>CM016615.1:15038648-15413648 GCA_005393395.2 Gossypium australe | reverse complement strand
TTGCTCCTCCACCTAAGCACATCACACTTGAATTAATATCTCGAAAATATCAATGCGAGAATTAAGAACACATAATTAAGAACAAGTCAAAATATTTATCACATAGTTCAGCAAACGATAACAAGATTCATCTTAGGTTTCATCCCCTCAGGTATCTGAGGGTTTAGTTCATAACAAATAAAGAAAACATCTCAAAAGAAAAGATAAAACAAAACATAAGAAATCCCTAAAACCCCCTGAAGGAATTGAAGGAGAGATCCGCCATATTGAGTATAATTCCGACTTCTTGAGATGGATCAACTGGCTATCTTCGAGTAATCTCCACACACCTGACCTTTCTGGCTCGGCTTCTTGGCCTCTAACCGTCCCCTTTCAGGTTATACTTAAGGGGTTTATATAGGCTTTTGAAATAGGTTTCTTTTCCCCTAAGCATCCTTTTTCGAGTAAAATTGCTCTTTGCCACGACAGGGACACGACCATGGCACACGCCTGTGTGAATCGTGGCTAGGCCGTGTTCAGACTTTTAATGAGGCACGGCCGTGTGGTATTGGGCCCAAGCCATGTCGATTTCTATTTTGGCCCAATTTGGTCCATTTTAAGCCTGTTTCTTGTTCTTTTCATCCTCGGGTGCTTTCTTGAGTATAAAACATGAAAAGAAAGGATTAAGAGCACCGTTTTACATAAATCAAGGGATAAATCATCCAAAAGCATGCTAAATGTGGGCCTAAAATATGTTACTTTTACGGTTTATCAAATACCCCCACACTTAAGCTTTTGCTTGTCCTCAAGCAAAATTCTCAAGTCACGATTAAAACAAACTTCCTCGATTCATAATATTCATCAATAATGCCTTATCATAATTCAAAGATAATTCATGCATGGATAATTCAACTCAAAGAGTCCTAAAGATTCAAACAATCAAAGTCATACATTTATAGCTTTGAAATTGTTAGGTGTTTCCCCTTACCTAAATAATTACCTCTGATTCGGAATCGACAAGAGTTGACATCCTCACTAAAGATTCACTCAAACCACTCAAAGTGTTTAAGGTTCAAAATTAAGCACTCAAAAAGTCAAACATGAAGAGTTAATCCCATAGGCTTTCCTGAAAATCAAATCTCCACCACTGTAAAATAAGATGATACACAGATCAAAAGGTCTTTAACAGGGTTGTAACTGGGCTTAGGTTAAAGGTGTGGATAAAGGCTGAATTAGAAAGTTAAAATTGAGATCAAATTGACAAGTTACCTATCTAGAAATACCGAGATAATAATAAATAATCAACTGAAAAGTGATAACCCTAATAATACGAGCTTTTCTTTTTTGGATAAATAGACTTTAACTGTATAAGCTCACTTTTCATAATACTAATACTGATTATACTTCGATATTTTTTAAAGAACAAATCAGATAATAAGAAATAACTAGGTAACTAATCAAATCAGATCTCGATATAAGGGTAGTCAAAAGGAATGGTGATAACAAATACAAAAGGTTTTAGGTTTTATTAGTGGGTAAGTCAATGAAAAGGGTTGTTAGGATCAACGTGGTTCACTAAGGGTTAATTATGACGGTAGACTTTTTAGTGGAGTGAGTGGGCTAAAACCTAGGTGCCTTTATCATCTCTGTATATCAAATCAAAGGTGTGGTCTCGACATGTATAATCGAAGCAAGTTCTAGAATAACAAATAAATGTTGACATACTCATAGTTAAAAAGTGAGCACGAAAGAATGTATGCTCTGTAAGGCTCAAAATCTCATAAAAATTATGGGTATTTGATGTCAACCTTATAAATTTCAAACTTCAAGGTAACATTCAGATTCAGGTAGACAACCTAAAAAAAATTGATTCTAAAAAATAGACTTATCATGCTCGATTCTCTAGTATTCTTCAAAATTTATCATTAATGCACAATTATCAATGACTTACTCTAAAACATATTAAAAAAATCATCAATCAGGGGAATTTTATTCTAATCATAATATGAGAAGCTTTACTTTAGAACAAGGCATAATTCAGGGATTTTCAAATAATAATATAGTTAACCTCCCACACTTAAGTTGTACATTGCCCTCAATGTACAAAAATAGATAATAGCATATAGTACGATAATCAAAAGAGAGGAAGAGAGGTGAAACTTCTTGAATTATGGATTAAGTCCTTAGGTCAGAGATGAAAAATACGTTGGAGGTGTCGTCTTTTTGCTGTGGCGGTTACTAACGAGTCCTGTGCTAGATGAAGAAATTGGGGAGCTCGTGAAAAATTAGCCAGGAGTTATTAAGACATATTTAAAATAAACTAAATATATAATTAAAGACAAGAAAGATAAAAAGAAGGAGACTAAGAAGGAAAATAAAATTAAAAGAAAAGACTAATGGACTGAGAAGTCCTTATTAATGGATGGTTTGCAAGGTGGGTGTGACCTCTAAGGCTATGGAGGTGCTGGCGGTGGCGGAAGTGGTGTGATTCCCAAGCAGCCTTTAGAACCTGACACTAAGAAACTAAATTAAAATAAACTAAATTAAGCATAAGATAGTCAAAGAGAAGGAAAATAAAGGAGAAGATAAAAGTAAAAGAAAAGATAAACGGTCTCAAAGACCCTTGGCTTGTCGAGTGGATGAAGCGGCCGGCATGAACTTATGTTTCTCGGTCTCCCACTAGGAGGCTGTACTTTGATTTCGTCGTTTCTTCAACATTGAGCTTTTGAGGATTAGGAATTAGGGAAGGATTAAAGAAGAGAAATATGGAGGGGGAAAATTCTGAAGAATAGGATGGAAGAAAGGGGTGGGAAGTGGTTGAGGAGAGGGAGGGAGGGTGGTTTATATAGAATTCTCAAGTCAGGTGTATTCACATGCCCGTGTACCGTGGGCGTGGCATCTCACACGGCTGCATCGCACGGCATTGGTGGGCTTTGTTCGTTTCTCCCACGCCTATACTCAGGTCGCCACGCCCGTGTTTATCAAACAGTGTCGACCACGGCCACATCACACGGCCGTGGGGTTTTGTCGGTGCCCGTGGGGTGGTGGTTTGAGTTCGTGACTCTGAAAATTTATTTGCTCTGACTCATACCATCCCTGCCATGTCAGTATGGATATTCGTGAGGTCCACACGGCCACGGCCACGACTGTGTCTAAGGCCGTGTGGCCTAGAAATCTGCACTTTTGGTTAGGTTATAGTTAGGTGCTATAAAGAGAGAATAAAATAAAAAAAATGAAAAATATAGAAGTTAATGAGGTTAGTACTCGGGTTGCCTCCCGAGAAGCTCTCGTTTATAGTCTTAAGCTATACTCTCCTCTCATTTGTGTGTTCATGGGGGTTTGAGGAGTTGAAAGTCCTTCCTCGTGTTGGCGGTTTCATTATCATGATAGAGTTTAAGACGAGTAGAATTTATTCTCAAAGTGCCAAAAATAGGGTTACTTACCTCGACTAATTCGTAGGGAAAAAATTGATTACCTTGAAAGGGATTTCCTTGCTTGTGTTAGGATCAAGAGGGGATACTCGTGGGTCTACTTTATCTAGTAATACCTAATCTCCAATTTTGAACTTTTGTGTCTCGTAGGGTAGCTTTGGTTCTACTTCGGGTATCCCTAGTTCTCTTTTAAAATACTTCTTCCCCTCTTCTAGTTCATCGATCTGAATCCTTTGTTCCTCGTCAGTTATTTCCTTGTTGGCATAGGGTTTAGGACCGAGATCATGCTGTGGTGTTTCCTGAAAAGAAGGGTTAACTGAATGGTTATCAATAGAATTTACCTTCTCACCTTGGTTATTCGATGTTCTAGCTGAATCGAGGGCTTGGAGAGTGACTGTCTCGTCCCCTACACAAAGTATAAGTTCGCCTGCATTAACATCAATTTTAGTTCTGGCAGTTGCTAAGAATGGTCTTCCTAAAATTAGGGGGATTGTGTTGTCCTCATCCATGTCTAAAACGACAAAGTCTACTAGGAATATGAATTTATCAGTTTTCACAAGTGCATCTTCAATTATACCCCTAGGAACTCTAATAGTTTTATTAGCGAATTGAATGCTCATCCTAGTTCGTTTGGGCTTCCCTAGACCTAGTTGTTTAAACAATTTATAAGGCATGACATTTATGCTTGCCCCTAAATCAGCTAACGCATTATCAATAGATAAACTACCAATTAAGCATGGAATTGTAAACTCCCTGGGCCTTTTAATTTCTGTGGTAGTTTATTTTGCAGCATTGCTGAGCACACTGCGTTTAGTTCCACATGTGATTCCTCGTCTATCTTCCTTTTATTTGTCAACAGCTTCATTAAAAATTTCCTGAAATCTGGCATCTGCGAAAGAGCTTCAAGAAACGGTAAGTTAATATGTAATTTCTTTAAAAGTTTAAGAAACTTACCGAACTATTCCTCTGTGTCGTCTTTCGTTATTGCTTGGGGATATGGTATGCGAGGTTGTACTCTTTAATTACTGGTTTTGACTTTTTATTGACCTCAACCATATCTTCCTCTACCACATTCTTTTGCTTCAAATTAGGCTCGTCTAACCCTTTACTATCTTGAGCTGTTACGGCTTGAACTTGCTCCCTTGGGTTAGTCTCGGTGTTGCTCGGTAGTCTTCCCTGTGGTCTCTCAGAAATCTGTTTAACAAGTTCCCCTAATTGTTCCTTGAATTCCTGTGACAATGCCTTAATTTTTGTTTCTACCTTCTGGAAACGTGTTTCTGAGGCTATTATGAAATTTGTTAGCACCTCCTCAAGGTTCGGCTTCTTTTCCTGTGGGTAGGGCTGTTGTTGGAAGTTTTGGGATGGTTGTTGCCTTTGATTTCTTTGACCGCCCCATGAAAAATTGGGGTGGTTCTTCCAACCTGGATTATAAGTATTACTATAAGGGTTATTGTTAGAACGGAAATTGTTACCCATATAGTTCATCTTCTCGCTCTCCATGCCCTGTCCGTAGGATGGGTACTCAGGATTCATCACTCCTTCACTTGCGTCGCACTGCATAACTGGATGTGCCTACGAAGAACCACAGAAACTATCAAATTTCTTTTGTAGCAATTCTACCTGATTTGCTAGTGCGGTCACTGCTCGACGTTGAAGACTCCGGCTGCTTTGGCTGGCATTATCCTTGTAACTTGCCACTGATAGTTATTCAGTGACATCTCCTCTATAAACTCCGCTTCATGAGTTTTATTATTCAGGGTTCCACCGACGGCTGAATCGATTAGCTACCTTGTTGAAGGGTTCACACCGTTGTAAAAAGTTTGGACCTGTAGCCACAATGGTAATCCGTGGTGTGGACACCTTCTCAACAAATCCTTGTATCTCTCCCATGCATCGTAAAGTGTCTCTGAATCTATCTGCACAAAAGAAGAGATATCATTCCTTAATTTGGCCATTTTGGCCGATGAAAAATATTTTAATAAAAATTTCTCGGTCATTTGATTCCATGTAGTGATTGACCCTCGTGGAAGAGAATGTAACCACTGTTTGGCTTTATTCCTCAAGGAGAAGGGAAATAACCGAAGACGGATGGCATCATCAGAAACGCCATTTATTTTGAAGGTATCACAGAATTCTAGAAAATTTGCTAAATGTGTATTAGGATCCTCATCCTGCAAACCATCAAACTGAACAAACTGTTGTATCATCTGTATAGTGTTAGGTTTCAGTTCAAAATTATTTGCCGCAATAGTAGGCCTAACAATACTAGATTCAGTTATTATTAAACTAGGTTTAGCATAATCATACATAGTGCGTGGAGCATGATGTTCTACCACCTCTGGAGGTGGATGACTTTCAGCCATCCTTTCAGTAGGATTAGTTTCGCCTTCTTGCTCTTCTTCTATGTAGTTTAAGCTTCACCTTATTTCTCTGCGGTTTCTACGAACAGTACCTTCAATATCGCTGTCGTAAAGTAGGGGTCCTGTCGAGTTCCTTCTAGTCATAAACTAGAGGTACCTGGAAGGAGTAAAAGAAAGAAAATGAGCAAAAAATAAAAATAGACTAAATAAAGCTAAATTGCAAGAAATAAAAAAATGGCTCAAGTAATAAAAATTAAGCTTTCTTAATATTTTAGTTCCCCGGCAACGGTGCCAAAAACTTGATCGTGCTGTTAGAGTCTTAAAATTTGTATAAAGAATGATCGAACCTAGAAACTAACTATGACAATGATTTGAGGCAAGCGCACCTATCGAACAGTAGTATAGTTTAGGCAAGACCGGAATGTCGAATCCCAAAGGAACCAAAAGTACTAATACTAACTCTCTTTCTATTATTTAGCCTAAGAATGAAGTGAATTTATTTATCTAATCTAAAATTAACTAATCAACTAAACTAAAGATGCAAAGACAAAGAGAATGAAATTGGGAAAATACTTGAGGAAAAACCAATTGATTAAGACGACACCCAAGGAAGAATCCACCTAGACTTCACTTATTATCTAACTCTGAACCAAATGATTTATTCACTTGACTTGATCCGTAAGATTCCCCAAGTTATATTAATCCCTCTTTCGAGGCGACTAACGTCTAACCCTAGGTTGGTTAATTGAAATATCTTTCTAATTAAAACCCCTAGAATTGCATTAACTCGATCTATGGACTCCCATATTAGGTTTCACCTTAATCTGGCAAAATCTCGTCACCCTATCTCTAGGCGCGCGATCAACTCTGCTTAATTATGCTAGATCTACTCTGAAGCATGGACTTTTGCTCCTCCACCTAAGCACATCACACTTGGATTAATATCCCAGAAATATCAACGCAAGAATTAAGAACACGTAATTAAGAACAAGTCAAATATTTATCATATAGTTCAGCAAACGATAACAAGATTCATCTTAGGTTTCATCCCCTCAGGTATCTGAGGGTTTAGTTCATAACAAATAAAGAAAACATCTCAAAAGAAAAGATAAAACAAAACATAAGAAATCCCTAAAACCCCCTCAAGGAATTGAAGGAGAGATTCGCCGTCTTGAGTATAATTCCGGCTTCTTGAGATGGATCAACTGGCTATCTTCGAGTAATCTCCACAAATCTGACCTTTCTGGCTCGGCTTCTTGACCTAGCTAACCGTCCCCTTTCAGGTTATACTTAGGGGGTTTATATAGGCTTTTGAAATAGGTTGCTTTGCCCCTAAGCATCCTTTTCCGAGTAGAATTGCTCTTTGCCATGACAGGGACACAGCCATGGCACACACCCGTGTGAATCACGGCCAGGCCGTGTTCGAACTTTTAATGAGGCACAGCTGTGTGGTCTTGGGCCCAGGCCGTGTCAATTTCTATTTTGGCCCAATTTGGTCCGTTTTAAGCCCGTTTCTTGTTCTTTTCATCCTCGAGTTCTTTCCTAAGTATAAAACATGAAAAGAAAGGATTAAGAGCACCTTTTTTACGTAAATCAAGGGATAAATCATCCAAAAGCATGCTAAATGTAGGCCTAAAATATGTTACTTTTACGGTTTATCACGCCCATCGCTTGATTGCTGACCCGCAGTAAGGGCCTCTAGCCCCCAAGAGAACTTGTCATAGGTGCAGCGATCGCGGCGGACAAGTCGCGGGCGCCTCCTTGGAGGGTAATTCCCATCGAGCAACAGGTAGAATCCTTTGTAGACGACTTAAATACATGACGAGGTATTGTAAGTGGCAGAGTGGCCTTGCTGCCACGATGCACTGAGATTCAGCCCTTTTTCGCTTCGATTCGTCCCTCCCCCATCGCTGATCTGATCCCCCTCGTTCTTTTGCACGACTCGACCCTGGGGGACTTGGTGTAAGGAGTTAGTTAAACACATGGCCGTGCCGCCCCCTCGGGAAACATGGCACAACGGGGGCCTTGGTGGTGCGGGTGCGAGCTCCCAACTTTTGGTGGCTCCAGGCACTTGTTCAATTTTCTATCGTGCCGTGCCATGCCATGCCATCATGCCATGAGGCTTCTTGTATTTGTTTTGGGCCAACAGTAAAATTTTCAATTAAAAATACTAAGTGTAAGTGGCTTAAAATAAACTGTCCCCGTTTCAGACCTGTGTAGGAGCCCCGGGCAACATCCGCAATGTAGGCCATCCCGTGGTGAGGGGTCATCGGGTAGCACCGGCACCTTGGTGCTTCGGATGTGTGGGAGCCTCTCGCACCATCGAGAACTTGGGCCCCTGTTGGTGCGGAAGCGTTGGGCTAAAAAAGTGTCCTTGTTTCAGACATATGAAACCTATCTCTGTTTCAGACATATGAATGTCTCCTGATAGCGTATTGATAAAGTTTTTTAGCTCTTTAGGGGGGAAGTGATGTTGAGCGACCAGGGGTTATCCAGGGCACTGCCCACGCCCATCGCATGCTTGGACATCGGTGCAGCCCACTGCCGGTTAGGTTCCCGGCGGTGCTCCGACAATCCATCCTGGCGATTGTAAGATGTGCTGATATATTATTAATTACCTTATACATCAGTATTAATATAAATTTTTTAAAATACTCCATACACCATTTTACATTTTTATTTTCATTAAGTTCACCGTCAATGTCAATAATTAGAGCACATTGAATTAGGATAAGATAAGAATGAATGCACAGTGAATAAGGAATGAATTATGTGCAATATTTTTGTATATTTTAGTACCGTCATTATTTTTGTATAAGATAATCTGTATATATTTTTATACTAATAATATCTTAAAAACATAAATATTGTATTATGTATAATTTATTTTACACTTATTAAATTTTAAAAATTTATACAACAATTCTAAAAGCGATTTAATATTCAAAATATTGTAGCTCAAATTATGTATGTGCCCGTATATCAATTGTGAATCCTTCTATACTATTGTACTAATAATATATATTAATGTATTGCAATATGTGCCTGTATATTAATGTATTACTGTCATATGTAGCTCAAATTGTCAATCCGTCTATACTATTGTACTAGTAATATATATTAATATAATATTGAAGAGTTAATTGATTAAAAATAATAAATGCAACAAGTACAAAAAAAGGATTTGAACCAAGGTACTAAGGGAAAAGAGCAAGGTACTAAGGTACTAACAACAAGATTTGAACCAAGGTACTAAGGGAAAGGGCAAGCATCTTAACCAACTAAGCTAAACTAATTAATTAATAAGTTATAGGAGTATTTTTATTATCTTAATTATATTACGTTACGTTCTAATGATTTATCGGATTTAGGGTGGGTTTAGATGAGCGGTGCGATTACTAACGGTTAGTGTAAAAACAGCGGTGGCGGTGAGACTAGACAAAAATTAAGCTAAACGCACCGCACCGCACTCAATCGCCCATCCAAACCCACCCTTATTCCATACACATGTCAAATTAGAAAAAATAATGCAATAATTTTGTAAAAAAAGCCCGGTGTTTACTTCAAATAAGTAAGGAAAATAATGATTTAAATGTTTTAAAATTCAATTTTAAATAAAAAAATCAAAATTTAGAGGCAAAAAAGAATTTTTTTTTGAAGAAAACTAGTTATTGGACATAAAAAAATCGCCTCAATCAGACAACCGAGCGAAAAGTTATGGCCTTTCAAAGTTTTCAAAGCTAAAAAACATAAACTGTTGATGAATTACTAATTCAAAACTCACTGTTTCGTTTCAATTGATTTCCACCACGCACCGTTTCAATTGATTTCACAGATCCCGCCTCTAATCCTCCCAAAATTTAACATCCCTCCAACTCTACACAACGATTCAAAATGCTTTCCTTTTTCTTTTATTCTTCTGGTAGGATTTGTTACATTTTTTCCTTCCTTTCTGTTTGTCAATTTCCATTGTAGGATTTATGTTACATTATTTGTGCTATTTCATTCCTTTTAAATTGTATCTGTATGAAATTTTCTCAAGATTCATAAGTTTTTCAATCTTGGAATTTTTCAGTGTTTCGGTTCTCTTCTACGATTGCTATAGGATCCGTCTGCCCAATTTGCATTGCAATTAGTCCTTTGATCAGTACCAGTTATATTCGGAGGAGCCGCATGGTGATTGTGGCGGCGGATGAACGGTGATTCGTTGAATTTCTGGTTTACCTACTTTTTCCATGGTGCTCTGCTCTTTTCTCTCCATCATGTTTGTTGTGGTTATCGTGTTTTACTGATGTTTCATGGCCCATGACAAAAAAGGTATGTCTTTCGTTTTCATATCCATTCTATGAGTGTTGTGTACTTTACTGCCATTGTTATATTCACTGTGGTTTCAATGTCTGCAACTGCTTAGTACCAACACTGAAAATTTCTTCTCTTTCTCATGTGTTAATAGTGTCATTATGGCTAATTTTACTAATGTCTGTCAACTGTTAGATTATTGCCTACCACACGTGATAGCATTACCCCTAACAAACAATGTTCTAGATGCCATGTCTGACAATTTGTGCAGCTGTGCGTTTGCTTTACACAGATTGAATGAATGCTATCTGCACTGCCATTAAATACATGCATGTATAAGTCTTTCATATCGTAATTGTCGTCATCGTGACAAAGGCTGGATTTAATATCAATTTATGTTACTTAAACGATGAGACTTACGTTACTTAATTAGAATGTCCTGTTCTCAGAAAGGTGTTATCTATTCACAAACTTGACAAAGTGAATAAGAAGCTTTTGCATACTTAAGGTTTATCTCCATAAATAGAGCCTAATAGTAAGGTTTAGCTCCATAGGTTTCAGGTGTTAAAGAATCAGGAAAATGTGTTGAAAGATGTGTTATATGCCCAATACACTATATGAGCAAAGTTAACTTCTTTACTATTAAACACTTTATGTCAAATATTTCTTAGGCCGCCATTCAAAATTAGGTTTCACACCTATGTAACTGCACATAATTTTACATTTATCATTTGTCATTTGTCATTTCTATATCTGGCCAACCTAAGTTCGCAAACTCCCATTTTTTTATTTATATCTTATTGACAATGTCCAAAATCACGTCGACTTTTCGCATTGAATTTCATATCAGTGATCTATCTTTCCTTGGTTCAATACTATGATTTTTTCTAAAACTAATTATATTACTCTTACAATCAACCATTTAGTAAGGTTACCTCATTTACAATCAACCATTATATTACTAATTATATTACTGAGGTTACATCATTTACTATATTGATCGCATCCAAAAATTCCTTATCTTCAATCAAATGTTGATTGCATTACTAAGGCAATTCTTTTTAATTGTAGACATTACAGTCACTTCTTGAATTACATATAGGGTCCGTTTGTTTACATGATGAAAAATATTTTTTGTATCTTTTTAATGTTTGATTCACAGTGATAAATTTGCTATTTTCGAGAGTTGAATGGTTGACCTTTGAGTGCGGGAAAGAAAGTATGGTCGATTATGGACTACTATTTTTAGCAGTGGTTGTTACCATCCTTAATTCATGAAACATGGGCACATGTGATAGGTGGATGATTTTGGGCCTCCATGTAATTGGGTTTGGAATAAAATTGTTTTGAAGCCCAACATGACTGGATATGGACCCTCCAAGCTGTACTTGTATAAGCCCAAAAATAACCAAAATTTTGCCATCTTTTGCCATATTTTCCCTTAGCCCAATTATTCCCAAAAAATAATAAAATAACATGCATTTATCATAAATTTCACTAAACTAAATTAACACATTCATGTGGAAATTATAAAATATCAAAAAAATTAAGTGTAAAATCATAGAGTGCTGAAAATATTTGTATATTTCATATCAAACCACCGTTTTAGGCTATAGAACACAAGGGACAACTTCAATGTTGCGACACCAACATGCAATGTCGCAACACCTAACTTCAAGCCAACAAAAGTCCTATTCTATGTCCAATGTCGCGACATACATATCTAGTGTTGTGACATTGGTTTGAGGAGGGCTAAAATATTACCAAAAGTGTTTTCAAATGCACAGTGTTTTATTTAGTCTAATCACCTGTAATTGACTTGATATATAATAATGTTTTAAATTTAGGTTTTAGATTTTAAGGATTTTTGTTGTTATTTCATAGTTGAATTCAATTGTAGTCAGATCTTTATTTTGTTGTTAACTGGTTTTCAAATTTCCAGTGCAATCGGTATATCAATGAATCAAAATTCTCGTTTCCCTTCTATCTAATTTGATATTTGTTTTAATGTCAAAATTGAACTTAGAGAAATTTGAATCTAGATTTATGAGTAGTTAAACTTGTAGGAAGATCAACTATCGGAGGTGTAATTAATTAACTGATGAGTTAGGGTTTGCTTTAGAATTAGTTGGATTAAATTATGTGTTCTTAAATCTTAGAATTGACAACCCTAGGAAGTTATCTAGGTTAATGAGGTCGAAATAATAGTTTATTGAGTACCTCTTAATTTAACCTGGTTTAACTTGCGATGCCAAAAACCAAGTAGTTTCTATCGATTAGTTGATTTAGTTAGCGATCGAAATGTAATAACTAGGTTAATTATGAACATTGGCATGAGTTAATTAATTATGAACATTGGCATGAGTTAATGTTCCGTCTGGTTATTGAGTGAGTTTCGATTGTTAGCTTAGTTTACTTAATTTTACTGCTTAATTTTATTTTGATTTGTCGTACTATAATTTTAGATAATTTTATTTTATCTTACTAATTTAATTTTCTGCTTATCTAATTTCAGTGTATGACTCGGAGTAGGAGCATTCAAATCGAGCCAAATCCTAAACCAGAGAGAACTTTAAGAAGGAACCGATGACAACATCAGATGGAAAATAATCCATTAGCTAATTTACATCAAAATAATATGTTCTTTGACAATCTAGTTGAACCACCACCAGCAACACATATATGAATAGTGTAACACGCCAAACCCAACCCTATAATAGGATCCCAGAATGGTGTGTCATTACATGAAAACAAAACTAACTTTGTTTTAATTCTTAAACAAAAATAAGTTCTTTATACAATTCCTTTTCAAAATATAGTTATGTGTCACCTTCATAAGATATGGTACAAACACCAAACAGTCAACTCATAATTGCAACAATATTCTGGCATAGTCTTTAAACAAAATCTTCCTTCTAATCAGCAATCTTGAGAAGGAAAAATGAGTAACAGGGTAAGTTTGTTTAAATTTAGTACATTACTTAGTACATTAACCAAACCTTTATGAAGATATCATTAAGGCGTATGTTGTTCCGGTCAGGTTTGGGGTGTCACAATTTACTCATCCCAACTGTCCAATATGCATCGTTACTTTTCCCATTTTCCCCTTGAAGTCAGATGCACAACCCACCTTACCCAAAGGTGGTAGCTCAATTGATGACTTTATATGCCTCATATCGGTCTCATGTGCCTCTAACATTTCTATCGGGTCAATGTTCAAAACATCCTTGACTAGTTCAATTGACGACAACACTTTGGTCCCAACCTTCATACCTCGATGCACCAGCATAATGATTCATTATAATATAGTTACAACGAAGTAGGTAAGTACTCCGAGGATTGTACCCAAGGGATTGCAATTCGGGGAAAACTACTATCAAGCCAAATATTGACAATAATTACTAGTTCACTTGACTCACACATTAGTAGTGTTAATATGGAAGCAAGATTATGATAATATTAATAAACTAATTAAATTTAATTAAACCTAAATCTACTCCTAGGTTTATGTATCAGTTTCTCCTATCCTTGTTTTGACTACGCGAGTTTTATTAGCCTAAATCCAATTGCTTTACCTAATTAATCGTTGATGTAGGGCTCTATTCAACCAACTAGGCATCAACCTAGTTGCCCCTCTCGACATTCAACTAAGCTAATGGGTCAGCAAGTACTACTTATCTCTCGACCTCATAGTCTATACCAGTTCGGGACTAAGGTATTCACAGGTAAGCCATACCAAATTTGGGTTAATTCCCACCTAAATCCAATTTACACGAATACCTAGAGCACGGCCTCAACTCCGTCCCACACGGCCATGCCACGCCAATCATCTAGAACACGGCCTTCTCCCAATTTACACGATCGTGCCTCATTAAAGAAGTCCGAACACGGTCTAGTCTCGATCCACACGGGCGTGTGCCATGGCCGTGCCTCTGTCGCTGGAAAAAGCAATTTCAGTCGGAAAAAGATACTTAGGGAGAAAGAATCGCGTTCCAAGAGCCTATATATATTCCCCAAGTACCACCTTTGAAGAGAGATCGAAAGCTAGGCCAAGGAGCCAAGTCGAGAAGGTCAGAGTTAGGGAAAAATGCGAGGGTAGCCAGTTGATCCATCCCAAGAAGTCAGAATTATACTCAAGACGGTGGAATTATCCTTCAATTCCTTCAGAGGGTTTTAGGATTTTCTTATGTTTTGTTTTATCTTTTCTCTTACGATGTTTTGTTTATTCATTATGAACTAAACCCCTCAGATACTTGAAGGGGATGAAACCTAGATGGATTTTATTATTTGATTTTTAAGTTATATGATAAATTACTTAGTTTGTTCTTAATTATGTTGCTTAATCCAAATCTGATGTGCTTAGGTGGAGGAGGAATAGACCCTGCTTAAGAGTAGATCTAACATAATTAAGCGGAGTTGACCGAACGCCTAGAGATAGGGTTACGAGATTTTACCGGATTAGGGTGAAACCTAATATGGGAGTCCATTGATCGATTTACTGCTATCCTAGGGGTTATTATAAGCGAACGAGAGTTCCACTAATTAACCTAGGATTAGACGTTATTCGCCTCGAGAGAGGGTTTAATATAGGTTAGGGAGTCTTACGGATCAAGCTAAGTAAAAGCAATCATATAATTTAGGGTTAATTAATAAGTGAAGTCTAGGAGGATTCTTCCTGAGGGTATCATCGTAATCAACTGAGTTTTCCTTCAAAGTTATTTTCCTATTCGTCCTTTTTGTCTTTGTGTCCTTAGTTTAGTCTTCGTCAAAAGTAATCTTCACTCTAACTTTAAGGCTAAATAATAAAAAGAAAGTGAGTATTAATACTTTTAGTTCCTTTGGGTTTGATAACTAGTCTTGCCTAAGCTATACTACTGTTTTATAGGTACACTTTCCTTAATATCGTTGTCAGAGTTAGTCTCCAGGTTTGATCATTCTTTTATAAATATTTAAAGCTCTGATTTGCAGCGAACAATATTATTAAGAAAGTTTGGAGTAGTAATGATACTAACATCATCGAGAAATTTGAAAAGGTGTGTGAGGAGCTTGGCCCGTGGCAACATTGGTGCTATAGAAGAATGAAAAATTGTATTCGTAAGCTGGTTGCTTAGATCGACAAGCTCATTGATGGTCCTTATGTGGAGTTTAATTCTGATATGGTCAAAACTTCTCAAATTAAGCTAGGGCATCTTTATTCCGAAGAGGAGAGCTACTAGACTCAAAGATCGCACATTCAATGGCTAAAAGAGGGCGATAGAACTACACATTTTTTCACGTTCAGGCCATTAGTAGGTTAAAGAAGAAAAAAATCGAGAGGTTAAAGGATTCAAATGGTAATTGGGTGAGTGATACAAATGACATTTGTGGGGTTGCATGGGACTATTTTCATAATCTTTTTAAGTTAGTGGCTTCCTTTCATGATGATATTTATTTGAATTACATTCAAAAGAGTGTCACTTAGAATGTTAACAACATGCTGGCTAGACAGATTATGGATGATAAGATCCTTGAAGCTTTCAATCAAATGGACCTTCGTAAAGCTCTTGGGGTTGACGGTCTTTTGGGTACTTTTTTTAAACAGAATTGGGATATGGAGGGTAAAGACGTTCTTAATCTTTGTCATGATATTTTAGATGGAAACAAAAACATTTTAAGTCTTAATGATACGATGATCATCATCATCCCTAAGATTAAGGACCCTAATGACATGACTAACTTTCGTCCTATTAGCTTATGCAGTGTGATCTACAAAATTATTTCTAAGGTTTTAGCATATCGCCTAAAGATTGCTCTTCCCATTTGTATCAGTTAGAATCAAAGTGCTTTCGTTTCGAGTTGCATGATTCATGATAACATCCTTATTGCTCATGAGTTGATGCACTATTTACATAGCTTAATAAATGGACCGAACAAAGGTTTTGTCATCAAGCTTGACATGAGTAAGGCTTATGATCACGTTGAGTGGAATTTTCTCAAGAAGTTTATGAAGAAAATAGGTTTTTATGACAGTTGGATTGAAAAATCATGTGTTGTGTTCGAACTATTAGGTACATGGATGCTACTATGTTGCGTGGTGTTTGGTGCACCTCCAGCGACCCTTGAAATTTTGGAGGATTGAGTGCCATCCGCTCTCGGTCGTACTGATAACCGTATCAGGTCTCTAAGGTGAACAACATTTGGTCAATGGAAAATGTAGCAAGGGAAGTCAGCAAAATGGATCCGTAAGCTCGGGAAAAGGATTGGCTTTGAGGGCTGGGCATAAGGGTCCTAGTCCCAACCTGTCAGCTCTCAGTGCACTGCTCGGGCTGCCCTCACGGTGAAAGCGGGTCACCGCGTGCCGATTAGGGGACAGACTGGGAATGACTCCCTCGGGGGCCTTCCCCGGGCGACGAAAAGTCGACTCAGAACTGGTACAGACAAGGGAAATTTTATTGTTTAATTAAAACAAAGCATTACGATGGTCTCTGCGAATGCTCACGCAATGTGATTTCTACCCAGTGCTCTGAATGTCAAAGTAAAGAAATTCAACCAAGTGCGGGTAAACGACGGGAGTAACTATGACTCTCTTAAGGTAACCAAATGCCTCGTCATATAATTGGTGGTTAACAAGATTCCCACTGCCCTTGACTACTATCCAACGAAACCATAGCCAACGGAACGAGCTTAAAGAATTAGCAGGGAAAGAAGACCCTGTTGAGCTTGACTCTAGTATGACTTTGTGAATTGATTTGCTACAATAAGAATCAAAACAAGTGATTAGTACGAATAGGAATCTACCAAACCTACAGGTTTACGAGGCATGGGTAGTGGGAAAGATTATGTCTGGGGAAAAAATCAACAGAGAAGCTATATATTGTGTACTGAAATCATTATGGTTTGCTAAGGAAGTAGTTAGTTTTGTGGCTTTAAATGAGGGGGTAATACTTTTGAAATTCGGGAATATTGAAGACAGAATAATAATTCTAAATTTGATGCATGGTTTTTTTATCAATGCTTGTTCGCGATACTACCGTTTGTTAAAGATCAAGATATGGAAGACTATGTATTTAATATCGCTCCTTTTTGGATCAGGATTTACAATATCCCTTTTGATCAAATGGATAGACAAGTTGCCATCGATGTTGGAGAGGTGATAGGGGAGGTTGTGGCAATTGACCGGCGGGATAGAGATGGAGGTTAGACTGAATACATAAGGATTAGGGTTAAAATTTATGTTTTAAGCCCCCTTCGACGAGTTGTTCACCCTGTTGGAAATGAGGGAACTGAAACTGTATGTGCCATGAAGTATGAAACGCTTCCCAATTTCTACTACATATGCGGTCTCATCGGAAATAGTAGCATAGATGTTTTAGAAAAAAGGAACACCTTGAAACGAATAACCTAAGTTTTCAATATGGTTGCTGGCTAAGAGCTCAACTAGGGGGTCAACCCAAATTAGAGGTAACTAGCGAAACAGAGTTGAAATTTTGGAGAAAAAAAAAACTTGAGTGAAGAGAAAAATTGGAACAAAGCTTGGAATAAGGTTGAAAATAATATAGCGATTCTAAAGGGAAACAAAAAAGCCAGAGTCAGGGAAGAGGAGTCCGAATCTTGCTCTCCTATGGAAAGGCATCCAATACGACTAGCACGTGATGGAGGAGGCAAAATGAAGTGTAAACGCAAAAGAACAAAAGGGAGTAATGGAGAGAACAACGAGGAGAGTCCGAATAGAATGGTTTGAGGGAAATTAGTGGATAGTCTTTCACCAAGTAAAGCGGTGGCTAGTAACCGGCCTCGCCAACAGTAAGGAGAATATTTTTCTTGAACTGTCGTGGGCTTGGGAACCCTGCAACAGTTCTGGAACTCAAGCAACTCCTTGTTGTGAATAACCCTGATGTTGTCTTTTTATGTGAAACAAAAATGCACTCTATGAACTTCACCTGTGTTCGTAATATTTGTAGGATGTCAGGTTGCTTGGCTATGAATTTAGAAGGCCGACGAGGAGGTTTGGCGTTGATGTAGAAGGAATGTGTTGATGTGGCTATACAAAATTACTCCATTCACCATATTGATTCTCTTGTTAAAATGGAAGGGCATAACATTTTTTGGTTTATAGGGTTTTGTGGTTATGCTGATCCGAACTTAAGAAATCACTCTTGGAATATCCCTAGAATGGTGGGAAGCTTGATTAGGGAAGATTGGATCGTAGGTGGTTACTTTAATGCTATTATCAATGATGTCGAAAATGCTGGGGGTAGAAGGAAATCCAGGGTGACAATGGACGACTTTAGAGAAGTGATGGAGGAGCTCACTCTCGTTGATATCAAAACTGACAAGGGATGGTTTACGTGGGTTTATACTCATGAAGGTAATAATATGATAAAAGAGAGGTTGAAAAAATTCTTAATTTCTGCTAATGCTATTGATCATCTCCCTTTCCTTGCAACAAGCAAACTCTGACCACGATGCTATCTTGTTGGACAGTATGGGTCCTAAGCCTATAGAGGACTTTTAAAGGCTCGAGACTATTTTTTAAATTTGATACGTGCTGGACAAAAGAGAAAGAAGTCAAGGACCTTATTAAGCAAGCTTGGAGTAGTAATGAGCCTAACATCATTGAGAAGTTTGAGAGGGTGCGTGAGGTGCTTGGCCCTTGGCAATATCGACTATACACGAAAATGAAAGATCGTATTTGTCAGCTGATTAATCAGATTGATAAGCTCATTGATGGTCCTTATATGGAGTTTAATGCTGACATATTGAAAACTTCTCGTATCAAGCTGGGGCATCTTTATGCTGAAGAGGAAAGTTACTGGGCTCAAAGATCGCACATTCAATGTAACACCCCTAACCCGAATCTGTCATTGAAATAGGGTTATAGAGCATTACAAGAAACTTTTAACCTAAAACATTCAATTACAAGCATTATATAAAAACACATCATATTCCATTCAAACGCATACATATCGTCCCTATTTTGAGCCATTGAGGCCTTAAAAACACATTAGAAACAATTCAGGACTAAATCGGAAACATATGGAACTTCATGGAGAAAGAATTTTTCAAACTGCAGGGGTCACACGGTCGTGTAGACAGGCCATGTGACTCACACGGTTGAAACGCACACCCGTGTCTTAGGCCGTGTGGACATTCAAAGTAGGGACACACAACTGTGTCCCAGCCAGTGTCCAAGCCCATGTAACTCTTTGACTTGGGTCACATGGCCAAGCCACACATCAGTGTGCCAGGCCATGTAACTCTCGAAATGGCCTCATGTAACACCCCTAGCCCGTAACTATCACCGGACTAGGGTTAGAAGGCATTACAAATCATCTTCGAACATTTCATATTCATTTCACAACACAAAGTCGATCATCAATCAAACATATTCAAATATAAACATATAGTCCCTTAATAAGGTCTACGAGACTTTAAACACATGTTAGAAGTCGGGACTAAACCGAACACATACGAAAATTTTCAAAATTCAAACATTTTTCTAAGTTACAGAGGTCACATGCCCGTGTGGGTAGGCCGTGTGCCTCACACGGCCTCGGACACGCCCATGTGTCCAAGCCGTGGCAAAACAGGGCATACCTACTGGCTTGTCCACATAGCCTGAGACACGCCCGTGTGCCTCACCCGTGGTCGACACTGACTTGTTTCACATGGCCAGTCACACGCCTGTGTGTCTAGCCCGTGGTCGAGTCTGACTTGAATCAAATTACAATTTTGAGAGACACGGTCGAGCCAAACGCCCGTGTGCTCAACCGTGTGGGCAATTATAGGCCATATCCATGGCCAAATTTGCCTCCCACACATTAAATCACCTACAAACCTCAAATCATATGCATTTATACCACAAATGGAAACCAAAATATACCAATATATGCACCAATTAGTCATCATCTATGCCATCTACCCTCTTACTCAATTTCATCTCAAATAAGTTCATCCACAATATCAAATTTCACATATCAAAGCATATAAGTCAAACATCATTTAATCCATACCACAAGTTCACATTCAAACCACAATACTCATTAACCATTTAAGCATGAAACATACCATTCCGATTTTCACTACTTCATACCATATTCATCATTTTCATAGCCTACATAT
The DNA here is from genome assembly GCA_005393395.2 of Gossypium australe. Taxonomy (NCBI): domain Eukaryota; kingdom Viridiplantae; phylum Streptophyta; class Magnoliopsida; order Malvales; family Malvaceae; genus Gossypium; species Gossypium australe. Next base: position 15,393,478 of record CM016615.1, on the reverse strand, counting down.
AAAAACCAACATCAGTCAACTTCCAAGCCATGTCTCATGGCAAAGTCCAAACATTTCAAAACATACCATAACTTCTAGCCTATACATGCCGTATACCAAATATATACATCTTTCAAAAGAACCAAAGTAGATAGTCGATAGTGTGATTGAGTCGCTGAGATCCCCAGAATCGAGCTAGCTTTATTGATACTGTAAAACAGAGAAACACTTCACACAGTAAGCTTTTAAAGCTTAGTAAGTTCGTAATATAATACATTAAACTCAATAATTCAAATCAATATACATAATAAGCCAGCACATAGATTAGTTTCCATGAACACAATCTCATCCATATCCAAATGCTCACACAACTATCCATTTATCCATTTACAAAATCATCAACCACATAGGTTCCGTACACACCTGTGCCAACACTTAGTATACGAACTCTTTTATAAGTAATGCTCAATGCTACATTTCATTCGATCTTCGATAATCATTCGATTCAATCGCACACATAGTGCCCAATTATTAGCCGAAGCTTAAATATCATCGCACACTTAGTGCCTTTATATCCAACCGAACTTGATTTGGTATCGTATACACAGTGCCAATCAGTATAGTCGATACTTTCTCTATTTTGCACACACAGTGCCATTCGTTATCGTATACATTCTATTTCGCACACTTAGTGCCACATTTCTCAATTTCTACACATATAATGTTTTTATTTCAATAATCACAAATTCATTCATTTCATAACACTTAGATATGAATTAAACAATTCGTATTATATCCGAACTTACCTCGGACGTAGAAATACCAAAACTAGTCGATTAATCGAGCACTTTGTCTTTACCTCGATCTCGATCCGAATCTCTCCTTTCTTGGTCTATACATATACAAATTTAGCTCATTCAATCACCAATTCATTCAATTTAGTCCAAACACACATATTTAGGGCATTTTACAATATTTTCACATTTCGACACCTTAGTCCCTATTTCGCAAAATCATAAAATACACAAAATTTCACTTCACCCATGCCTAGCCGAATTCTCCCTATGTCCATACAAGCCCACACATTTCATTTATTTCACATTTTAGTCCTCCAATTTCTTATTTTCTCAATTTAATCCAAATTACTCAATTTTACCAAAAATTCAAAGACAAAATATGTTTATCTTTCACATATCTTTCATATTTCATCATCAACTATCACAAAGCTCAAACATTCATCAATGGCATATCTCAAAATCACCATCAAGTTCTAAAATTAAAGCATGGGCTTGATAAAACACAAAGCAACGATCACAAAAACGTAGAAATTATCAAAAACCGAGTAAAAAACATACCTCAATCAAGCTAAACCTTTGCCGAATATCACAAAGCTTCAATGGCTATTTCTCTTTTCTATATTCAGTGGAAGAAAGATGAGAAAAATGGCCATTTAATTTGTCTTATTTTAATTATATTAACTTAATACATAGTTTACCATTTTGCCCTTTTATTATTTCATTTAAATTTTCACTAACTATGTCCATTCTTGTCATTTAAAGCCTTTAATGGTTTAATAACAACATAAGGACTTCTCATTTAAAAACTTATGCCAAATAAGCACTTTAACACTCAGCACACAACTTTTTCATTTTATGCAATGTAGTCCTTTTTCATAATTCGGCACACAATCGATAGAATTTTCACACATGCTCAATCACATACTGTAAACACAGAAAATAATATTAAAATATTTTTCTGACCTCGAATTTGTGGTCTCGAAACCACTGTTCTGACTAAGGTGTAAATTGGATTGTTACAACTCATACGCTCGTGTGCCAGGCCGTGTGCTAGGCCATGTAACTGCTTGACTTGCAACCCTTTGAAACCTACAGGGGACATACGGCCGTGTCACATGGCCGTGTGTCACACACGGTTAAGACACACGCCCGTGTCTTAGGCCGTGTGGACAAAAAATAGGCCATTTTCAAACCATTTCCTTCACCAAAATTATGCACACACATACAACCCATTTTCACCCATTTCAAGCATCCAAAGTGTACCTAAAATATGCATAATCAAGCTAGCACAACATGGCACTATTCATACAACCAATATGCGACAAGGCACCTCAATTAACATGACATCAAATATACTCAAACACAAGCATAACCTAGAACAACTCAACAATTGCAACTAAATTTCCATATCAAATTCTAACATAGTGGCCATATAACAAGATCATATTCAAGTATACCACAAGGGTGATTCTATACATAACATTTCTAACCACTTCAACATTAGCCAACAAGCGCCAAAATACCAAAATATCATTAACCAAAGTACCTTTATTACAAACCAAACATATTGGCCATTTTATCAAAAACAAAACACATATACATGCCAATTCAGAAACTCTAGAATCAAATACATTCGCAAGGTATGCATCACAACCCTTTCTCACATATTTCTGTGCTGGCATAGCCAATATAACATTAGGCATACCACTCAAACTATTTAATTCAATATGAAGGCTTTCACCATTTTGACACTTTAACACAACAAGCATTCGTTTACAGTTCACAATAGCATCATGAAGAGTCAGCAAATCCATGCCCAAAATCACGTCAAATTCATCAAATGACAATAACATCAAATTGTCCAGAAAATTACAACCCCAAATCATTAACAGACAATTTTTGCAAACCTTATCATTTAGCACATACCAACCTAGAGGGTTCGATACTTTAACCATGAATTCAGTGGACTTAACATGTAGATTTTTACTTGGCACTACATTCATGCATACATACGAATGGGTTAATCCTGGATCAATCAAAGAAATAACATCAGTATTAGATATAGAAAATGTACCAGTAATAACATCTGGATCTGAAGCTTTTTCTCCAGCACAAATTACATAAGCTTTGGCTAATGCTCGTGCCTCAGATATCACAACGGGGTCTTTTGTTCCTGTACGACTATTACTCACATTTCCAATATTACGAGGTGGTCTACCTCTCGCGACAGTATTGCTAAGTCGAACATTCTGAACCTTTTCTTTTTCAGGTATCTTTGGGCAATCTTGAATAAAATACTTATACGGCCCATGTTTGAAACAATATCGTTTTTTGCCTTGTACTCACCAAAATGTCGACATCCACACCGTTGACAATCAGGCTTATTGTCTTTAACACTTCCTATGCTCGCTACAGACATAGCTTCAGCTTTTGAACCCACATGTTGTTTACCTCGATCTCTATAAGAATATCCTACTGAAGCAGTCAAACAGTTATAATGTTCTCTCCATTTCTTCGATGATGACTGATATGACTTTCTCGATGATCTCTTTCATAAATCTCTAGCTTCATAATCAACATTTCTCTTTTCTTAGCTAAGCTCCTCGGCCTTGTGCGCTCGATCAACCAGAATAACAAATTCGTTCAGTTCAAGTATCCCGGCTAACAACTTTATACCTTCATTTAACTCTTCTTTGAACCGCTTACACATTGCAATTTTTGTTGGAATACATTCTCTGGCATATGTGCTTAATCTAATAAATTCCTTCCTTGTAACAACTCGTTTTTGTTTTCAGTGAAATCGAAACAGTGGTTTCAGAATCACAAATTCGAGGTTGAAATATTTATTTTATTATTATTTTAAATGTCCACAGCATGATAATAGAAGCATATAAAAATTTCGTTAAGAAATTGTATCAATTGCTTGCTTAATTTGATAAAAATGACCAAATCACGTAAATTGCAAAACTTGAATACTATTAGCTAAAGGTGTCTAATAGCTATGGAACCTTAAAGTAGAGGTCCTTATGTGGTAATTAGCCCATTTATGAGTTAGGTGACACGGCTGTGTGTCCGCTGGTATTTATTTAGGAACCAAGTCAGTAGTTTCACACGGCCTAGCACATGGGCGTGTGACTTGGCCGTGTGGCATAAGTCAGTATACCCTCCAACTTTCACACAGCTTGGCACACGAGTGTGTGAGGCCATTTTGAAGGGTACATGGGCTAGTCACACGGGTGTATGGTTGGTTGTGTGAACCAAGTCAATGAGTTACACGGGGTTAGACACGAGCTGGGACACGGCCATGTGATCCCATTTCGAATGTCCACACAGCCTGTGACATGGGCGTGTCTTTGGTCGTGTGAGACATACGGTCGAGCCACACGGGCGTGTGTCCCCTGTACTTTGATAATTTTCTATGTTTTCCAAAAATTTCCCTGAGTTCTCGGTTTAGTCACGAACCATTTCTAATGTTTGTTTTAGTCCTCAAAGGCTCGTATTAGGGACTATATTATTGTATTTGAATGATGTTTGCTTGTGTAACACCCCTCACTTGTATTCAATGCCAGAATAGGGTTACGGAGTATTAACGGACATACAACACATTTAAAACATACATTTCATATACAAATAGTCAATTCATATACAATTCATTCACAACCAAACATTTCGTAAACATACATTGGGAGTGGTTCGGGACTAAACTGATAACTTTGGAAACTTTTTGAACGCTTAAAAATTTTTCTCAAAAATAGGGGACACAAGCCTGTGTGTCTCACACGGCCACCAGACACGCCCGTGTCACAAGCCGTGTGGACATTCGAAATGGGAGCACAAGGCCATGACCCAGCCCGTGTCCGACCCCGTCTGAAACAAGCTTTATTACTTTTGTTCCAACATTCTCCAAAATCTCATCTCCCGCATTGTTGACACTTGGTTTATTGTTTATCACATTGCCAACACTCGATACTGATGTCGCTTGAGTTTTAGGACTTGAGTATTGTTTTCCACAATCTCGGCTCGAATACCCGATTAAAGCATTTGAACAATTGAAGGAATCTCTGAATTTAGTTGACATAGGTTGATATGACTTACTCATCGATCTTTTTCTCGAGTCTCTAGCCTCTAAATTTGCTGTTCTCTTTTCCTTGCTAAGCTCCTCGGCTTTGCAAGCTTTATCAACCAGAACAACAAATTCTTTTAATTCTAAAATTCCAACTAAAAGTTTGATATCCTCATTCAACCCGTCAACGAACCGTATACACATGATTTCTTTGGTAGAAACATACTCCCGAGCATACTTGCTCAACCGCACCGAATTCTTTTTCATATTCAGTCACAGTCAAACGACCCTGTTTCAGTTCTAGAAACTCTTTGTGCTTTTAATCGAGGAATCTATGGCTTATATATTTCTTTCGGAATTCAGTCTAAAAGAATTCCTAGGTAATCTTTTCTCTCTGCACCACAGATACTAGTGTATTCCACCATTGATACGTCGTATCTCTCAATAATGAAATGGCACACTTTAAGCTCTCAGCTGGAGTACACGACAGTTCATCATATACCTAAATAATGTTTCAAGCCAAAATTCAACTCTCTCGGGATCATCATCAACGAGATAGACTCTCACAGGCTATATATGGCATGTATAGCTAGACTCTCACACATGCTATGTTAGTACTAGAATCGATTAAACCGTAGCTCTAATACCAATAAATGTAACCCCCTTCACCCGTATTTAACGCCAGAATAGGGTTACAGAGCATTACCAGACATACAACACATTTAAAACATACATTTCATATACAATTAGTCAATTCATATACAATTCATTCACAGCCAAACATTTCGTCCCTAATACGAGCCTACGAGGCCTAAAGCATACATTGGGAGTGGTTCGGGACTAAACTGATAACTTTGGAAACTTTTTGAACACTTAAGAAATTTTCTCAAAAACAGGGGACACATTGTAACACCCCAAACCCGACCCAAACATTATGACCGAATCTAGTTTGTTACGGGGAAAACTTTTTTGAAACCCGTTTTAAAATCAATTTAAGTTTTGTTGAAAACTTCTCGTTTTTGGTTATCTTGCTGAAACCATACTTAGATTTAATTTGAAAATTTAATTGAGTCAAGTTGTTATACAAATTTTAAGTGTACCCGATGGCACTTTAAACCTTTTTCGATTCCTTTTAAAAAAAAAAAACATGTACTCATTTTTATACGTAAAAGTTTAAAACAAGTATTCAAGCATATAACAGTAATAAAATATTCTAGGAGGCCTTATTACAATCCAAGGTCAAAATTTAAAATAAAACCCGAAATAAAAATTATCATCACTAATATTAAAGTCCATTTAAATTAAATCCTCTGCACGGCCACCTCGAATCCTCCCGGCTCCACATCCGCGATCTACGTGTCACCTGAAAAATGTAAAGGAGAAGGTGAGTCACCAAGACTCAGTATGTAACCCTTCCCCTGATTTAAACATTTTCATACACAACATATAACAATTAACATGCATAATTATTATGTGCCCCAACCTAGCCAACCAATCGCCACTGTCTACCCCGTTGTGGTACCAAACCACTGGTGGTGCCAAACCACTGGTGACATATAGTCACAGATGTGATGCAAAATCACTGGAGGTGCCAAACCTCTGGTGTCCATAAACACAATCGATTGATGGGGCCAACCCATCGTGTGATGCCAAATCACTGGCGTCAATCCCTTAAATAAAATGTGGGGCCAACCCACTGTGGTGCTAAGCCACTGGGACGAGACGCAATGAGGTACCAAACCTCTGGAGATACCAAACCTCTGGTGACCGTAGTCACAGTGTGTTACCAAAACACTGGTGCCCGTCGGCACAATAATACTGCCCCCTCCACTCATTAATCCCACATCAGTCATATATACATATCATGTATCAATACATCATGCTTACCAAAAGCATCAATAACACATTCATATTAACAGGTACTTACCTGAATCACTACTCATACCGTTGTGGTATTAATCCGATGCTACACAAATCAAAGTTAGCATACATAGCACTCAGCACATTTAAATAGTTATACGTGTGTATGTACACACCTGTCACCCTTGGATGCTCTAAATCTCGAAAAGACAGGTCGGCCACACTAGATCTCTCTGTACCTAATCACCTTGAATACTAGCTTCAGCACCCGAATCACGAATCGAAAATTGATTGACGAACGTTGGCGAACTCACTTGCTTATTTTCAAATCCCGAAGATCCTACAGCGAATTTGGTTAAATCTTTGATTAGTACCCTTAATTAACAGTTGCTGGAACCCACACCTACCTTTACCAAAGTCGACATAATGAGAAAAATATACACATTCAGCCTAAGACCCTTACCTTCCGAAATCGACTAAAGGAAAGCCACCTTCTCTTGCACAATATTCGGCCAAGTGGAGTTTAATATAAAGGAAAGGGATTTCGGCACTTTGATAGGGATTAAATTCGGCTATGATTGACTTTATAATTAAACAAGGCTGGACTTTTAGTAAGAAAAAGAAGAAGAAAGGTAAAAGGGAGTAGATGATTCGGCTAAAGGGGTTTGAGAGTAATGGAAAAATGAAAGAAAAATAAGAAGGAAAGAGGTTAGGATTTTCGGCTAAGCAAAAATGGAAAAAAAAACAAAGCAAAGTGGTCAATTGGTGCTTTTATAAGCATTCGGCACCCCCCCTTTTTGAGCTTGCCGCCCACTTCTCCTTGAAGTGTTTAAAAAAATTCACTCACTACCTAAAATAATTCTAGGCCACTCATTTGAAGCAATTCAAATTGAATTTGAATACTTAATAATAATAATCAAATAATAATTCCATTTAATCCACTATTATCTTCTTTATCTTTTATTATCCTTAGAATTAATAATAAAAAATCCAATTTAAAAACTAATTATTATCCTTAGCACCTCTTCAAAACCAATAAAATAAAATATAGAAGCCATGTGCCCCTCAACTTCCTTCCAGCCGAATGCAACAACAACAAGGAACCATGTGCAGGCCAACACCCTTATCACGCCAGCAAAAATAAAATAAAACCTTCGCTGCTGCCTGCTGAGTTCGAACATGGGACCTGGGGGAATCCAGCAGACAAGTAGCGCCCAGGCCACTTGGGCCAGGCGTTGTTTTGTGATACAAAACACACCATAATTCTTTTAGGCCTTCCTTCCTTAGTTCCTTCTTCTTTAATGCCCAAAAAAGAAATTAAAATGCCCTTGCAGTTCTTTTGGATCGAACCCGCGACCCCCTGCAGTAGCCCCTTACTTCCAACGCCCAGGCCACTCGGCCTCATAGAATTTCATGCCATAAATCCCCAATATTAAATTATAACACCTACCTATCTAAGCCCATTACCGCTTATAAAAAAAAAACAACACGCAAAAGCTGCTCCCGTCGCTCGAACCAGCGCCCACGCACACCTCCAGCTCCTAAATGCTGCACGGAAACCACTTGGCCAAGTTACTGCTTGTGTCATGAACTCGCCCCAGCTTCTTTTAAAGCCTCCCTCCTTATAACGCCAAAACCCCAAAAATAAAAACCAGCCTGCTGCCTTCTTGAATCGAACCCAAGACCCCAATGGCGCTACTTCCAGCCCTTTGAGCAGCGCATGAAGCCACTTTGCCAAGCCTTTCTTGTGCCAAAACTTTCCAAATAAATTTCTTAAGCCCTCTAAAGCCAAGCTCCCCTTTTTAACCCCTAAAAACTAAAAATTTTCTAAGGCATCCCTTGCCTTCTAGGGTTCTCCAAACCCCTAAAAATTCATCCAACAAGACCATAAGCCTGCCAACCACTCGGGTTATGCTCCAAACGCATAACCCCTAAACCAGGGTGTTACAATTCTACCCCCTAAAAATAATTTCGTCCTCGAAATTACTTACTATCGTTCAATCGTGCATCCTTATCTCATCACACTACGCTACTGCTGCGCACTCTGATCTTAAAGGGCTATCATACCTTCTAGACACATTACCTACATTCATAATCCAAGTTCCATACACTTTACTAGCAACCTACGAGTGAATTAACGTAACTACAACCAAGACAATTGAGGGTATTTCGAAAATAAGAAACTTACCCGTTGTCATGTCTGGCACATCTTCCTCCTCGCGACGGCCAACTGCATAAACCAACCTTGGTTGCCTCGCCTCTGCACCTTCAGCACCTCGGCCACGCCCGTTACCATTATCATTCCCTCTAGCTGCTCCTCGACCCCTCTGTGGTGGTCCTTCATTTCTAACCTGGGCACGGTTCTGACCCTCTGGTTGATTCTTAGCTAGCTTCCGAAGACAATCCCTTACGCGGTGATCGAATGACCCACATTCAAAGCACCCTTTACTTCCAGCCAAACATTCTCCTGAATGGGATTTCCCGCATCTAACACACTAAGGTGGCCACTGAGCAGGCTTTGTGGCTCTTTCTGGTTCCCCAAATCTAGCCCTCTTCTCCACATTACTGCCCGATCCAGGCGATCCAAAGCCTCTCTTCTGTTTGTTCCTATCATGCTTCTGTCTTACGGTCTCCTTGATCCCTTCGGCCACCTTAGCCTTCTCCACTAGCGACGAAAACTCACGAACCTGCTGTGGAGCAATTATCAGCCTCAAGTCATCTCTAAGCCCGTCCTCAAAGCGGACGCAAAGCTCATGTTCAGTAGCCACGATGCCTCTAGCATATCTACTTAGCCTTAAGAATTCTGCCTCATATACCGACACTGACTTAGTTTGTAACACCCTGGTTTTAGGGGCTAGATTTTGGTGCTTAGCTCGGGTGTTGGCACACTTCAGTGTGTGTTTGGGTAAGTTTTAGGGGTCCTGAGAACCCTAGGTGGTGGTAGGTTGCCTTAGAAAATTTTTAGTTTTAGGGGCTAAAAAGGAGAACTTGGATAGAGGGGGTCTTAAGAGAATTTTTGGTGGAGTTTTGGCATAAAGAGTGGCTTGGCAGAGTGGCAAGGAGGCGCCACTTAGAGCATGGAGAAGTGACGCCATTTGCAGGGGGAAGGGGCTCAGGTTCGATTCGCAAGGGTAGCATTTGGGGCCTTGTTTTTGCGTCAAGGAAGATAGAAGCTGGGCGATTTTTGGATGCTTGAAAGGTGGAGAAGACTTGGTCATTTTTTTTTTAAATTTGGCTAGGTAAAAGTTTGACTTATTCAAACTTTTAAAATGGATGGAAGGGAGGTGTTTTAGGAGAGATTTTAGGATTTTTTTTTGGGAGCTTGGGGCTTGGCCGAATATTATAAATAGGGGGGAGGGAGGTGCTTGTTTCATTCATCATTTGTTTCTCTCCCTTACCAAAAAGTTCTTTCCTTCGTTTGTATTTATTTTCCCTTGTCCATTGCCGAAAGTTAGTCCAAGCAAACCCCTTTTTCATGCCATTTCTTTGTAGCCGAAAGTAGCAGAGGGCTTAACCTTTTATGAACCTATATCCCTCTCCCTTCTCACCTTTTTCTTTTTAAACCTTGCTTAAACCGTAACCATCCATAGAAAACTACCATTGCTGAATATCCCAAACACTATCTAAGAGCCTTGCCGAATCATCCATTCTCACATTCTCTTCACTTTGGTTACAAGTCCCTGAGCCGAACCTTACTTCCTTGGTGGTGGTCGTTTCTAGCTGGAGCAATAGGGAGTGGTTAGCAAGGTCGTTTAGTCAGCAGTTGCAGTGGCATAAAGTAGCGTTCGAGATTCAAGTTGAGTTGGTAAGAGATATTTATTTAGATTAAATGCTTAAGTGGTGTTTTGGGGGTTAACCTGTTTACCTGATTAAGCTTTTTGATGGAGGCCACAACCAGTCAGAGTGGGCAAGGGAAGGTCCCTATTCCGAAGTTCAAGAAAAGAGCGGTTTCAGCAGTTCGGGATTGGCCACCGGGGTGTGGGCCAGCGGCAGGAGATAGCTATAGGCAGATAGCGGTAGTCTCGCTAGTCGATAGCGTCGGGATCGAGGGTTTAGAGCTCCGGGTTATAAGGTGTGTAACTAACCCACTGTTTCCGGGTTTTATGTGTTATATGTTTTACTAACAAGTGCAGTAATAAGTGTGCCATATATACCCCTAAAGGGTATAGCGATGACCAGGTTAGTATCGGACCTGTTGCAGTGTGATTATTTGTTTATGAGTATGTTTATGGATATTAATAAGCATGTGCATGCATTATCACGATTATATTTTATGTGGCATGTGCATGGGTGGGTTATGAAAAGAAGGTACGGGTGTACTTCCAGTACGTGGTTGATGTCAGCTTTGTGCTACATCGTGGATTGGCGCTGACTGAGGTCGCGTTGTGGATCTTTGCGATTTAGTTCGCGTGGTTACCTTGATTGATATCGGCTCTATGCCATATCGTGGCTTGATGGATTGCTGTGTGCTCCATCGTGGTTTGATGTTAGCTATATGCTACATCGTGGATGGCATTGGTTGCCTTTTTGGAGGAAAAAGGAGAGGGTGACTCGATAGTCCCCTGGTGTGTGGTAGGCTGGATCAGGGGGTGTGTAGCGGATGGACCCTAGGTTTGGGTTGGGTTTCATGTTGCATTATTGTGTTTATGAAATAATATGGTAATGGGCCAAGCCCAATATGACATGTGGATAGGTATGTTTTGGGAACATACGTGGAAATGGGCCAAGCCCAGTTGATATGTGGTTTATTAAGGAATGGGCCTAGCCCAGTATTTGAGTATGATTTGAATGTGGGCCAAGCCCAGATTGTGGTGATTGTTAAAATGAATATATATATATTACTTGTTGCATTTGATAATTGGGATATTATGTGGCTAGCATGTGCGTGGATTTCAGTGGTTAACTTACACACTGAGTCATTGTGACTCACCCAATCTCTTATCCAACATCGCAGGTGAAAGGATGATTGGACTGGGTTAGAGTGGATACAAGGTGGCCCATGCAAAGGACGTTTTAATATTTTCTTTATGCACTTTATTACCAAGTACTTGGAATCATTATGTTGTAATAAGAGCCTCTTAAGTTATTTGGTTTTCTTTTGGTAATTTATGTCTAAAGAGATTTGGGAATAATGTTACTTTTATGAACTAAGCTTAAATCACTTGAGTCTGATGTTTTAAACGTTTTCCAACCTAAGGAAATTGACAACTAAGAGTTTTAAAGACGAAACCCCGAGATTTCAAAGTAACCTAACGGTTTGCAAACAAACATGCCCAAGATTTCTGCAAGTAAAACTACTCTAAAGGAGTTTAGACAAAAAGTTAAATGGCAACCTGTTTTCTTCAATAAGTTTTTCCCATAACATAACCAGATTCGGTCGTAGTGAATGGGCCGGGTTTGGTTCCTTGCACTAATCCCAGAAAAGCCTTTCTCTGCGCGTCAGTGTAGCTGGTACCCACATACTTTTTCTGGAAAGCAACCCTAAAGTAATCCCACGTAAGATCATCTGCCGTGGCACCATCTCGGACCGTGAGCCACCACTGATATGCTTCATCCTTTAGAAGCGACACGGCTCCTTTCAGCTTCTCCTCATTAGACAGGTCTAGATCGTCCATGATCCTTTCTGTAGATTCTAGCCAGTATTCCGCTGCACTGGGTGCTACTCCCGACACACCCCGAAACACTTCTGCCCCATTGGACCGAATTCGCTCGGGAACAGATTTCCGAGCTCCCAGATTTCCACCAGCCCCAGCCACCAACTCGAGAACTCGCAACACAGCTTGCGACACTGCCTCACCCCCTGTCTGATCCTGCTCCTCAGCTCCAAAAGTCGGGGGTGGTGGCGGCGGTGGTACCTCATTTTCAGAATCTTGACCCGACCTGACGGGTTCAGATACGGTCATCCTACCCCTACCGCGTCCACGGCGTCCACGTCCTCTAGAACTCATTCTACCTACTGCGCTTTTAATCTGATTAAGAAAATTTTATGCATTAGTAATTTGTTACACTTGATTATCCGCGAAGAATTTTATGGAAAGTTTACTAGGGATTCTTTCGATCAAACAATGTTTTAAGTCTTCTACCCTAGTTCACACAAAAGGGTACATACATCCATTCCCTAATACTTTCCATGCCTATTCGCTCTTCGGACATTTCTGCCCATTTCTATCCCAGGGGTATTGTCGTCATTTTCCTACAGGGTATTTTCGTATTAAAGACCGAGAGATTTCAAACTTTAATACAACAGGTCACTTTGAAATTCCCAAAACTGAAGAGCATTTCTGAAAATTTGCAAAATTTGAAGTTATGGCATCATTTAGAAACTAGGGGTATTTCGGTAATTTTGTCAATCAGGGGTAATTTTGTAATTTTAACAAACCCAAAGTATTTTATTGGTGATTTGCAAAGTAGAGTTTTTGGATATTTATAAAATAAGGAAATTTTTGGGCAAAACCATTGAATTAATATTTTATGGGTCAGGGGCATTTTGGTAATTTTACCCCTAAGGGTATTTCTGTAATTCTCACAAATCAAGTTTTTCGAGAAAAACGTTGTAAAAGTGACGTTCTCAGCTTTGAAAGAGTTTATTGCAAAAGTTCTGAAAACATTAGGGTTTTTGTTGTTTCATTCATTTCAAAACGTGGCTAGTTCCCTTTCGGGTTTTAGTCATTATGTTAGGCCTATGACCGAGCCCTCTTGGTCAGGGTGAACCAAAGCTACGCACCAGGCAGGATTTGAGTGAAGAGGAGGTGGGTCACGCGGACCATTTAAATACCAAGCTCCCACTGAACCTTTCTAGACATGCGCACAGAGGTTGCCACACCACTGAGCCCTCTGAGTTAGGGTGAACCGAAGCTAAGCACCAGGTAGGATACCTGCGAAGAGGAGGTGAGTCACTCGGACTGCTTAAGTACCAAGCTCTTCCGGTTCCAATCCTAGACATGCGTACAAAGGTTACCACACCCTAGCTCAATGGCTTAGCCATAGGTTGGTTTAGTTCTTTAAGTCTTATGTTCCGTTTGTGTTTGAGTAATCTAACCTTAGGGTCCAAGTCCTATAAGTCTATCTACGTTCCATGCTTCCTACCCTTCTACAGAATATAATTCACCAAGAGGTTTAGATGTACTTACCTGGGTGAATCGGTGCCGGAGACTCGGTGCCATGCCATTCAAAACCCAAAAACAACTTAGAAAGGCCTACTAGCATAAAACAAAACCTTTTTGGGCCTTGGGTCCCCACAGCCGAGCTTTGAACTGGGCTCTGATATCAACTTTGTAACACCCCAAACCCGTCCCAAACATTATGACCGAATCTGGTTTGTTACGGAGAAAACTTTTTTGAAACCCGTTTTAAAATCAATTTAAGTTTTGTTGAAAACTTCTCGTTTTTGGTTATCTTGCTGAAACCATACTTAGATTTAATTTGAAAATTTAATTGAGTCAAGTTGTTATACAAATTTTAAGTGTACCCGATGGCACTTTAAACCTTTTTCGATTCCTTTTAAAAAAAAAACATGTACTCATTTTTATACGTAAAAGTTTAAAACAAGTATTCAAGCATATAACAGTAATAAAATATTCTAGGAGGCCTTATTACAATCCAAGGTCAAAATTTAAAATAAAACCCGAAATAAAAATTATCATCACTAATATTAAAGTCCATTTAAATTAAATCCTCTGCACGGCCACCTCGAATCCTCCCGGCTCCACATCCGCGATCTACGTGTCACCTGAAAAATGTAAAGGAGAAGGTGAGTCACCAAGACTCAGTATGTAACCCTTCCCCTGATTTAAACATTTTCATACACAACATATAACAATTAACATGCATAATTATTATGTGCCCCAACCTAGCCAACCAATCGCCACTGTCTACCCCGTTGTGGTACCAAACCACTGGTGGTGCCAAACCACTGGTGACATATAGTCACAGATGTGATGCCAAATCACTGGAGGTGCCAAACCTCTGGTGTCCATAGACACAATCGATTGATGGGGCCAACCCATCGTGTGATGCCAAATCACTGGCGTCAATCCCTTAAATAAAATGTGGGGCCAACCCACTGTGGTGCTAAGCCACTGGGACGAGACGCAATGAGGTACCAAACCTCTGGAGGTATCAAACCTCTGGTGACCGTAGTCACAGTGTGTTACCAAAACACTGGTGCCCGTCGGCACAATAATACTGCCCTCTCCACTCATTAATCCCACATCAGTCATATATACATATCATGTATCAATACATCATGCTTACCAAAAGCATCAATAACACATTCATATTAACAGGTACTTACCTGAATCACCACTCATACCGTTATGGTATTAATCCGATGCTACACAAATCAAAGTTAGCATACATAGCACTCAGCACATTTAAATAGTTATACGTGTGTATGTACACACCTGTCACCCTTGGATGCTCTAAATCCCGAAAAGACAGGTCGGTCACACTAGATCTCTCTGTACCTAATCACCTTGAATACTAGCTTCAGCACCCGAATCACGAATCGAAAATTGATTGACGAACGTTGGCGAACTCACTTGCTTATTTTCAAATCCCGAAGATCCTACAGCGAATTTGGTTAAATCTGTGATTAGTACCCTTAATTAACAGTTGCTGGAACCCACACCTACCTTTACCAAAGTCGACATAATGAGAAAAATATACACATTCAGCCTAAGACCCTTACCTTCCGAAATCGACTAAAGGAAAGCCACCTTCTCTTGCACAATATTCGGCCAAGTGGAGTTTAATATAAAGGAAAGGGATTTCGGCACTTTGATAGGGATTAAATTCGGCTATGATTGACTTTATAATTAAACAAGGTTGGACTTTTAGTAAGAAAAAGAAGAAGAAAGGTAAAAGGGAGTAGATGATTCGGCTAAAGGGGTTTGAGAGTAATGGAAAAATGAAAGAAAAATAAGAAGGAAAGAGGTTAGGATTTTCGGCTAAGCAAAAATGGAAAAAAAAAACAAAGCAAAGTGGTCAATTGGTGCTTTTATAAGCATTCGGCACCTCCCTTTTTGAGCTTGCCGCCCACTTCTCCTTGAAGTGTTTAAAAAAATTCACTCACTACCTAAAATAATTCTAGGCCAAAAGCAATTCAAATTGAATTTGAATACTTAATAATAATAATCAAATAATAATTCCATTTAATCCACTATTATCTTCTTTATCTTTTATTATCCTTAGAATTAATAATAAAAAATCCAATTTAAAAACTAATTATTATCCTTAGCACCTCTTCAAAACCAATAAAATAAAATATAGAAGCCATGTGCCCCTCAACTTCCTTCCAGCCGAATGCAACAACAACAAGGAACCATGTGCGGGCCAACACCCTTATCACGCCAGCAAAAATAAAATAAAACCTTCGCTGCTGCCTGCTGAGTTCGAACATGGGACCTGGGGGAATCCAACAGACAAGTAGCGCCCAGGCCACTTGGGCCAGGCGTTGTTTTGTGATACAAAACACACCATAATTCTTTTAGGCCTTCCTTCCTTAGTTCCTTCTTCTTTAATGCCCAAAAAAGAAATTAAAACGCCCTTGCAGTTCTTTTGGATCGAACCCGCGACCCCCTGCAGTAGCCCCTTACTTCCAACGCCCAGGCCACTCGGCCTCATAGAATTTCATGCCATAAATCCCCAATATTAAATTATAACACCTACCTATCTAAGCCCATTACCGCTTATAAAAAAAAAACAACACGCAAAGCTGCTCCCGTCGCTCGAACCAGCGCCCACGCACACCTCCAGCTCCTAAATGCTGCACGGAAACCACTTGGCCAAGTTACTGCTTGTGTCATGAACTCGCCCCAGCTTCTTTTAAAGCCTCCCTCCTTATAACGCCAAAACCCCAAAAATAAAAACCAGCCTGCTGCCTTCTTGAATCGAACCCAAGACCCCAATGGCGCTACTTCCAGCCCTTTGAGCAGCGCATGAAGCCACTTTGCCAAGCCTTTCTTGTGCCAAAACTTTCCAAATAAATTTCTTAAGCCCTCTAAAGCCAAGCTCCCCTTTTTAACCCCTAAAAACTAAAAATTTTCTAAGGCATCCCTTGCCTTCTAGGGTTCTCCAAACCCCTAAAAATTCATCCAACAAGACCATAAGCCTGCCAACCACTCGGGTTATGCTCCAAACGCATAACCCCTAAACCAGGGTGTTACACACATGCCTGTGTGTCTCACACGGCCACCAGACACGCCCGCGTCACAAGTCGTGTGGACATTCGAAATGGGAGCACAAGGCCATGTCCTAGCCCGTGTCCGACCCCATCTTAAACAAGCTTTATTACTTTTGTTCCGACATTCTCCAAAATCTCATCTCCCGCATTGTTGACACTCGGGTTTATTGTTTATCACATTTCCAACACTCGATACTAATGTCGCTTGAGTTTTAGGACTTGAGTATTGTTTTCCACAATCTCGGCTCGAACACCCAATTAAAGCATTTGAACGATTGAACGAATCTCTGAATTTATTTGACATAGGCTGATATGACTTACTCATCGGTCTTTCTCTCAAGTCTCTAGCCTCTGAATCTGCTTTTCTCGTTTCTTTGCTAAGCTCTTTAGCTTTGTAAGCTCTATCAACCAGAACAACAATTTATTTTAATTCTAAAATTCCAACTAAAAGTTTGATATCCTCGTTCAACCTATCAACGAACCGTTTACACATGATTTCTTCGGTAGAAACATACTTCCGAGCATACGTGTTCAACCATACCGAATTCTTTTTCATATTCAGTCACAGTCAAATGGCCCTGTTTCAGTTCTAGAAACTCTTTGTGCTTTTGATCGAGGAATATCTGGCTTATATACTTCTTCTGGAATTCAGTCTGAAAGAATTCCCAGGTAATCCTTTCTCTCGGCTCCACAGATACTAGCGTATTCCACCATTGATACGTCGTATGTCTCAATAATGAATTGGCACACTTTAAACTCTCAACTGGAGTACATGACAGTTCATCACATACCTGAATAGTATTTTCAAGCCGAAATTCAACTCTCTCGGGATCATCATCAACGGTAGCTGAGAACTCTTCGGCCCCGTACTTTTGAATCTTATCAACTGGAGGCTTATTATTGAAATTCCATAACTTGAGGAGCTACAAAGACAGGTTGGGGATTAGGTGGTGGTGGATGATGCGACCCTAACTCGAGAAGCTACCACCGAACCCATTGAGCTGCCACAAGGACCTATAACTCGGTCTTGTGCTAAGAGGTTCCAAGATGCGTTAGCAAGCCATGTCGATCGAGCTTGGGGAGAGAAAGTAGCTGAATCCATTGATCATGCTTGGACCAGCCTAATAGTCGTCCCTTGCAGCTTATTGCAAGCTGAACTCTAGCTCACTTAGCTCATTTTAGCTTATTTAGTTGCTGGAATAAATTATAGTTAATTTAGTTTAAGTTATTTAATTAATTTAGCTAAGTGTTAAATGTGTTTTTAAGCTATTTAATTTGTCTAAATATTTTCAGCATTAATAGGTTTAAGTCATTTAATTTGTCTAAATTACTACAACAATTTAAGTTGTCTTTAGCTCATTTAATTTGTCTTAGTCCTACAGCTATTTAAAATGTCCTAAGCTAAGACAACTTAATAGGCTCATTGAAGGTGTCTTGACCGAATTCTAATGGATGCTTGTAGGTGACCATTCAACTGGAATCAGCTAGGTACATGGATGGCATTTAAGGGGAGCGTAATGCACCAATTAATTTGGCAGGTCATTCCTCTTCCCCAAGGGGCTGTCCGTGCATAGCAATGGACAAAAGAGTGTTCACATGGCCATTCAGCTCACAAATTCTTTTCACACTTGGCGGCTGTTCAAAATCAACCTTTCACACTTGTGACCGATTACATCCACAAGTTCACACTCAAGGGCTGTTCGTGTGACCAAAAAGCCACTAAATGCTGCTGCTGTTCATTCGGCTACCCAAGGCTGATTTAATGAAGAGAATTGAAGTTATTTGGCTGCTCAATCATTGAACTCTTCCAGCCTAAATAATCAACTCATTTAATCAGCTGAATTGGAACATTAAAGTTACTGTCCATTGCCGTCCCCTAGACTTAGATGACTTCAAAGTCTTGAACTTAGTAACTAAGTTTATTTCAGCTTATTATTAGCTCATTTAAGCTGATTAATTGTGACTGAATGCTGGGCTCTTCCTAGGCTATAAATATTTTATAATCAGCTTGTTTAAGGGACTTTTTGTCTAATTTTATGCTTAATTTGAAACTTGTGAGATTTCCAATTCTCCTTGTTCTTTTTTGGACTGAATTGACTTATCAAGTTGTCTTGTGGCGTCATTCTTTCCTTTGCTAAACCGAACTTATCACCTTTGGTGTGGCGTTCATATACCTTTGGTTCCTATCACATTTGATAGCGGGTCAAGGTTCAACTATCGTTTCCTAAACCAAAATCATCTAAGTACCTTATTAAGATTTGGGTCAACAATTATTTTTATTGTTGGTTCTTTCTTTGGCCTTAGCCGATTTTATTTATCCACTTCCTTAACTATCTTGCATCCTTTTCTTATCCCATCAGCCTATTTTTTTTCTTTTTTTTTTTTGATAAAACCTAATTCAATTCGAAATGAACTAACTCTTACTCAAATTCACAATTGGGCAACACATACGACTTGAGACATCTACAACTGAGCTCGTATCATTTGGTATCAGAGCTAGTGGAATTGGAGTAAGAATCGACATTCTCGGCACTACAGTTTGCAATTTGATAAATAAAATAAAATAAAAAATTTGTGAATTCAAAGTAGTTATTGAAATTAGCATTTTGGAATTATAAAAAAAAAAGAGAAAGTGTTCAAGTTCTTTGTTGCCGAGTTTTAAAAGCTCTGTTTGCTGCCCGAATTAGTCTTATTGTTTCCTTTTACTATTCAGCTACACCTAAACCAACCTCTTTTGTTTCTAGCCTACCTACCGGTCCTAACATAAATCCTACCCTAAGCCGTCAACTCTTTTGCAAGCTGACTGATCGTTGAATTTATGCAATGTCAAAGTCTTAAAATTTTATATATAGAATGATCGAACCTGGGAGCTAACTATGACAATGATTTGAGGCAAGCGCACCTATCAAACAGTAGTATAGTTAAGGCAAGACCGGATTGTTGAACCCAAAAAAACTAAAAGTACTAATACTAACTTTCTTTTTATTATTTAGCCTAAGAATTAAAGGAATTTTTATCTAATCTAAAATTTACTAACAACTAAGCTAAAAATGCAAAGACAAAGAGAACGAATTGGGGAAAATAACTTTGGGAAAAACCAATTGATTAAGATGATACCCAAGGAAGAATCCACCTAGACTTCACTTGTTATCTAACTCTGAACCAAACGATTTATTCACTTGACTTGATCCGTAAGATTCCCTAACGTATATTAATCCCTCTCTCGAGGCAACTAACGTCTAACCCTAGGTTGATTAATTGAAATATCTTTCTAATTAAAATCCCTAGAATTGCATTAACTCGATCTATGGACTCCCATATTAGGTTTCACCCTAATCCGGCAAAATCTCGTCACCCTATCTCTAGACGCGCGATCAACTCTGCTTAACTATGATAGATCTACTCTTAGGCAAGGACTTTTGCTCCTCCACCTAAGCACATCACACTTGAATTAATATCCCAGAAATATCAGCACAAGAATTAAGAACACATAATTAAGAACAAGTCAAATATTAATCATATAGTTCAGCAAACGATAACAAGATTTATCTTAGGTTTCATCCCCCTCAGGTATCTGAGGGTTTAGTTCATAATCATAAAAGAATACACCTCAGAAGAAAAGATAAAACAAAACATAAGAAAAACTCTAAAACCCCCTGAAGGAATTGAAGAGAGATCCTCCGTCTTGAGTATGACTCTGGCTTCTTGAGATGAATCAACTGGCTTTCTTCAAGTAAATTCCACAATTCTTCCCTCTCTGGCTCGGCTCTTTGGCCTCGCTGGACTCTCCCTAAAGGTTGGCCTCTAGGGTGTTTATATAGGCTTTTGGAATGGCTTTCGTTGCCTCTAAGTACCCTAATCCGAGTGAAACTCTTTTTTCTCACGTCAGGGACACGCCTATGGCACACGCCCGTGAGAATCGTGGCCAGGCCGTGTTCGAGTCTGTTGAATGAGGCACGGCAATGTGGCCTTGGGCCCAGGCCACGTTGATTTCATGATATGGCCTATTTACTCCGTTTTGGGCCTGTTTCTCATTCTTTTCATCCTCCGGTGCTCTCCTGAGTATAAAACATGAAAACAACGGATTAAGAGCACCAAATTACATAATTCAAGGCTTAAATCATCCAAAAGCATGCTAAATGTGGGCTTAAAATATTTACTATTACGGTTTATCACCGACCCACCTTTGACTGCTTTTAAGTCTAAATAGTCCCCTAAAGAACATAGAAAGGCGGATTGAGAGGAAAAAGGCACGAGAGTTGTGAGCTTATTCGAGTGTAGAAAAAGCCAAGTGTGTGTGATTTTCTTGTGAGAGAATTCGTGAGGGTTTTGTGTGAGTACTTAAAATGTCACATACTGAAAAGAAATCGAAACAAAAATGATGGTATTCGACCAATTCGAAACGTAGCTTGAGGTTGTGGAGTTCCCGATTTGGCACAGCAAGCCATGATGCGT
This sequence comes from Gossypium australe, assembly GCA_005393395.2. Classification (NCBI taxonomy): domain Eukaryota; kingdom Viridiplantae; phylum Streptophyta; class Magnoliopsida; order Malvales; family Malvaceae; genus Gossypium; species Gossypium australe. Next base: position 15,372,141 of record CM016615.1, on the reverse strand, counting down.
GAATTCCAAGGGATGCTTCAAAAAGCAATAGAACCAATACACGAGCATTTGGAGCAACTAGACAAGCAAGTCCAATGCGAGAGGACCCCTCAAAATCAAAGGCGAGGGTGCAGACTTCCTAGGCAAAATTGAGACGATCCATACGAGCCTAATGACAACGAGAGTGACCATTCTTCTATTCAAAGTGGTCGACAACAAGGCCATAGAAATCGAGGCCATCGAGAAAGAAATCATGTTGATGACAGCCTTACAAATATTAAAATGGCTATAACCCCGTTCCATGGTAAGAACGACCCCGAAGCTTACTTGGAGTGGGAAATGAAGATCGAGCTAGTCTTCGAATGCCACAATTATTCGGAGAGCAAAAAGGTGAAGCTCGCGACGGTCAAGTTCTCAGATTATGCCATTGTGCGGTGGGACCAGCTCGTGACGAGCCGAAGACGAAATGGTGAAAGGGCCATCTCTACTTGGGATTAAATGAACTCGGTCATGCGAAAACGATTTATCCCTTCGTACTACCATCAGGATCTTTATCTACGACTCCAAAGCCTTACCCAAGGCAATAGAAGTGTTGAAGACTATTATAAAGAAATGGAGATAGGAATGATCCGGGCTGACATCGAGGAGGATCGAGAGGCGACTATGGCCAGATTTCTTGTGGGCCTAAATCGTGACATCACTAACATAGTTGAATTACAACACTATGTTGAAGTGATGGACATGGTCCGCATGGCGATAAAAGTCGAAAAATAACTCAAACAAAAAGGAGTTAGTCGATCCTACACCAATCCCACCACCAACAAATGGAGCCAAGAGTCAACAAACCCCCTGTTCGAACAAAGTAGACGATTGTAGCGGCTAAATCCAATCAGCCTGTTGGCGAGTCAAGTCAGAATAAAAATGAGCCGGTGCCAAATCGTACTAGAGACATTAAATGTTTCAAGTGTCAAGGCCAGGGGCACATAGCTAGCCAATGTCCCAATTGGCTAGTTATGGTGGTAAGGGCTGACGATAAAATCGAATTCGACGAGGAAATCGAAAATGAGCCCGAAGCGCCAACCGACGAAGAAGAAAATTTAGAGTATTCGGTTGAAGGAGAAATCCTTGTGGTGAAGCGAAGTCTCGGCATCCAAAGTGCTAAAATCGAACAACAACGGGAGAATGTTTTCCACACCTGATGCTGCATCCAAGGCAAGGTGTGTAGTATGATCATTGACGGCGGAAGTTGCACTAACGTCACAAGTAGCATGCTGGTGGAAAAGCTCGGATTGGTCACGACCAAACACCCAAATTCGTATAAGTTACAATGGTTGAATGACAGAGTGGAGCTTAAAGTGATAAAGCAAACCGTGGTAGCGTTTCCATCGGGAAGTACCAAGACGAAGGGGTATGCGATGTAGTTCCCATGCACGTGGGACATCTCCTTTTGGGGTGTCCATGGCAGTTCGATAGGTGCATGATCCCTGACGGCTACACTAATTGATGTACGTTTAAGAACCTAGGAAAAAAATGTAACCTTAGCCCCACTTACTTCAAAACAAGTGTACCAAGATCAATTGAAATTGAAAGAATTTGTGGAAAAGGCAAAAGAAAAAGAATAAGAAAAAAATATTGAAAATGAAAAAGAAAGGAAGAAGCACTGCAGGAAAACAGACTTTTAGCGGCATTTTTTTAGGCCTGCAAAAAATGCCACTGAAGATAACGCCGGTAAAATTTGCGGCGTTTATGTGAAAAAAACGCCGCTATAGAACATGACTTTTAGCAGCGCATTTACCGCAAACGCCACTAAAGAACATGACCTTTAGCGGCGCTTTTATCGTAAACGCCGCTAAAGAACATGACTTTTAGCGGCGTTTTTAAAATAAACGACACTAACTTTGGCAGATTTGCAATATTCTTATTTCATCCATATACAACCCTTCCTGTCACATGAAATCCAACTAAAAAAAGAAAATCTAAATAATACTTCAAATTCAACGAAAGATATATGATATAAATTAATAAATGAAGTAAAATTCAAAATATTCTTACAATAATGTTAAAAGTTAAAATGTTAAAATTATTCTTACAATAAGAAAAATGTCTAAGATGGTGAATTTTGCGACTTCTGAAACATTTTCATCATATTCTAAAGCTGTAGCTGGAGTGCATCGTACTTTTTATTCTGCTCTGCTTCCCTCGCTGCTGCCTCCACTTCTCTGGCTGCTGCCTCTGCTTTAAGTTGAGCAATTTGCTCAGTTGTGCTCACTTGTATTTGAGCTATTTGTTCTTTTAACCTCAGAACTTTAGCTTGAGCCTGACTCCCCGAAGGCATGTCCTTCTGCGAGCTGGATCCAAAATATTGGGTTGGGTTAACAAAAGATCCTTGAAATCGAACCCGACCATACCTTTCAGGGCCCAATGCTTTAGTATAATTCTGTTATCAATGTCATCAAGATTAACAGAATTATCACTAGAAGCAACCGCTTCATACTCCGCCTTTTTTTTCTTTTAGTTTCTCCTAAAAAATCAATCAGAGAGTTAAAAATGAAATATATAATAAAAACAAATGCAACATAACTTAACATTATTTAGAACTACTAACGACGAATTAAACCATTATAATTAAACATTATAAATATTTAAAGTAAATCAAATTTTATTAAGTAAATATACCATAATTTCTCCAGCTTCGGAAGTCATATGAGCTCTATCTTTCTTCCTATGTGTAATGTCAAAAAGCTGCAGGCGTCCAACTTTTTGACCAGACGAGAGTTCCTATAATATAGTAGTAAAAATATAATTTAATAGAAATTCAGTAATATATGAGACAATTAATAAATTCAAAATACCTCAGCCTCAGCTACATAAGCAAAACTTTTCGACCCTACTGTGTGCGTGAATTTTTGTTTTTACCTGCTTGTTGTTCCAACTCGCTCACGATCCTACATTATGAAATTATTATTACGTATATAGTAAATATTTTAAACCAAAATAATTATAAGAGTTTGGAAGTACATAATACCTCTCCTTTATTTGAATTCCAGAATCTAAACACATCTTCCCATTGGCACCTCAGCATTCCCGGCGGGACATTTCGCAATTTCTCTTCGAGGCCTATACTTTTCTTAAAATATTCTTTCTTTAAAGTGCTTTTATGGTCTCTCCATTTTTTTCCCAATGCCTTCTTGACATAATTATCCGAGACCTCTAAAGAAAATCTCTCCTACAAAAAACACAAGTTTAGAAAGTAAATATAAATGAAACCTAACCCAAAGTATTATAAATTACATTCACGTTTTGTTACCTTAATATTATCGAGAGCTTGATTTTTGTTACTATCAGGCGTTTGATGCCATGACTCGTAGTTGATAGGCAACATATTGGCATTTCGTGCTAAAATGCCCAAATAGCTTGCTAAAAGTCGAGCTTCTGACCCAACAGGCTGACCATGACTATTTCTTGATACTTTGACACGTTCGACAGGAGTTAACTCGTATAATTCTTTTAGTAACGTACATCCTCGAGCTTTGCGTGTCCCACCACTTTCACCTAAAATATGGTCTATTATAATATAAGAATTTGAAAAAGAAATCAATAATAAAAGTCAGCACGCATGTAAATTAAAGTTAACATTACTTTGAGTTTCTGCAGGTCCGTCAGATGTATTCGGAACATTCAAAGATCCAATGGCAGTCTGTTGTTCACTATTTGTTTCTTTTGAAATTGGAGTATTCTAAACAATACTTAGATATCGCAATCTTCTTCTAGGCATTTTTTCTGCAAAACACATAAAATAGTTGAAATTTTAGTAACTAAATACAACAAGAATAATACACATAAAATAGTTGAAATTTTAGTAACTAATTACAACAAGAATAGTACATATAAAATAGTTGAAATATTTAACAATACCAAGATTTAAAATATAATATTACATATAATTAAAAAATCATAAAAACTTACTATATCATAATTCGTAAATATCTTCATCTACATCATGGCGAACCCATTGAGATTGTATACTAATACTAAGGATATTTTCATTTAAGTTTTGTTCTGGAAAAGACAAAGTTTCTGATCTTTCGACAATGTCATCCCTACTTCCATTGCCCATGTTAAACAAGTCTCTAGGGGTGTTTTGGAGTACAACGTACCAGCCCCCATCAGTTGGATCTTTCGAGTAAAAAACTTGTTTCACTTGAGAAGAAAATACATACGGCTCGTCTATCAATTGTTGTCCGGTGTGAATCAATCGAGAGAATTTCACCATTGTAAAACCAAATTGATCTATTTTAATTCCGCGAGCAGTATTAACATCAGCCCAATCACATCGAAATAAGACAACTTTCCATTTGCCATAGTAATCCAATTCAATAATGTCAGTAAGAAGTTCGTAATACTCCACATTTCCCTCAACAGGATTACTGTCCCTAGCACTAGCATAACTTGTAATAGAAGAATTTACAACTATTCCACAATTTTGTCTTTTCCTCAATCTCTTGCGACATTTTGTATGAAATCTAAATCCATTGATGAGGAAGGCACTATATCTTTTTACTACTCTATTTAGACCTTGGGAAAGCCATTTAACTTCGTCATTGATGTCCTTTCCACTCCAAACCTATTGAATCGAAAGTAAATTGAGTAATTATAAATGTTATGAGAAAACATTATTTGTTAATGAAAGCTTCAGTTGCATACCGTTTGGCTTAACCATTCACGAAAAGTTCCTGTGAATAACTTATTGATCTCTCAATGTTGTAATCTTCGGGAGCGTGAACGAGATCTCAAGATTTGTTTGTACTCGCTATGTTAAAAAAAGTAGATTACTTGGTTAGAAAATAAACAAATAAAAAAATGATTATTTATCAAATCCTAAAACTTACTTGCGTAATAGTTCAAGTGAATCGTGGTGAAAAAGAACATATCGGTGTGCTTGTACCCAAGATATAACATCTAATTCTGTAATTTCAACTTTATCGATTGGTTCCCCGCAACTTTGAAATAAATAAGTTTCGTCCAAGTTAGGATCAGTGAGCCCATCATTTCTACTTGGTCTATTCAATCTTATTTCAACATCTTCTAAATATCTAGAATAGAAAGTCATACACTCCTCTGCCAAGTATCCTTTAGCTATTGATATTTCTGGATAACGTTTATTACGACAATAAGACTTCAATTTGCATAGGAACCTAAAGACGATATAAAACATTATCAAAAGTTGTAACTCAAGGTATATTCATGAATGAATAAAAAACTTTATAAATAAATTAGCACCTCTCTATAGGATACATCCACTGTTAGAAAATTGGTCCACCAAGTTTTGCTTCGTTAGGGAGATGGATTATCAAGTGCACCATAATAGTAAAGAAGGAAGGTGGAAAGATCTTCTCCAATTTGCATAAAGTCAAGGCGGCTCGATCTTGTACTTTCTCAAGTTCTTCAATATCCAAAACTTTGCCACAAATAGCTTTCATTATATTGGATAGTTCAATTAAACAAGCCGTCACCTTTTTTTACATACAACACCATAAAGCAATTGGTAGTAAATCTTGCATCAAGATGTGATAATCATGTGATTTCATGGAATATAGTCTTCGATCTTTAGCACTCACACATCGAGATATATTTGCATACGCATCTGGGACCTTTATATCCTTCAACACCGTACAGAACACTTCTTTTCCTTTCTTCGACATTGCAAAAATTGAAGGTAGCAACCTATATTTCCCATTCGGAAGTACTTGAGGATGAAGTTCATGCCAAATTCCCATGTCAACTAGATCAAGTCGACTATGAAGATTGTCTTTCAATTTTCCATCGACATTCAGAATTGTCCCAATGATGTTCTCGCAAACATTCTTCTCAATATGCATAACATCAAGATTATGTCGCAAAATGTGATGCTCCCAATAAGGCAACTCAAAAAAATACTTCTTTTTTTCCACAATTTCGCCTCATTAGGATCATCCTCTTCATCAGATTCATCATCAATTTGCTCATCAACATCGCCAACATACTCCTCCCTCGGTCTTCTATTCGCTTGCGTGTTATGTGGTTGATTCATCTTCCCATAACTAAAATTCATATCTCTTAACATGAACAAGATTTCAGATCCAACGGTCTGCTTAGGAGCTTCTCTGAACTCTTCAGTACCCTCAAATAGAGTTCTCTGAAATCTAAATATATGATTTCTATCTAACCACTGACGATGCTCCATATAGGAGAACTTCTTCCCATTATATAACCACTTCGAACATGTTTGCACCGCACAACAAGGACAAACATAACGTCCTTTGGTACTCCAACCAGATAAATTGGCATAAGCCGGGAAATCATTAATAGTCCACAACAAAGCAGCACGTAAAAAAGTGTTCTCATTTCTCAATACATCATAAGTTTCAACATCCGCCCATAACTATTTCAACTCTTCAATAAGTGGCTGCATATAAATGTCAATATCATTTCCGGGACCTTTCTCTCCAGGGATAATCATAGATAAGATAAAAGAAGATTGCTTCATGTAAATCCATGGAGGCAAATTTTAAGGAACAAGCACTACAGGCCAAGTACTGTACGAAGTACTCATGATTTTATAAGGATTAAACCCATCAGATGCTAGCCCAAGCCTCACATTCCTAGGATCAGTTGCAAAGCTTGGAAATTTACTGTCAAATGATTTCCAAGCTAAAGAATTCGCAGGATGCCTTAATAATCCATCATCGGTTCATTGATCATGATGCCACCTCATGGAATCGACTGTCTTTGACGACATGAAAAGCCTTTGAAACCTTGGTATTAGAGGAAAATATCGTAAAACCTTTACTAGCTTATTTCTCGACTGTGCATCACCTTCATCTTCATTCACATATTTTGTACTCCTATTCATCCAACGAGAGTTACCGCAAACATGACAAGACTGTTGGTTTTTCCAATCACCCCAATACAATATACAGTCATTTGGGCAACTATGAATTTTATCGTACCCAAGGCCTAAATCTTTTATCAGTTTCTTCATATCTTTGCATGAATGAGGGATTTTTGTAAATGAAAACATCTCTCTCAAAAACTCTAACAACATCGTAAAAGAGTTTCTGGTCCACCCTTCCAAACATTTTAAGTGAAATAGGCGAATGCAGAAGGACATTTTTGAATATTTTGATCCTTCGTAAAGTTTTTCATTCATTTCATTAAGTAACTTGTAGAACTTTGCCCCTTCTCTATTTGGCTCTTCATCACGTACACTTCTTCCCGTTTAGGCAAAAACATTTCCGCCAATATTACAATCATCGGATGCAATAATTCAAGTGGAAACGATTGCAAACCATGACCGTGCATATTATATGCATCTCGTAACATACCTTCCATGTCATCTTATCTAACAAACTGATAGTAAGCAGTATGAGGATAAGCCAGATAAGTCGTTGAAGAGGTTCTACTAGGTGTACACTCTTCATGGAAAATCCATTTTTATACCCTCGAATAAATCCATCAACAATTAGATGTTCATATACAAAGAATGCTAATTGATGTTGCCACACTTCTTACACGAGCAAAGAATCATATTTTCTTGGCTTGCATTTTGAACTGCAAAATTGAGAAAAGTTTGTACTCCATTTCGATCGTGGTTGCTTGCCCTTGACAAATTCATCTAACTCTTATCCATTTGTTATTCTTGAAGTCTAAAGTTGACAATAAATTACACTAGTAGGTTGTTTAATTATAAGTATAATTAAGGTATGTAAGTTATGATATGATATCTATTTATGTATTATGTAAGTTATGCAAGTTATGTGAGTAATGTGAGTTATGTGAGTCATGTGAATTATGTAAGTTATGTAAGTTATGTTATTTATGTAAGTTAAATAAGTTACGTGAGTTATGTAAGTTATGTAATTTATGTACGTTATGTGAGTTATGTAAGTTATGTAATTTATGTACGTTTAGTGTCATCTTCTCCCAATTTGCTATTCCCTTTTGCCGAAATCTTCTAGCACAATAGTGCATTTTTCTTCTCTTTGTATTGGTCACATATTCACCTTTTGTCCATCTTCCTTGATAGCAAAAACTTCAAGTGGATTATAGGCAAATTATTCTTCTTTCTTCTTGATTGCTGAATGCATCTAAACCATTGAGACAAATTGTTCACTCTTTATCCTTTGGAAGAACCGAAACCCCAAAAATACACCTTTTTCATCTTTCTATTCCTTCTCACAAAAGTTTTCAACCTTTCTTTTCTTCTCAAAATCCATACCCTCTATAGCCGAATATCATCGTTCATTTTTCTCCATAACCGAAACCTTTTCATCATTTATTATTCATTCCTTAATCAATCAGTAAGTGTTCATTCCAATGTTTTATTTTATTTCTCTTAATGCCGAAATATTGTTTTGGTTGGGATGGTCATTTTAACTGAGACCATCATTTTATTCTACCCTCTCAAACGAGATCCTTTTCTCTTTTTCGTAGTGTTTTAAGTGGGAGATCGTGTATTGTTCTAGCCGAAGTCAAACGGTGGAAATTGGATCCAATATCGATAAGGTAAAGGGGTTCATTTTGGATTTTTCATTATATCTCTATTTGGCTATGTTGCAAATCGGATTGAAGTTTCGACTAATCGACTATATGTTTTAGGGGCAAATCACTCGATATATTTCTACCTTCGGATATAGTGGTAAGTGAATCAAGTGTAAGTGATACGAAATCTTTTGGAAATCCGAGGCTAACTTTTGGTTGGTATTGTTCTAGGTCAACGACGAGTGGTTCGTTAGGAAATCGAAATAAGGTGTGTAATCCCGTACTTTCTGTATACATATCTGAAATGGTGTGTAATTCCACACTTCTCTGAAAGTTTGTATGAAATATTCTGTGAATCGGTCGAAATACCGAAGAAAACCAAAAACCGGCATCCGTGATCACTCGGGCGTATGTATGACCGTAGTGGTAATCGTATTTTGTAATAAAACAGTTTCGATTAGAAGTAGTGACGTGTTTTTGAAAAATCACGAACAATAGGAGAAAGGGATTTAGAAAGTGAATAAGATATCAAATTAAATCTTACTGTGTCTATTTTAATATGGATGAAACGAAGAAGGAAAAGGATTTTTATATTCTGAGATATCTTAATTTTAGTGAGACTGGTTCTGATTGACTTCGTGTTTCCCTGATCTGTCTTGAAAAAAAAATCGTATAAAATGGTACAAAGTGAATTATGAGTCTAGTTTCAATAGAAACAAGTGGGAGCAGCATATGAAAACTGTACAGTGAGATATTTGAATTTTGGGTAAGAGAGGTCATAATCGTTGGACAGTGAAACAAGTGAAACTTTAAGGAATAAATTGTACTAAATGGTTAAGCTAAAAATTCTGGAAAACTTTTAGTAAGAAGGTATATGAGTCTAGTTTCAAGGAAAATTTACGGATTTAGATTTCGAGATTCCTAACTCAAGTTATAGTCAATTTAGTCAGTACGACGCAGGTGGACAATTTTAAATTTTTATGCCCAAATTAGTAATTAAGTCTAAGTTGCGAAATTACCAAAATACCTGTAACACCCCAAACCTGTCCTAGAAGTTAAGCCCAAATATGGCATGTCACATGGAAGTTTTTTTTTTTTTTTTTTGCAAACCATCTTTGAGATTGTTAAAAACTTGTTTGAGAATTACAGCCTCTTTGTTAAAACCCAAAACACTTAAGCAATTATTATCTACTTGAAAACGTAATTATCTTTAAAAACCTTTTTGGTTGTGAAAACATATTTGAAATAAACAATTTACGAAAAAGGGACATTTGGGAATAGAATTGCAGAAGTATTTTGAAAGAAAATCCGATGCCTTACTACAACATTTAACCCAAAATAGTAAAGTAATAAAATAAACGAGAAAGAAGTCTAAAGTCCAAATAAACCATTTCTGAAGTATGGCCTCCACCGAGTCATCCATGGCCCAAGTCCACGTCACTGAGCATTACCTGAAAAGATTAAGAGAAAGGGGGTGAGTAACAAGAACTCAATGTGTAATCCCCTTACCGTTATCCATTGGGTCGTAATCCAATTAACAATATTTTGGGCCTAGCCCATTTTCAATAATAATAATGTATCAATTATAACATGAATATGAAATGCAATTCCCAAACCAAGCCTAGTATTTCCATCCGCTACACACCACCCGCACCAACCAACACGCCTGTGGGGAGCTTTAGTCACCCACCCCGCCAACACACCAAACTGGGCATTAAGCCATATATCAAACTGGGCATAAAGCCATATATCAAACTGGGCATAAAGCCATATATCAAACTGGGCATAAAGCGATATTTCAAATCGGTGAGTGAAAATCAAATTGGTGAGTCCACAGTCATCTTAGGTGACTCGTACGACCCTAAAAATCAAATCGATGAGTGAGAATCAAATCGGTGAGTCCACAGTCATCTCGAGTGACTCGTGCGACCCTAAAAATCAAATCGGTGAGTCCACAGTCATCTCGAGTGACTCGTGCGACCCTAAAAATCAAATCAATGAGTCCACAGTCATCTCGGGCGACTCGTACGACCCTAACAAATCAATCACTTCCTCCAATTACATATCCCAACCCATGCAGTATGTCATGTATGCAAAGCACATTTCATAATGATGTATGAAATAGATTACCGTCATAACCAGATAAACAGAATAGACACACAATCGTGCTAATCAACCCATAGGGCTATAACGGTAATTTTACCCACTAAGGGTAATTCGGTAATTTCGCAACCTAGGGGTATTTCGGTAATTTCGCAACCTAGGGGTATTTCGGTAACTTACCCTCCAAGGGTATTTCAGTAATTTTGCAACCCAAGGGTATTTCGGTAATTTACCCTCTAAGGGTAATTCGGTAATTTTGCAACCCAAGGGTATTTCGATAATTTACCCTCTAAGGGTATTTCGGTAATTTTGCAACCCAAGGGTATTTCGGTAATTTACCCTCTAAGGGTAATTCGGTAATTTCATATTTAACGGTGTTTCCGAAGGCCTACTATCGTCTCGAGTAACACAGAACTCTATTTGGGTCTCTACAGAACTATTGGGTCAAAAATCCATTTTAGGCCCAAACGGGGTAATTTCGCAACTCCGGACTTAACTACTAATTTGGGGCATAAAAATTGAAACTGTCCATCTGTGTCATACTTACTAAATTGACTATAACATGAGTTAGGAAACTCTAAATTTAGATCCGTAAAATTTCCTTGAAACTAGACTCATATATCTTCTTACTGTAAATTTTCCAGAATTTTTGGCCTAGTCATTTAGTACAGTTTATTCCTTGAAGTTTCCCTTGTTTCACTGTCCAATGATTCTGCACTCTCTTAGCTTAATCTCAAATATCTTACTGTACGCTTTTCATATACTGCTACCACTTGTTCCTTTTGAAAATAGATTCACCCTAGGAATACATACATATCAATTATAACTCTTAATTCAATTTGTACAATTTTATACAATTGTTCCAAGACAGAACAGAATACCCCGAAGTCATTCAGAACCAGTCTCACTAAAATTAACATATCACAGAATATAATATTCCTTTTCCTTCTCCGTTTCTTCCATATTAAAGTAGACTCAGTAAGCTTTAATCTGATATCTTATTCTATTTGTAATTATTTTTCTACTATTTTTCGTGATTTTTTAAATACACAACACTATTTCTGACCGAAACTGTTTTATTATAAAACATGATTACCACTACGAGCATACGCAGGTCCGAGTGATCACGGATGCCGGTTATCGGTTTTTCTTCGCTATTTCTACCAAATCACAGAATATTCCATGTAAACTTTCAGAGATATGTGAGATTTACTCACCATTTCAAACATATATTCGGAAGGGTATGGGATTACACACCTTATTCGGAATCCGTAACACGATATTCTCCGCGGCACCTAAAGATACAATCGGTCAACAATTAATCCCAAAACTGAATTTACCACTTCAACCAAATATTGCGATTGATAATCAATCTATCACTTACCAACGATCCGAGTCTCTTATTACGAGGGATAGGTGTTCGATTGGCCCTCCGATAAAGTACTTTGAGTCCTTAGAAGTGATTAACACAAAAACAATGTTAGCCACACCTTATTCGGCTTGAGAAAGAATCACCACAATACACCCCCTTCACCTATATATGGCTTGGAAGAAAAAGAAAATGAAATGAAAAGAGGAATGTACAATCACTTACCGATTTGATTAAGAAGAGATTGGATGGAAGAAGAGTGCCTTGGTAATTTCGGCTATCAAAAGGGGAATGAACAAGAGATGAAAATCTTGATCAAACAAAAGAGCAAGAAAGTGCACAATTGTGCTAGGGAAATTCGGCCAAAGTAAAAAGAAAGAAGAAAATATGGTCACCAAGTCTTGTAATTTCGGCACAAAGCAAAGGAAAAGAAAAGAATTTGAGAGGAAAAACAATGCACTATTGTGCTACTATGATTTGGCAAGGAGGGTTGCAAAATTGAGAGAAATGGCACAAAGTTTTCAAAAGGAGTTTTGGCCAAAACAAAGCTAAGACTTTACCAAATGCCAAATAAAATTTCAGCCACCTAACTACTCCAAAAACCGTCCACATGCATCCCCCCTAGGATAAGAGTTTGGCCACCCAAGCTTTCCAAAACATCACCCATGGAATAAGCCTCATGTCCCCCTTTCTTTCCTATTTCTCTTGATTCCTTTCCCCAACTTCAACCTTCCCTTTTTCTCTTAGCCATCTTGCCAAAAATAAGAAGTCCACCTTACCATAAATACCTCTTGACCGACACTTAAAGAAACCATGCAAAAATAATCAAAATTTGCACACAATGGGATTCGAACCTCTTCCCTCAAGGTACATCACTTAATGCCATAACCTCTTTACTAATTGCTCATTTATGCAAGCTATTTACTCATAAATTTCCATATGTCTTGAAGCTACTTACCATCTCTCCTTAGAGTGCTAAAATACCAAATTTTTCCTAAAGCCCAATTAAACCCGAGACTTCATAGAAACCTCGTAACCTTCCAAATTCACTTAACTAATAAGTCCAATTTGCAATAACACCATTCTCATATTCTCGAAGATTTTAAACACTCCTAAGCCCAAGGCCCAATGGACTCAATCCTACTAGGCCCAATTTCGGGATGTTACAATACCCTTGGAGGGTAAATTACTGAAATACCCCGGGATTGCGAGATTACCAAATTACCCTTAGTGGGTAAAATTACTGAAGTACGAAAATGCCCTTATGGGCTGATTTGCAAAGTGTTAATGGGCCGAATTGTTATATTGCCTTAATGGGCCGATTTTGTTATATTGCTTAATGGGCCGATTTGATAAATTGCCTTAAAGGGCCGAATTGAAATGTGTTAATGGGCCGTTTTGATATTTGCTATATGGGTCGATTGATAATTTGCTATATGGGCCGTTAGATATTTGCTATATGGGCCGTTAGATATTTGCTATATGGGCCGTTTGATATTTGCTGTATGGGCCTATTTAAAATAAATTACGAAATGGGCCAATATGATATTTTGCTCAATTGGCCAACTTGATAAATTGTTAGAATGGGCCATAATTTTGTAAGAAAAATCTGAATAAATTGTTGTAAATGGTTATGCATTGAGTACATGATTTGCATGGGATGGGATAATGATGAAGAGAAGTTCTGGTAGCTCTGCTACATAAATCTGGTGGCTCTGCCACAAATCTGAAAAAATGGCAATGCCATGTAAATTCTGTTAATCTGGTGGCTTGTCCACAAATTTGATATAAATGGCTTAATGCCTATGTTTGGTGTGTTGGCGAGGTGGGTTGGCTAAAGATCACCCACAATGTGTTGGTTGGTACGGGTGGTGTGTAGCGGATGGAATACTAGGCTTGGTTTGGGACTTGCATTTCAAACACATGTTATATTTGATATATTATTGTTATTGTATATGGGCTTAGGCCTAAATAATTGCTTAATGGATTTTGGCCTAGTGGACAACGGTAAGTGGGTTACACACTCAGTTCTAGTAACTCACCCCCATTTTCCTTATCCCTTTCAGGTAATGATCAGTGATGGAGACTTGGGTCGTGGATGACTCGGTGGAGGCCATACTTCGTAAATGGTTAAATTTGGATTTTGGATTTCTTTTAGTATTTTTAATTACTTTGCTATTTTCAATTAAAGTTGTAATAAGGCCTTTGGGATATTTTATTTGGTTTTATGTTTAGCCGTACTTATTATTTTTCTACATTATTTTAAATGGGGATTTTTCTAAAATCATAAATAACGGTTTTCAAAAAAATGATTAACAAATGATTTTCATAACAATCTTTTACAAATGATTTAACTCGAAAATTCTATTTCAAATTTTCAACGTTGTTTTCAAATGTCACGGTTAAAGTTCACTACCTTAATTTTCGACTCATCAATCAACCTCTCAAAAATACTTGTATTTTATCTACGTTTGCACAATGTTTTCAAAATGTTTCTGCAACTCTATTTCCAAACGTCATATTTTCGTAAATTGTTTATTTCAAATATGTTTTCGCAACCAAAAAGGTTTTTAAAGATAATTACGTTTTCAAGTAGATAACAATTGCTTAAGTGTTTTGGGTTTTAACAAAGAGGCTGTAATTCTCAAATAAGTTTTTTTAACAATCGCAAAGATGATTTTGAAAAAAAAACACACTTCCATGTGACATGCCAAATTCGGGCCTAACTTCTGTAGTTAGACGTTTGCTTCTGTAGTTAGACGTTTTGTTATGTGAAAGAGGATTCAAGATTTTGTTAAAAGTACATCAGTGTTATTAAGATTAGAGTGTGCAGCAAAAGCATAGTGGTGTGATTTGAGCGGTGCGTTTAGTAGTTGGTTGCAAATTTCGAGGAAGGAATTTCTTTAAGGAGGGTAGGATTGTAACATCCCAAAATTGGGCCTAGTAGGATTGGGCCCAATGGGGCTTGGGCGTAGGAGTGTTTAAAAATTTTGAGAACAAGAGAATGGCATTATTGCAAATTGGACTCATTAGTTAAGTGAATTTGGAAGGTTATGAGGTTTCTATGAAGTCTCGGGTTTAAATGGGCCTTAAGAAAAATTTGTTATTTTAACACTTTAAGGAGAGATGGTAAGTAGCTTCAAGACTTATAGAAATAAATGAGTAATGTGCTTGCATAAAAGAGCTATTGGTAAAGAGGTTATGGCATCAAGTGAAGTACCTTGAGGGAAGAGGTTCAAATCACTTTGTGTGCAAATTTTGACTAATATTTTTTCACTCTTTCCTTAAGTGTCGACCAAGAGGTATATGGCAAGTTTGACTTCTTCATTTTTGGTAAGGTGGCTAAGGAATTAAGGAAAGGTTGAGGTTGGGGAAAGGAATCAAAAGGAAAAGGTAAGTAAGGGGAACAAGTGGCTTATTTCATGGAGAATGCTATGGAAAGTATGGTTGGCAAAGTTTTGACCCGTATGGCTATGCATGTGGACGGTTTTGGGGGTAGATAGGTAGCTGAAATTTTTACTTTGGCATTTGTTAGGTCTTGGTATTCTTTTTGGCCAAAAATCTCAATTGCAACTTTAGTGTCATCTTCTCCCAATTTGCTATTCCCTTTTGCCGAAATCTTCTAGCACAATAGTGCATTTTTCTTCTCTTTGTATTAGTCACATATTCACCTTTTGTCCATATTCCTTGATAGCCGAAACTTCAAGTGGATTATAGGCAAATTATTCTTCTTTCTTCTTGATTGCCGAATGAATCTAAACCATTGAGACAAATTGTTCACTCTTTATCCTTTGGAAGAACCAAAACCCTAAAAATACACCTTTTTCATCTTTCTATTCCTTCTCAAAAAAGTTTTCAACCTTTCTTTTCTTCTCAAAATCCATACCCTCTATAGCCGAATATCATCGTTCATTTTTCTCCATAATCGAAACCTTTTCATCATTTATTATTCATTCCTTAATCAATCGGTAAGTGTTCATTCCAATGTTTTATTTCTCTTAATGCCGAAATATTGTTTTGGTTGGGATGGTCATTTTAACTGAGACCATCATTTTATTCTACCCTCTCAAACGAGATCCTTTTCTCTTTTTCGTAGTGTTTTAAGTGGGAGACCGTGTATTGTTCTACCTGAAGTCAAACGGTGGAAATTGGATCCAATAAAGGTAAAGGGGTTCATTTTGGATTTTTCGTTATATCTCTATTTGGCTATGTTGCAAATTGGATTGAAGTTTCGACTAATCGACTATATGTTTTAGGGACAAATCACTCGTTATATTTCTACCTTCGGATATAGTGGTAAGTGAATCAAGTGTAAGTGATACGAAATCTATTGGAAATCCGAGGATAACTTTTGGTTGGTATTGTTCTAGGTCAACGACGAGTGGTTCGTTAGGAAATCGAAATAAGGTGTGTAATCCCGTACTTTTCGTATACATATCTGAAATGGTGTGTAATTCCACACTTCTCTGAAGGTTTGTATGAAATATTCTGTGAATAGGTCGAAATACCGAAGAAAACCAAAAACCGGCATCCGTGATCACTCAGGCGTATGTAAAACCGTAGTGGTAATCGTATTTTGTAATAAAACAGTTTCGATTAGAAGTGCTATATGGGCCGTTAGATATTTGCTATATGGGCCGATTGATAATTTGCTATATGGGTCGTTAGATATTTGCTATATGGGTTGATTTAAAATAAATTGCGAAATGGGCCAAGATGATATTTTGCTTAATTGGCCAACTTGATAAATTGTTATAATGGGCCATAATTTTTGTATGAAAAATCTGAATAAATTGTTGTAAATGGTTATGCATTGAGTACATGAGTTGCATGGGATGGGATAATGATGAAGAGAAGTTCTGGTAGCTCTACTACATAAATCTGGTCGCTCTACCACAAATCTGAAAAATGGCAATGCCATGTAAATTCTGTTAATCTGGTGGCTTGTCCACAAATTTGATATAAATGGTTTAATGCTTACGTTTGGTGTAACACCCCAAACCCGGTCTATGCGTTTAGACAAGATTTGGTTTGTCACACAAATCAAACATTCGTTTATTCTCAATGGTTAAAATAGAATAGTGCTACAAAACTTTTTGAAAATAGAGTTTAATAAAATTAAATTCGAGGATTTGAAAATTTGATGTTTCAATAAAATACTTGTTTGAAAACTTATCGTCAAAATATAAATATCAAATTCTTATGATAGTTTAAAAGAACTTTGAAAGAATTTAAAATAATTAAAGTGTCCAGAAATTTTGTTATAAAACCAATGTTCTTAAGAAAACTTAACATATTTAAGATAAAACCATATTAAAAGTTTGATAATAAGATTCAAAACCATCCACACATTAAATCCATAAAAACATAATAAGAGGCCTTATTACATAAAACCCATAACAGAAATTTAAAATAATAACTTAAATAGAGTCATAGTTTATAAAAACCCAAGTCTGTAGTATGGCCTCCACCAAGTCATCTCCGGCCCAAGTCCACGTCAATTTCCATTACCTGAAATGGTTAATAAAAATTGGGTGAGTTACAAAGAACTCAGTGTGCAACTCACTTACCACCATTATTGGGCCAGATCGTCAAGATCTCATGCTGGGCTTGAGCCCATTTACAGAATTCAATAATATAACATAATGTAAATTAAAATAAATTAAAATGCATGTAAGATGAGTTTCCCAACCAAGCCTAATATCCATCCGCTAACACCCCTGTACCAACCAACACACCTGTGGGGATCAAGTCAACCCACCCCGCCAAACACACCAATTATAGGCTTTAAGCCTTTAAATAATTTTGTAGTGCACTACCGAACTAGATTGTGACATTGTCACCGAACTAGAGGCATTTAGCCGAATTTGTGGCAGAGCCACCGAACTAGAGGCATTGAGCCATATTGTGGCAGAGCCACCGAACTAGAGGCATTGAGCCATATTTGTGGCAACTGGCCATTCTTCTCTTCATATATCCCACCCCATGCAATTATGCGTGTATAACAAAAATATAGTCATATAACAATTTTTTTTCAATTAATCCGTAACATCGGTGGGTTTATCATTAAACAGTTCATTTGGCCCAAAAATAATTTAGCAACTAGCCCATTAGGCAGTTTAGTGGGCTTAGGCCCATTTATCGAACTAGAGTATTTTGGCCCAATTTATCGAACTAGAGTATTTTGGCCCATTTTATCGAACTAGAGTATTTTGGCCCAATTTATCGAACTAGAGTATTTTGGCCCAATTTATCGAACTAGAGTATTTTGGCCCAATTTTATCGAACTAGAGTATTTTGGCCCAATTTTATCGAACTAGAGTATTTTGGCCCAATTTATCAATCTAACGGGTTAACGGCCCATTTTAGCAATTTAATAGTTTTTCGCATAATTCTCGGTTTCCACCCTTTTCATGTATTTACCAGAAAATATTAATTACTACCAAAATTTCCGTTTTTACCATTTTTACGATTTAAGCACAGTACTCACAACTTGATGTCTAACCCGAAAATGAGTGTGAAGTTACACACCTGGTTATTGAGAGAACTACACTTTCCCGCTCTTCAACACCTATACGTATCGCGATAATTAGAACACTATAATCTAATAATAAAATCGGTCTAAATATAGCGATCTAGAATTTACCCTCGGATTTCCGTAGTACTTCTACTTGCGATTTCTCCCCGATTGATGGTTCGCTAACCGAATCGAATCCACGAACGAATAATGGTTCGGGAGTACGAACGACTTCGAATAGTTGATTTTCCTCGGTTGAACGTCCGCAACCCGGTGGAAAATCTCGGATTCCCGAAATAGTCCTTTGCTTGTACTTAGGGGGAATAACAGAACCTCCCCTCTTCCGAAGACTAAACACCGCCCTTTTCTTCCCTATTTGAATGTCTTCAAAGACAAAGGAACATTAATCCAATCTAACATAATTTCGAAATAATTCTAAGGTTTTAAAGATGTGATTTCCTTACCACAAAAATCGATTCCAACGATTTGTGTCACCCACGACTTCTTGATTTCCAAACTTCCGTTATCGCACTAAGGTATAACAAAATAAACGTTAATAGAATGAACGTTTATTTTGATCTAATAAAGCCTTCAAACCATCATCAATATTCGGCCATAACCACTATTAACTAATCGAAACGAAAAGAATCTCTTACCTATTTTCCACGTCGAAAAGAAAGGATTTGAGAATGGGGTTTGCTTGATGAACGATTCGGCTATGTAAGATTAATGAGAAGAGAAAATAATTTGGCTTATAGACACCTTAGCATTCGGCCATGAAAGTGTAGGTGGAGAGAATTTCGATTGAAAGAAATAAAATAGGAGAAAGATGGTGATGATGTTGCTTTGATTTCAAAGTGAATAGAAGAAAAAGAAAGAAAAAGATGAGCTTGAGAGAGAGGTGTATATTCGGCAATGGGGAGAATAAAAGAGAAAAAGAATGGCTTTTGGTGTAGGTGATTTTCGGCACTCAAGGTAAAAGGCACAAAACAAAAGCTAAAGAAATAAACAAAAATGACCAAATGGTCAAAATAATCAAGGTTTACCAATGCACAATTCGGCCAAAGGGAGAAAAGGTTGAGAGAATTTGCAAAACTATGCACAAAACTAAAAATGACCAAAACAAAAGACTAAAGTTCCTAGCCAACTATCACCAAAATTCGGCTCCCCCTTTAGTCCACTTTGCCGTCCATATGCATGGTCTAATGACCAAGATATTGTTTCCATAAACAATTCCTTGATTCTTGCCTCATATCTTTACAACTTTCCTCATTTTCTTGATTCCCTTCCTTAAGTTAACTATTTCCTTATTCCTTTGATATACTAACCAAAAATAACATGGTCAACTCTTTCCATAAATAAGCTCTTGGCCGACACTTGCTATATATGTGCAGAAAAATTCAAAATAAAATTCACCTAGATGCTAAACAAGGGATTCGAACCTTCTCCCTCATGCTTAAACCCATGCGCCATCACCACTTGGCCATTAACTCATCTTATGCTTCACTTTGACACTTAAATTAATTTATGTGTCATAGTAACTTAATCCACTTCCATAATTTCTCAAAATTAATATTATTCCATCCCAATAAATTTTAAATTCTTCTTCAGGACTATACTAAACATAGAATAAATAAAGAAATTCCACCTTCTAGAATAATTATTCAAAGCACACAATGAAAATAAATTACTCAAATTTTCAGGGTGTTACATTTGGTGTGTTGGCGGGGTGGGTTGACTAAAGATCACCCACAGGTGTGTTGATTGGCACAGGTGGTGTGTAGCGGATGGAATACTAGGCTTGGTTTGGGACTTGCATTTCATACACATGTTATATTTGACACATTATTGTTATTGTATATGGGCTTAGGCCTAAATAATTGCTTAATGGAGTTTGGCCCAGTGGACAACGGTAAGTGGGTTACACACTGAGTTCTAGTAACTCACCCCCATTTTCCTTATCACTTTTAGGTAATGATCAGTGATTGAGACTTGGGCCGTGGATGACTCGGTGGAGGCCATACTTCGTAAACGGTTAAATTTGGATTTTGGATTTCTTTTAGTATTTTTAATTACTTTGCTTTTTTGAATTAAGGTTGTAATAAGGCCTCTGGGATATTTTATTTGGTTTTATGTTTAGCCGTACTTATTCTTTTTCTACATTATTTTAAATGGGGATTTTTCTAAAATCATAAATAACGGTTTTCAAAAAAATGATTAATAAATGATTTTCATAACAATCTTTTACAAATGATTTAACTCAGAAATTCTATTTCAAATTTTCAATGTCGTTTTCAAAGGTCATGGTTAAAGTTCACTACCTCGATTTTCGACTCATCAATCAACCTCTCAAAAATACTTGTATTTTATCTACGTTTCCACAATGTTTTCAAAATGTTTCTGCAACTCTATTTCCAAACGTCATATTTTCGTAAATTGTTTATTTCAAATATGTTTTCGCAACCAAAAAGGTTTTTAAAGATAATTACGTTTTCAAGTAGATAACAATTGCTGAAGTGTTTTGGGTTTTAACAATGAGGCTGTAATTCTCAAACAAGTTTTTTTAACAATCGCAAAGCTGGTTTTGAAAAAAAAAAGCACACTTCCATGTGACACACCAGATTCGGGCCTAACTTCTAGGCCGGGTTTGAGGTGTTACAGTTTATTACTAATGCACCATCATTTTGCAATTATTAATTTTTATAATTATGAAATTTACTATATATTTGCTATTATATTTTCTATTAATTTTTATTTATAAAGAATTAAATTTAACCATTTTACCTTAAAATGGTATTCACTCTAAGAAACAATTTAAAGATCTACTATTTGTTACTTAACTTGCAAAATTGATACTATAATAATGATGCGATTTGTAAATGTATAAAAATTTATTAACAATTTATGCAAAATTATATATTTTAATGATGAAATTTATAATCATTGTATTGCCTAACATAATTTATTACTTTGTTATAAATAAATCCAATTATCAAAACTATTTAAAATCATTATTTGAAGTATTTGATATCCATTTCATCCAAACAAGTTTAAGTGTTTATTACAAACTACATTAGTAAATCAAGAAATATTAACTGAAATATGAAATATTTGTAATGCCAAAACAAAATTTTAATAGAATTTCAAACGCAAGCAATCAAATTGTAAACTTTTTAAATTTTATATGACCTAAATGTAAATTTCCAAAAATTAAAGGGCCAAAACTGTTACTTATTTTTTAGAAAATTCATTTAAAAAAAAATCACAAAGCTGGTAGAGATTATCATATGCCATGTTAAATATTCATTTTATATTAATCATGTTAAAATTTTAGGATATTAATAATTGAAAATTCATAAGCCTATACATACAGTGCACAAAATGCACCAAATCTTTCGAAATCAGAGAAAAATATACTAATACTAATAGCAGCAATAAAGTAATGTAGAAACCTAGACCATTTGAACAGCTAAAGCAAGCAAATGACACAACCTTTAAGAGAAATAAAGAACAGATAGCAAACTCAGAAGAAATAAACACAGTGTTGAAAAACATCAAGAAACAATTTACCATGGTGAGATTTTGTTTTCAATCTTTAATAATAATAATTGAGCAAATAGCTTCCTAAAACCATTAACCACAAGGAAGCATAGTTGTTTCTTTGCATTTGCAGGTCACTTATAATTTTAATTTTAAAAATTAAAATGTGGATTAACAGCAGGAGAAAAAGCAGACTATTTGAATTGTATTATAGAAATCAGAGTTCCAAATACCTATTGCAAGAACAAAAGAATTCAAGAACACCAGTGTAGCAGCAGTACCCGATGTTTCACCTGCAGAAAAAAATCAATAAGGACGGAGAACACCAGTGTCAGCTAAATGTACAGAAGAAACAATTAGAGAATAAAAGAATTGTAAAACAAATTCCATGCCTCTACTTTGAAATTCCTTGTCGGTTTTCACAAATCCGGCACATGAACATCAACAGAAGCAAAAATTAAAACAAAAATGATAAAGACTATGAATCCCATAATCACAAGGACATGAACCATATGACTAACTCAAATTCAGAATTCAACTGAAAATGCTCAACATGGCACACAACACATGAACCTGACAGCAACATATTTCCTTAGATATATAAAACGACAATGTTTTTAGCATCAGATATAATTCCATATTTAAGGTATTGACGATGAGACTGTATCATTCTATCAATATCATGCCTATTGTAAAGGTTGAGCAAAAGTTTAATTCATTTTTTTCAATATAACTGCTTCAGTATGCAGAAAACCCATTGAACAGGAATAAAAAAACTTATTTTTCAATAAGATCATTCAATTGATTGAGAAACATACAGCACAGGATATCCGCAAGCGAGCAGGCATAGGACGCAATCTAAAAGATAGGTTGTTTCTTTCCTGGTTCACAAATGAAGCCAATTTCAGCCCAGAAGCCCTGGTTGTAGCCTGTTAAAAGAAGTTGTTCAACAGCAGTCAGTCCATAATAATTCCTATAATAATAACTGTACTAGAAGAATGAACTATCTTCAAGGATATCTCAACACCTTACACCAAGCAATACAAACACTTTATATTTGCATTTTATTATAAGGAATCGTAACCAGTAGCTATCGGCACTGGTTAAGATGATAGTTAAAGAAAGAAAATATGGAAATTTACTTCAAAAAGAAATCTCAGATTACATATATCAAAACAAGCATTAGACTAAAAGGTAAAATCTATGCAAAACTGACAAACAAATAGAGAAAAAAATGGTACCATACTCAGAAGCATGAATTTGAGAGAATGGACTCAAATTTCATTTATCATATAAATTTTGAGAATAAATTTAATACATTACGCATAAATTAGTTTAATTCAAATTTATGAATAATTTGGACTAGGACAGATCCATTTCTTTAAAATAGAAAAAGAATGATTTGGGCAAGATTTATTTCAACTAAATTTTCAAGTATATTAAAACTTGCATGATTTGAGGCAAATTCATGTTGCTTCAAATATATCACACTTAACAGATTTTCCTTTGTGTTATAAAATCTAAATTCGTAAACCTTTCACAAACTCTACCAATAAGAAAAGTAACAGTCTAAATATTCATTCTAAATCACACATTAACATGGGGGCAAACAACGAACAAAATGTTTAAGTTACCAACACAGGAAGCAAATATCTTAATCCAAGATAGGAATTCAATTAACAAAAAGAAATATAAATAAATTTACAATGCAAAGTAACTTACTTGTCAAAAATATCACTGTGGGAATTTGTATTCACGGAAGTAAAGGAGTGCACCTTGTAAACCCTCTTAAAATCTAGAACAAGTAAATTGAGTAGGTTATATTTTAAAAAAGGAGAAGAAGCAAAATTAAAGAATTATAAGAGAAGTATGAGGAGAATGATCTAATTAATAAAGAAAAGTAATACAAACAGACACAAACAGTAAAAAGAAAAAAAAAAGGAGATGAATAATTAAAAAAATGCAGCAACCCAGTAACTGGAGAAGTTATTAGAACACTAATGAGCTTACATTTTTTTTGTTCTATTTTCTTACACGAGAACAAATCAAGGCTGCCGAGAACAAAACTTCAATACCGATTTCAAGGCTGCCGATTTGGGGAAAATAGTTGGGTTGCTGATTTCGGGTGAAACTTAGGGATTTTGAGGCGAAAAAATAATAGAAAGAAAAGGTTGGGGAAAAAAGCTTAACTGTAACACCCCAAACCTGGCCTAGAAGTTAAGCCCGAATCTGGTGTGTCACATGGAAGTTTTTTTTTTCAAACCATCTTTGAGATTGTTAAAAACTTGTTTGAGAATTACAGCCTCTTTGTTAAAACCCAAAACACTTAAGCAATTGTTATTTACTTGAAAACGTAATTATCTTTAAAAACCTTTTTGGTTGTGAAAATATATTTGAAATAAACAATTTACGAAAATGGGACGTTTGGGAATAGAGTTGCAGAAGCATTTTGAAAGAAAATCTGAGGCCTGATTACAACATTTAACCCAAAATAGTAGAGTAATAAAATAAACAAGAAAAAAGTCTGAAGTCCAAATAAACCATTTCTGAAGTATGGTCTCCATCGAGTCATCCAAGGCCCAAGTCCACGTCACTGAGCATTACCTGAAAAGGTTAAGAGAAAGGGGGGTGAGTTACAAGAACTCAGTGTGTAATCCCCTTACCATCATCCACTGGGTCGGAACACACATAGCAATATTTTGGGCCTAAGCCCATTTACAATTATAACATAATAACATGTATATAATATGCATATGATATGCAAATCCCAAACCAAACCTAATTTCCATCCGCTACGCACCACCCGTACCAACCAGCACACCTGTGGGGATCAAGTCAACCCACCCCGCCAACACACCAATCGCAGGCATAAAGCCATTTAAAATGTTTGTGGCAGAGCCACCGAACTAGATTGTGACAGAGTCACCGAACTAGACTGTGGCAGAGCCACCGAACTGGATTGTGACAGAGTCACTGAACTAGATTGTGGCAGAGCCACTAGCACTTCTCTTCAATTTTATCCCAACCCATGCAATCATGTATGCATATACAAAGCATAACAATATTCATAGAATAATTTCATCATAAGGCCCATAATACAAGTTGGCCCATTAAGCAATCTAGCAATTTGGCCCATTAATCAATCTTAACAATTTGGCCCATTAAGCGATCTAGCAAAATTTTGGCCCATTAATCGATCTAGCAAATTTTGGCCCATTAATCGATCTAGCAAATTTTGGCCCATTTATCAAAATATCAAATTGACCCATTTATCAAAATATCAGATTGGCCCATTTATCAAAATATCAGATTGGCCCCTTTTAAAATATTAGATTGGCCCATTTAGCAAAATATCAGATTGGCCCATTTATCAAAATATCAGATTGGCCCATTTCAAAATATCAGATTGGCCTGTTTAGCAAAATATCAAATTGGCCCATTTATCAAAATATCATATTGGCCCGTTTATCAAAATATCAGATTGGCCCATTCATCAAAATATCAGATTGGCCCATTTATCAAAATATCAGATTGACCCATTTATCAAAATAATTCATATGGCCCAAAATACCACTTTTTAACAAAATAACCCATTAAGGGCAAATCTGTAATTCCCACAACCTTAATACCGGTTTCATGCATTTACACAAAAAGTGTTATTATACCGTATTTTTCGATTTTACAAATTTTACGATTTATTCTAATGCTTACGGTATAATATCTAACCCATGAGATAAGTGTGAAATTACACACTCTGGCCCATATCACAAATATCAAACTGCCCATATATCAAATATCACATTTGGCCCATAAAGGGTATTTTCATAATTCGGTCCATAGGGACATTTCGTAATTCGGCTCATCAGGGGCATTTTTGTAATTCGGCCCGTAAGGGCATTTTCATAATTCGGTAATC
This sequence comes from Gossypium australe, assembly GCA_005393395.2. Lineage (NCBI taxonomy): Eukaryota > Viridiplantae > Streptophyta > Magnoliopsida > Malvales > Malvaceae > Gossypium > Gossypium australe. The sequence continues at coordinate 15,346,197 of CM016615.1, read as the reverse complement.
GTACCCACTAAGGGTAATTCGGTAATTTACTCTTTAAGGGTAATTCAGAAATTTTACCCACCAAGGGTAATTCGGTAATTTACCTTCCAAAGGTAAATTCGGTAATTTACCCTCCAAGGGTAATTTGGTAATTTACTCTCTAAGGGAAATTCAGAAATTTTACCCACCAAGGGTAATTCAGTAATTTACCTTCCAAAGGTAAATTCGGTAATTTACTCTCCAAGGGTAATTTGGTAATTTACCCTCCAAGGGAAATTCAGAAATTTTACCCACCAAGGGTAATTCGGTAATGTACCTTCCAAAGGTAAATTTGGTAATTTACTCTCCAAGGGTAATTCGATAATTTACCCTCCAAGGGAAATTCAGAAATTTTACCCACCAAGGGTAATTCGGTAATTTACCTTCCAATAGTAAATTCGGTAATTTACCCTCCAAGGGTAATTCGGTAATTTACTCTCTAAGGGAAATTCAGAAATTTTACCCACCAAGGGTAATTCGGTAATTTACCTTCCAATAGTAAATTCGGTAATTTACCCTCCAAGGGTAATTCGATAATTTACTCTCTAAGGGAAATTCAGAAATTTTACCCACCAAGGGTAATTCGGTAATTTACCTTCCAAAGGTAAATTTGGTAATTTACCCTCCAAGGGTAATTCGGTAATTTCATACTCAACGGTGTTTCTGAAGGCCTACTATTGCCTCGAGTGGCACAGAATTCTATTTGGGTCTCTTTGAAACTATTGGGTCAAAAATCCATTTTAGGCCCAAACGGGGTAATTTCGCAATTCTGGACTTAACTACTAATTTGGGCATAAAAATTTAAAACTGTCCATCTGCGTCATACCGACTAAATTGACTATAACTCGAGTTAGGAAACTCGAAATTTAGATCCATAAAATTTCTTTGAAACTAGACTCATATATCTTCTTACGCTAATCTTTCCAGAATTTTTGGCCTAGCCATTTAGTACAGTTTATTTCTTAAAGTTTCCCTTGTTTCACTGTCCAATGATTCTAACCTCTCTTATCTTAATTTCAAATATCTCACTATACGGTTTTCATATACTGTTCCAACTTATTTCTCTTGAAAATAGGCTCACAAAGGAATCCATACATATAAATTATAACCCATAATTCACTTTTTACAATTTTATATGATTTTTCCAAAACAGATCAGTGAACCTCGAAGTTAATCAGAACCAGTCTCACTAAAATCAAGATATCTCAGAATATAAATTTCCTTTTCCTTCTCAGTTTCTTCCATATTAAAATAGACACAGTAAGCTTCAATTTGGTATCTTATTCACTTTCTAATTCCTTTTCTCTTATTTTTAGTGATTTTTCAAAAACACGTCACTGCTTCTAACTGAAACTGTTTTATTACAAAATACGATTACCACTACGATCATACGCACGCCCGAGTGATCACGGATGCCGTTTTTTGGTTTTCTTCGGTATTTCGACCGATTAACAGCATATTTCATACAAACCTTCAGAGAAGTGTGAGATTACACACCATTTCAGATATGTATATGGAAGGGTATGAGATTACACACCTTATTCGGAATCCGTAACGCGATGCTCTCCGCGACACCAAAAATCCGAGTCACCTATTACGAGGGATAGGTTTTCGTTTGAACCTTTGATAAAGTACTTCGAGACCTTGCAACTAGAATTAAATCTCTCATGGCAAGTCCTTAGACTCTCAACCATATTACAAATTAGTCCCCTCAATAGCTAGCTTAAGCTTTGGGGGCTCCAAAAATACAAAAATTATCAACTAAAGCCATCAAAATCACTTACTTGAAGAGAAAATGAGTTGCTGAAATTTTCAAGCTTTCAAAGCCCTCCCATGGTTGATATTTTCTCACCTACTCTATTACCTTTCAAATCCCATCATTATATTTTGTTTTCACCTACTCCATTATTTCAAATTCCATCATTATTATTTTTCCACTTCTTTATTATTCTTTTTCTTTTATTTCTTTTTCCTTTCTTTTTCCTTGTTTTCCTCCTTACCTTATCTTTTTATTCATCATTTCATTTTTCTTTTATTTTTTTCCATTAATAATGTCACGGTTGACACTTGGAAGAGCACACAAAAATAAATCCAAAATTTGCAAAAGATGGGATTTGAACCCCTTCCCTCCATGCTCTACACTTGATGCCATAACCTATTTACCAATAGTTCATTTATGTTAACAATTTACTCACTTATTTCCATAAACTTTGATGCCTCTTACTATCTCTCCTTAATAGGCTTAAACACAAACTTTCACTAAGGCCCAACTCGAACTCGAAACTCCATAGAACTCCGTAACATTCCAAAATCACCTTACTAATAAGTCCCACTTGAAATAATGCCATTCTCAAATTCCCATAAATTTTAAACACTCCTACGCCCAAGGCCCATTGGGCCCAATCCTACGAGGCCCAATTTCGGGATGTTACATTAACATAAAAAGGTTGGGCTGCAATTTTGGGGTGAAATTTAGGGATTTTAGAAGAAGGGGGAAATGAAATTCAGAAGAAGGGGGAAATGATTAAGTTCATTGGGTATAATGGTTGGGGAAAATGAAGGAGAGCAAAACGACGATGTTTTGCCTAAAACAAATCAAGCTTTGCGGCATTTATCCAATATCGCCGCTAAATACCTACATATTGCGGCGTTTAACAGAAAATGCCACAAAAAACCAACAAAACGGTGTCGTTTTAATTAAAATAAAATAACGTTTTGCGCCGTTACTTAAACTTGCACATATGATACTCATCGAATCGATTCACCCAATGTATGCTTCTCCTAACTTATTACTCAATCAATATGCATATATATATATATATATACATCACATTCACTTCGCACACAAGAATGTATACTTATATGTGTATATATCAGGATATTCAATATACCAAATACTAAATTGCATTCGGCCTATATCACTTCGAGCCATCATCAACTCAACTTATTATGCTTACATTCAATCGTAGTATTATCATTAAATTTCCTATTTCATGCATCCAATTTCACAATCAAGTACCATCACCCTCGATCATTTCTTATCAAATTTATAACATGTATATGTATACTCGGCAATACTATGAAATAAACATCACCATTCAATTTAAACTTACAAAGTAAGCATTGTTTCGATTTAATTCCATTGCTTAAAACTTACCTTGATAGTTGAAAGGTAAGGATGTCCCGGCTACTCGTCTAATTTAGCTTTGCCCCAATCCTTTTCCAACTCTTTCTTCCCTTGATCTAAACAAAGTTTGAAAAGAGCCTATTCAAATAATTTTCATTCATCCCAATTCGAAACACATCATTGTATTATTCTCTTAATTAGTCATTCATAGTTTCGAAATCCTTACCAATTTAATATCAATTCTTTCATTCATTTAAAAACATAAAATTCATACACACTTTAAGCTAATGCCGAGTATTCCTCAAGGTAAATTAATCCACTTTATAAACTAAAATAACTCCTAACATGTGCCTTTCTAATTGTACAAATTTATTCCCCCTAGTTTCGGTTTTCACACAATTTAATCCCTTAATATAAAACACACTAATTACAAGAAATTCAGACTAGTCCCTTGAAACCGAATTTTCTCCATTCCTATTCAAGTATATATATAAGCCATTCATTTTTGCATTTGTACCTTCAACCATTTAATAATCCTAATTCAAGCTTTCACTCATTCATCTTTTCCAAAATCCTACTCAAACTAGTTTATGTCTAGCTCATACTAAAAATCTCCTATCAAACATGACAAATTCGAAGAACTCATCCATGGCCGAATCTAACATAAGCTTCTAACTCCAAAATTTTCACATGTATATTAAAGTATTCATGATAGCTAACACAACCATGCAAGAATTTACAAAAATGAAGCTTAATTACCTACCTTAAGAGGACATGCAAGGACCGACTATGGAGCTTCAATTTTTCACTTCCTTTCTCTTTGTTTTCGTGGAGAAGATAAAGTAAGTGGGGAGGAAATTTTGTTTTTCTTATTATTATTTCCTTAACCAAATCAAATTTTATTAATATCACCCCACTAAACTAATAATAATAATGTATAACATATATATAATATATACTTTATTCACTACTCATGGTCAATGCCGCCCACTAGGAGGAAGATTATGGTTAAATTGCCTCTTAAATCCCATGTGAGAAGAAATTCAATCAATTTAGTCCTAGTTCCCACAATAGCTACTTTCTCATTTATTCATTTTAACCCTTTTATTTAAAATAATCACCCAAACGAACAAATTAGTAAATAATATTTTAACACATGCTTGACCTCATCACATAGACATCAAATAATAAAAAAAATATAAGTTAGAAAAAAATATTTTTTTTCTAATTCGGATTCGGGGTCCCGAAACCACCGTTCCGATTAGAGTCGTAATTGGGCTATTACAACGGTCGTGCCTTAGATCATGCGAAGATTGTAACATCCCGAAATAGGGCCTAAACGGAATAGTGGTTACGAAACCACAAATCCGAGTCAGTAAAATATTTTAATATTATTTTCAGTGCTTATAATATATGAATTTACATGTGTGAAAGTTTCGTGAATTAATTTTATTGTTAGTGTGCTTAATTTAAAGAAAAGGACTAAATCGCATAAGTGGTAAAAGTAGCCTTATAGCTTGATTAAATGGTTGAATTGATGATTTCCTTAATTTAAGGGTTGATAGGGTAATTTAGCCATAATTGTTCATTTAAGGAGTAGTGGACGGCAACATGTCTTTATATAAGGCATTTACATGTTTACTTTATATATGTTAAATTACTTTAATAAATAATATAATAGTAATAAAACATAAAAGAAGTGGGTGAACATTTTTTTCTATCATTTTGTCTTCTTCATTGCCGAGACCAGAGAAGAAAGAAAGAGCTTAAGCTCTTAAACTTTCGGCCTTGCATGCTTGATTAAGGTAAGTAATTAAGTTCGGTTTTTGATAATTTTTACGTTTTTGAGATCGTTGCTATGAGATCTACAAAACCCATGCTTGAATTTTTGATTTTGGTGAATATTTTGAATTATGCCATTGTTGAGAACTTGTGATTTTTGATGATTGATGGTAGATTTTGCATGTTTATGAGTAGAGGAATGATTTTTATTAAGTGATTTTCGGTAAAAACGAGCTAATTAGTAAAAGTTGTTATTGTTCATAAGTATGTGTTATAGTAAGAATTTGAAGTTGCTATAGAAGGGAAAAATGTTCAGCATGTTATAAAATAGAAGAATAAGGGCTGAAGTTTAATTTTCGAGCCTAGGGCCAAAATCGTAAATATGTAAAAGTTTAGGGGCAAAATTGTAATTTTGCCAAAAATGAGAGTTAAGGACTGTTTTGATAAATATGAGTATTAAATAAGCTACATTTGCTATTATAGATCAAGAAGAACGAAATCTAGAGTTAGATCGGGGAAAGAAAAAGATAGTGGACTAAATCGATATAGTTTATCGATTTTGTTTCGAGGTAAGTTTGCAGTAAATAAATGCAATATTCTATTATTTTACATTTAATATTATTAAATTCCAGCATTTATATATTTATTCTGTAAATTTATTATTTAAAGACTCAAGTATGAATTAACGGAAAAGTTATCGCAGAAAGTTCCGGTTGAACCTTAGGAATGTGTAGGATACAAATGTCATGACATTAGGGTTTAAGGAAATCATGTAAGACCATGTCAACACATAGCATTGATAAGTTACTATAAGGCAAAGGTCCCATGTAAGACCATGCCAAGGCATGGCATTGGTGAGTTTATAAGGCAAAGGTCCCATGTAAGACCATGCCAAGGCATGGCATTGGTGAGTTCACAAGGCAATGATACCACGTAAGACCATGTCAAGACATGGCAATGGTTAAGTTTCATAAGGAAAGGTACCCGCGTATCCTTAGTATTCCAAGTGGTTCAACGGGAATATTCCAAGAGTAAACCAAAAGTAAAGGTAAGACAAGTTCAAGCTAAAAAGGTAAGTTAAGACAAGTTCAAGCTAAAAAGTAAAGGTAAGACAAGTTCAAGCTAAAAAGGTAAGGTAAGATAAATTCATGTTAAAAAGGTAAGGTAAGATAAATTCATGTTAAAAGGCAAGGTAAGAATACAAGTTTAAGTATATTGAGTTAAAAGCTTAAGTGATCTTGATAAGAAAAGAATAAGATAATTCATTAAGAATGTTGTTATCTATTTACATGTAAACTTACTAAGCTTTATGCTTACTCCCATTCTTTATTTTTTTTAGTATTACAAGCCAACTCGAGGATCGAAAGGACGTCGGAGATCGTTACACACTATCAAAGATTATATTGGTATTTTGTGACTCGAACGTTTTAAGTAATGGCATGTATAGGGACTTAGCCATATTATGTGTGTGACCTTATGATATGACTTAATATGGACTTGTAAATGCTTGGTAATGATTAGCCGTTAAAATGGTTAATTGAGAACATGTTTTGGATGTTATGAAATGCCTAGTTGATAGTTATTTTAAAGAAATTATGTAATTATATGCAGGGGAATAGTTGGACAGCAGCAGTGACGTGATTTTGAAAAATCACCAAAAATAGTATAAATTGAATTAGGTTGTGAATGAGATATAGAATTAAATCTTATTGAGCCTATTTTCATATAAAGAAAACGGTGTAGGAAAAATAGTTTTATATTATGAGATAATTAATTTTTAGTGAAGAGAGGTCAGAACTGTCAAACTGTGTAACAGGGGAGACTTTAACTAATAAACTGTACTAATTGGCCTCACCAAAAATTCTGGAAAAACTATAGTAAGAAGATATATGAGTCTAGTTTCAGGGAAAATTTATGGATCTTGATTTCGAGTTTCGTAACTCGAGTTATAATTAATTTAGTGAACATGACGCAGACAGACAGTTTCAATTTTTATGCCCAGAACTAGTAAGTTAAGTCTAGTAATGCCTCATGCTCGACTCCGGCAACGGTCTCGGGTAAGGGGTGTTACAAAGATACTGACTTATAGAACACGAGCATGTAACTTAAACCACAGTCGTGGCCAAATACCTGAATGCGTCCAAAATTTAAAATCGCGAAAAACACGAGCACTTTAAAAGAGAGCACGGGCGTGGCACAAGCCCGTGTCCCCTCCCCTATTTAACCAAATTAAACTGTCACTTTCCCAAAACCTACCCTAAAAACAATTTTCAGCATTCTTCCTCCCAAAATCTGGCCACACCCATATTCCCCACCTTCCCAAAACCTCCTTAACTCCCATTTCTTCCCTAAAAACACACTACAACCCACCCCACGCCCGCACCACCACTATGCTGCCGAACTCCACGCCCCTGCCACCGCCGTGTTCGTGATGCAAACTCATGCCACTGCCGTGCTCATCCCGTGGCTGGCTGAAAACCACCACCATCACCCTTGGTTCCTTCGATTATTTTATTTTCTTAACTAAAGTTTGCTAAATTTCATATTATTTTGTTTTATTTATACTTTTTGTTTAGTTTTAAGTATGATTTTTCTCATTTGATTGTTATTTTTATATTTTTTGTTTAGTTTTAAGTGTGATTTTTCTCATGTTTATTTCAATATTTCATTCATGAATATCATATATATTTGCGACATCATAGTGATAGTGCTATTAGTTATTTCTCATATATGCTATTACAAATTCCTATTTTGAATTGGTTGCTTATTCGAATATCTTGGACCTGGATTACATTTTGGTACAAACCTTTTCCTTTTTTTCAGGTACCATGTCATCATCACGACCAAAACGATCCACAGCTGCCCCAAGCAAGAAAAGAAAGGGGCCTGGATCATCCTCAGCAAATGCTTCTTCCGAGCTACGACACCAATTCCTCTGATTTTCTCAGGAAACTCAGGAAGAGCGTTACAAGGCAATCCGGGATAGACCCCTCGGCACCAGTAGGTGCATCGATTGGGACGCACTGGAACAAGTCGGGCTCGCAACCGATATTCGAGTCCTCACCTCGACCAATCCGTGGGAGCAGTTTTTCTCAATCATCGAGCCCACATACTTGGAGCTCACACTAGAGTTCTGCACCACTTTCACCTTGCAGACAGTGATGGCACAATTTGATGACCCGGGTACAGTCTAATTCCGTTTAGGGGGCACGGTACGTCTACTGAGCGTATCGCAATTCGGCTAGGCACCCGGACTCTATACGCTGGAATTTATAGAAGCAAACCCACTCTTCGAGTTAAATCGATAGCTCCACTGCACTCCCCTCTACTGCTGGTGCAGCTTACACCCCATCATTGGCGTCTACGACCCCAGTCGCTCCAAGGCGACAGCTTTCGCTCCATACTTGAGGTACATCCACGCCATTCTTGCTCACACCATTACAGGTCACCGTGAGAGCACCAGCGTGGTAAATCGACACGATGTATATTACTTATCATGCATGACAGAAGTACACGTGTTCGATCTTGCATACTTTATCGCCGGTGCAATATAGCATCAAATAGAGGCGCACAGGAAGGGAATTTTATCGATAGGACCGTACATCACACGGTTGACCCGGCACTTTGGTCTCCTCGACACCGAGGCTCAGACCACCTCCCTAACACTGATCGGCCATATGGTACCTCAGGGCATCCAGACGATGCTACACATGAGGATGATTAAACATCGTCGAGGGACTAGCCCCCCTCAGTACAGATTAGTGATGTAACATCCTGAAAAAGGCCTATGCATTTTCGGTTTAATTGTAAGAAATGACATGTCTTATGTGTTATGAATATGTTTTGAACATTTTTGGAAACCTGAAAATGTATGGAAATGTTAAGTTAAAAGAGGAAAGTGAACATTTCTGGAAACTTGGAAATGTAAGGAAATGCTAGGTTAAAGGAGGGAAACGAACGTTTTTGGAAACCTGGAAATGTAAGGAAATGTCAAGTTTTAAAGTTTAAAAAGAAGAAACTAAGGCAAGGTGGCCTTAAGAAAATTAATAGGAGGAATTTGACACACAAACAAGCTTGTGAAAAGTGGCCTGAAGATATCACTTAAGGTCTAGGTAGGTGACGCCACAAGCTATGCAAGTGGGCTTGAGTTCGAGTCACTTAGGAAGCAAAAATAAAATTTTTATTTTGCTACAAGGAGCAGAGAGATGGACGGCAATAAGGCTTCTAAAAGTGGAGTTTTATTCTCTTTAAATTTCGTCTAAATAGGAGATAAATAATAGATTTATTTATCATTATTTTCAAGAGATAATTGTTGGATTAAATTCTTTTAATTTGAGTAAGTGATAAATCAAGGGATAAAAGCTATCAACATAGAAGAGTGGTGGCCAAGTAAGGGACTCTAGCTAGTAATTACGGCTACTAGAGGAAAAGAGGCTATTCATCCATTCACTTTTTCCTTTGCCGAAATTCCTTAAGCAATTCTCCTCTCTCTGCCGAATTTTTCCCTGGCAAAATCCTCTCTTCTCTGCTATTTTGTCAAAACCGAAAACTCTAGCAAAGCAAGCCAATTTCTTCACCTTTCTCTTCTTCCTATTCCTTTTCTTTCCAATCCATCCAAAAGCCGAATCTTTGAGGGGCTCCAAGCATAGAGGCTGTCGACTTCTTCAAGAAAGGGTAAGGATCTATTGATATTGTTTTCTTTTTCCAAATCAAAAGCCAAGATTCTAATGCCATATACTTGTTGGCCGAAACTTTGAAGGAAAGCTTCGGGATTCTGTGACTGTCGACTACAAGAAGGAAGGTTTCGGGATTTCTAAGATTAAAGGTAAGGCATGTATTCGGCCATAGGCCATTCTAATAGATTTTTGTGTGAAGGGCCGAATCTAACTATAGATGTGTAGGGACAGTCGACAGTGGTACACAAGGTTTCGAGATTTAAGATTTGGAAGGTAAGCACATAGATATGTTTGGCCAAGGCCTGATTTGATATCTAGATCTATTTGATAATCGTTTAAAAAGTCGAAAACTAACCCCTTTGTCAATTTCATGCTTGGCTAAATACAAGGAGGAATTAAAGTAAAGATTTCGGGATTTGTTGGTGTTCCAATCGGCAACAAGGTAGGTTTTAAATGTACAAATCCTATTAGGGTTTGGTTTTATAGCCGAATAGGCTCTTTACTAACATATTATGTATGGCTGAATATAGGCATTCAAGATCTAAAGCGTAGATCAAGCTTTTCGGGATTTAAGTGAACTGCTAAGCGAATCAGGTGTGTACCCACACTTCTTCTTAATAAAACTTATGGCTATAATTAGTATGTGCATGTTTATAAGAATGTGAATATGGCTAAGTACCATGTAATGGTACAAAAGTACTCAGGTACGTTTCCTACTCCTATTAGGATTATGAAATATGTTATATGTAACATGTGAATAAAGGTAAGAATGTGAAATTTGGCATGTTAATGCATAATATTTATGATATGGGGTGTAACATCCTGAATAGGGCCTATGCATTTTCAGTTTAATTGTACGAAATGTCAAGTCTCAAGTACTAAGAATAAATTTTTGATACTTTTGGAAACCTAGAAATGGAAACGGAAATGGAAATGAAAATTTTTGGAAACTTGAACATTTTTGGGAAACTTGAACATTTTGGAAACTTGAACATTTTGGAAACTTGAACATTTTTGGAAACCTGAACATTTTTGGAAATGATTCAAAAATGAAAAGTAAACATTTCTGGAAACTTGGAAATGTAAGAAAAATAGAAAGTTTACAGAGCCGATCGAAAATTTTAGGAAACTTAGAAATTATGCCGAAATGTCAAATTTTAAAGTTAAAAATAGGAAATAAGGGCTAGAAGGCCTTAAAAGAAAAAGTTGGAGAAGTTTGACACACAAACAGGCTTGGAAAAGTGGCCTAAAGATGCCACTTAGGGCCTAAGGAAATGGCGTCACATGCAGGGAAAATGGGCCTGAGTTCGAGTCACTTGAGGAGCAAATAAATAAGTTTTATTTTTGCTTCCAAAAGGCTGAGGTGGACGGCATTGGTTTCTAGAAAAGGGAGGTGTTTTATTTGCATAAATATGTGAATAATAAGTGATAAATAAAGGATTTTCTTTTAAGATTATTTGAGGAGATAAATGATGGATTAAACACTTTTATCTTTTAAATAAAAGAGATAATATTATCAAAAAGAGGAGTGGTGGCCAAGTAAGGGACTCCTAGGCTGATAATTTTGGCTATAAAAGGAGGGCAGGAGGGCTACTCATCAACTTTTGCTTCCTCTTCCTCTCTGCCGAAATTTTCCCTAAGCCAAAACCCCCTCTGACGAATTTTCTTTTCATCTTTTCTTCTTCTCTTTTCTTCATCTGTCAAGCCAAAACCTTTTCTTTTGATCCCTGATTAAATCTCCATAGCCGAAACTCTGTGACTCTAGAGAAGGAAGCAATCGACTAAAGGCATTAAAGGTAAGCATTATTCAAGTTCCTTTCTTTTCTATTTGCGGAAAGAGAATGGCCTAATCCCTATCCTTGTTCATGGCCGAATCTGCAAGGATCTCTCAGGATCTTTTTACAACTGTCGAATACAAGGGGGAATCTTTCGGGAAATCTGAGGATCTAAGGTAAGATGTATGAATAATCGGTTAAGGTTTTGATTCATGTTTTCAAAGTTAGATTTAATCTAACATGAAGTTATAGGGATTTCGACAGGCATATAAAGGAATCCTCTTCAGATTTGGAATTTGTATGGTAAGTGATATTCGGCCAATGCTTATTTTTGATACTTGGAATTATTTTGCATTATTTCAAAAGCCGGAAACTCATATGGTTATATGATCTAGTGTTAGCCGATTTTAAGGAAAAGGATACTAGCAATTTTTGGAACTTGATCAATCATCCAATTCGGCAACAAGGTAAGTAATACAAATCCTACTAGGATTTGGGTTTTAAGCCAAATAGGTTTGTTCATATGTTTTAATAATTGGCCGAATATAGGAGATAAAGATCTAGATCGGTAGATCGTTCTTCGGGATTTCAAGGAATCTATTAAGCAAATCAGGTGTGTACTCACATTAACTTTCGATATATCATATGGCAATTATTTTAATATATGAATATGCATAAGAATGTGAATGTGGCTAAGTACCACAGATGTGTAAGAGTACCCAGGTACGTTTCCTGCTTTTGATAGGATTACGAATATGATATATTTTGAACATATGATTAGTAGCATGAATGAGAAATTTAATATGTTATGCATGATATAAAAATTATGGGGCATACGGGATCTATGTGAAAGGGGAAGAAGGTGTTGACTTCGGTCTCACCAACGGAATATGGTGACTACGGTCACAAAATTTGAATATGGTAACTCTGGTTACATTATCTGAATTTGGTAACTTTGGTTACATTATTTGAATATGGTGTCTAATGACACAAATTATATGGCCAATAAGCACGTCGACTGCAGCGACTGCCTTCGATGGTGTGTAGCGGATGGAGGGTTGACTTAGTAGTCCCCACGGTGTGACTGGCAGGTACGGGTGGTGTGTAGCAGATGGACCATTAGGCTTGGGTTTGGGTTGCATCATTTATTTTATATGAACATGAACTTGATATGAACTTGTATGCCTGATTTGTTGAATGTTAATGTTGTGTACACATTGAGTCTGTTGACTCACCCCGTTGTGGGAACTATTTTCAGGTGATGAACAGTGACGGACCGGGACGGTAGACCTTGAGGTGGCCATGCTCCATTTGAAGATTTTATTTAATTTGGACTTTATTTCTTTTAGTACCTTTTAATTTTATTATTGGGTTTTACTTGATGTAATAAGGCCATAAGGCCCAGTGGATTTTCTTTATTTTGCTTTACTTTTAACTATTATGTTACGAACTATTTACGACTAAAGTTTAAGTGATATATATATTTTTTATAAACCTTAAGAAAAATTATTTTGTCACCTTAATAAAATTTGATATTTAAATTAATTAAATGGGTTTCCCAACCTAAGCCCAATCCAAAACAATATTTCCTAAAATTTTACAAATTTTCTCTAAGTAACAAAGAATTTGAAAACCAGTTTACTTAAGGAACATACCAGATCCGGTCCGGGCTCGTGGGCCGGGTGTGGGGTGTTTCAGCTTGGTATCAGAGCCCAGGTTTAAAACTCTCGGCCTGTGGGCTAAGGCCAAAACGTTTTGAATTCGAGCCCAAATGATTTTCTTTGAACATAAGCAGGTTTTATGGCATGGCACCTAAGTCTCCGACCCGCAGTCCGCCAGGTAAGTACCCCTAACTCTATGTGTGATTCTGTGAATTATGAACTGTGTAAAGGTAGAACAGGCATGGAACGTAGAATAGAATGATAGGAACTTGAACCCTAGGACTAGTCTACTCAAACACAAACACATAAGACTTAATGCACTAAACAACCCTATGGCTAAGTCACTGAGCTAGGGTGTGGTAACCCCTGTACGCATGTCTAGGATTGGATCCGGAAGAGCCTGGTATTTAAGCAGTCCTAGTGACTCACCTCCTCTTCGCAGGAATCCTACCTGGTGCGTAGCTTTGGTTCACCCTAACTCAGAGGACTCAGTGGTGTGGCAACCTCTGTGCGCATGTCTAGGAATGGTTTCGGTGGGAGCTTGGTATTTAAGCAGTCCGCGTGACTCACCTCCTCTCCACTCGAATCCTGCCTGGTGCGTAGCTTTGGTTCACCCTGACCAAGAGGGCTCGGTCATAGGCTAAACTTAATGACTAAAACCCGAAAGGGAACTAGCCATGTTTTTTTTTTAAAAAAAAAAGAAAAAAGAAGAGAGAACAAAACAACAAACCATAGTTTGTTCAAACTTTTAAAACTTTCTTTTAAATCTGAGAAAAATTATTTTACAACATTTTCTGAAAAACTCCTGATTTGCGAAAATTACAAAAAATGCCCTCAGTGGTGAAATTACCAAAATGCCCTTGGATTATAAAATGTTCAACTACTCAACAGCTTCACCAAAATTTCATTATTTTATAAACATTCAAAAACCCTAATTTGTAAAACATCAAAACACCTTGATTTTGGGAAATTACAAAATTGCCCCTAACTTACAAAATTGCCAAAATGACCCTGATTTCCAAAATTTTTGCAACATCCCCATTTTTGAAGGAACAATTTTCAAAAAGAACCCTCAAAGTTTTACAACTTTTGAAATATCCCTAATTTATTAAATTTACAAATTCACCCTGATTTGTGAAAAATTACCAAAATACCCCTGAGGTCAAAAATTACCGAAATACCCTCGGATTTTGAAATTTTTCCAAATTACCCCGAGACTTTGAAATTTCCAAAATACTTTTGACGAAAACACCAAGGAACGTTTTCTCCTGAAAATTACGGAAATGCCCCTGTAGGACAAAATTATGAAAATACCCCTGGGTAGTGGAAAACAACAACAACGAAAACTACAACATTTCTCTGAATGAACGAAAGTTCATACTTGTCTGATGGATGAATGAATGAATGGAAAATACTGTGTGTTTGTATGAATACGAAAGAACCACTCTTAAATTTCTTTTCATAAAACTCCTTCGCGGTAAATAAGTGGAACAATGACTAATCCATAAAATTCTCTAATCAGATCCCGACGCTAGAAAATGAGCTCTAGAGGACGTGGTCATCGTGGACGAGGTAGAGGAAGGATGACCGTGTCGGAACCCGTTAGATCGGGTCAAGGGTCCGACAATGAAATACCACCGCCACCACCAACCCCCAGCTGTTAATGTTGAGCAGCAGGCTCAGACGGGGGGAAGATGCTGTGTCGCAGGCTGTGCTGCGAGTTTTGGAATTGGTGGCTGGTGCGGGAGGAAATTCAAGAAATCGTAAGTCTGTGCCTGAACGGCTCCGAGCTAATGGAGCTGAAATGTTTCGAGGAGTATCTAGAGTAGCACCCAGTACGACTGAGTACTGGTTGGAAGCAACGGAGCGTATCATGGATGAGCTCGATCTGACTCCTGAGGAAAAGTTGAAATGGATGGTGGCATTGTTACGCGATGAAGCGTATCAATGGTGGATAACTGTTCGAGATGGTGCCACGGCGGAGGATCTGACTTGGGAATATGTTAAGGAGGCATTCCAGAAGAAATATGTGGGAACCAGGTATACAGATGAGCAAAGAAAGGCTTTTCTGGGGTTGGTACAAGGGAGTAAGTCTGTCGCAGAATATGAGGCAGAGTTTCTGAGGCTGAGCCGCTATGCTCGAGGGGTAGTGGCAACTGAGCATGAACGCTGTGTCCGTTTTGAGGACGAACTGAGGGACGATCTGAGACTGTTAATAGCACCGCATCAGGAGCGGGAATTCTCTGCTTTGGTGGAAAAGGCCAAGGTGGCCGAGGGGATTAAGGATGCTACCAAACAGACTGTGGATAGGAATATGCCCAAAAGAGGTTTTGGACCATCTGGAAAGGGTCACAAGAGGCCTAGAGTTGACGGGCCATGAAATCAACAAGCTGGTACGGGTTGGCAGTATCGCCCTTGTGAGCATTGTGGAAAGAAGCACTTGGGAGAGTGCTGGAGAAAGACGGGAGGATGTTTCAAGTGTGGGTCCAAGGACCATATGCTTAAGGATTGTCCCAAGCAAACAGATGAGAGCCGACCGGCAGTTCAGAATGCTAGCCAAACTGGTAGAGGCGGACAACAACCTCAACGGGGTCATGGTTCGGCTAACCGAGGTAGTGGTGTTGGCAGAGGCCGTGGAACACAGGGCCGAGGTACTACTAATGCAGAAGCAAGACAACCGGGTTTGGTTTATGCGGTTCGCCGGAGGGAGGATGGTGACGCGCCGGATGTAATAACTGGTACGTTCTTTATTTTTGACAAACCTTATTTTGCTCTGATTGATGTGGGCTCGACCCATTCCTATGTTGCATGTAGTGTAGTGGAAACACTAGGCCTAGACTCTGAACTTTCTGATAGACAGATGACTGTAGTAAGCCCATTAGGTCAAACTATTGTGGTAGACAAGATCTTTCGAAATGTACCCCTAGAGATTCAGGGAGTGAATTTTCGGGCTGACTTAATGGAGTTACCCTTCGGAGAATTTGAACTCATACTCGGAATAGATTGGTTAGTAGAACACTGAGCCGTGTTGGATTGTGTGGCTAAACGTATGGAACTAAGAACCCCGGAGGATGAAGTGGTAGCAATGATCGGAGAAAGGAGGAACTACTTGTCTAACGTAGTTTCGGCACTGAAGGCCGAGAAGATGGTTAAGAAGGGGTGTAAGGCATTCTTAGCCTTCATTAGTACGATAGGTGGGAAGGAAGAAGGTATTAATGGAGTTAGGAAAGTAAGGGACTTCGTGGATGTATTTCCAGAGAAATTACCAGGAATACCCCCAGATAGGGAGGTGGAATTTGGGATAGATTTGCTACCAGGATCAGCTCCTGTGTCAATCGCCCCATACCGAATGGCGCCAAAGGAGTTAGTGGAGCTTAAGGCTCAAATCCAAGAGTTGTTGGATCGTGGGTTCATCAGACCCAGTGTGTCTCCATGGGGAGCACCGGTCCTATTTGTAAAGAAGGACGAAACTATGCGTATGTGCATAGACTACCGTCAGTTGAATAAGCTGACCATTAAGAACAAGTATCCTTTGCCAAGGATCGATGATTTGTTCGATCAGTTGAAGGGGGCCGCAGTATTTTCAAAGATCGACTTAAGGTCGGGATATCATCAGTTGAAGGTGAAGGAGGTTGACATCCATAAGACCGCTTTTAGGACAAGATACGGCCACTTTGAGTTTGTGGTGATGCTGTTTGGGTTGACGAACGCTCCAGCCGCGTTCATGGACGTGATGAATCGGGTTTTCCAACCCTATTTGGATAGGTTCGTCGTTGTGTTCATCGACGATATTTTGGTGCACTCGAAGTCGGAAGAGGAGCATGATAAGCATCTTCGAGTTGTGTTGGAAGTGTTAAGGGATAAGAAGCTTTATGCCAAATTCAGCAAGTGCGAATTTTGGCTTAAGGAGGTGGCATTCTTAGGACATGTGGTATCCGCAGAGGGAATAAGAGTGGATCCTAGGAAGATTGAAGCAGTGTTGGATTGGAAACCACCTAGTTCTGTGGCTGAAATCCGAAGTTTCTTAGGCTTGGCAGGCTATTACAGAAGGTTTGTGGAAGGGTTCTCGTCAATAGCCACGCCTTTGACAAAGTTGCTAAGAAAGGAAGTACCCTTCGAATGGACTAATAAGCAGCAGGAGAGCTTTGAAAAGCTTAAAAGGGTGTTGACGAAAGCTCCAGTGTTAATTCAGCCAGAGGCAGTAAAAGATTTTGTGGTGTACTGTGACGCTTCGCATACAGGGTTAGGCTGTGTGCTAATGCAAGATGGAAAAGTGGTCGCCTATGCGTCACGACAGTTAAGGCCTCATGAGGTTAACTACCCAACTCATGACTTGGAACTAGCAGCAGTGGTTTTTGCCCTTAAGGTTTGGAGGCACTACCTTTATGGAGAAAGGTCAGTTATCTACACAGATCACAAGAGCCTTAAGTATTTGTTGACTCAGAAGGAGTTAAACTTGAGGCAGCAAAGGTGGGTAGAATTACTGAAGGACTACGATTATTCGATAGAATATCATCCGGGCAAGGCGAATGTGGTAGCCGATGCCCTAAGTAGGAAGGTTGTGTCGGATCTACGGCTTTATTCGCTCACTTAAGTCTGTATGACGATGGAAGCCTGTTGGCAGAAATCGTAAGGTTACATGGAGTACCGGTGTCAATCATCTCTGATAGAGACCCAAGGTTTACGTCTCGATTTTGGAAGGCACTTCATCAAGCTTTAGGCACTAAGTTGGACTTCACTACGGCTTTTCATCCACAATCAGACGGGCAGTCTGAGCGGGTTATACAAGTGTTGGAAGATATGTTAAGAGGTTGTGTAATGGATTTCCGAGGAAGTTGGGAAGATTACTTGCCTTTAGCTGAGTTCGCCTACAACAACAGCTATCAAGCTAGCATTCGGATGGCACCATACGAAGCATTGTATGGTAGGAAGTGTAGAACACCTACTTGTTGGACTGAGTTAGGAGAACGCTGAGTTTTGGGTCCAGAGTTAGTGGCAGAAACTGAAGAGAAGGTTGAGTTAATACGGGCATGGTTGAAGGAAGCCTCTGATAGGCAGAAGTCGTACGCAGACCTTAAGCGGAAGGAAATAGAGTTTGAAGTGGGAGACCAAGTATTCTTGAAAGTCTCACCTTGGAAGAAGGTAATGAGGTTCGGTCGAAAAGGGAAGTTAAGCCCAAGTTTTAAAGGGCCTTATCGAGTATTGAAGCGGGTTGGGCCAGTGGCATACCAATTAGAGTTGCCACCAGAATTGCAGCAGATGCACGACGTATTTCATGTATCCATGCTACGTCGCTACCGATTGGATCCATCTCATATAGTACCGGTTGAAGAGGTGGAGCTAAGGCCAGACTTATCCTACGAGGAAGAACCGATTCGGATCTTGGAACGTGATGTGAAAGTAATACGAAGGAAGTCTGTTCCTCTAGTCAAGGTGTTATGGCGCAATCATGGAGCAGAAGAAGCTTCGTGGCAGCCCGAGGACACAATACGCAACAATACCCTCAACTATTTTAGTTAGGAAATTTCGGGGACGAAATTTTGTTTAAGGGGGTAGAACTGTAACATCCTGAATAGGGCCTATGCATTTTCAGTTTAATTGTACGAAATGTCAAGTCTCAAGTACTAAGAATAAAATTTTGATACTTTTGGAAACCTAGAAATGGAAATGGAAATGAAAATTTTTGGAAACTTGAACATTTTTGGGAAACTTGAACATTTTCGAAACTTGAACATTTTGGAAACTTGAACATTTTTGGAAACCTGAACATTTTTGGAAATGATTCAAAAATGGAAAGTAAACATTTCTGGAAACTTGGAAATGTAAGAAAAATAGCAAGTTTACAGAGCCGATCGAAAATTTTAGGAAACTTAGAAATGATGCCGAAATGTCAAATTTTAAAGTTCAAAATAGGAAATAAGGGCTAGCGGGCCTTAAAAGAAAAAGTTGGAGAAGTTTGACACACAAACAGGCTTGGAAAAGTGGCCTGAAGATGCCACTTAGGGCCTAAGGAAATGGCGTCATATGCAGGGAAAATGGGCCTGAGTTCGAGTCACTTGAGGAGCAAATAAATAAGTTTTATTTTTGCTTCCAGAAGGCTGAGGTGGACGGCATTGGTTTCTAGAAAAGGGAGGTGTTTTATTTGCATAAATATGTGAATAATAAGTGATAAATAAAGGATTTTCTTTTAAGATTATTTGAGGAGATAAATGATGGATTAAACACTTTTATCTTTTAAATAAAAGAGATAATATTATCAAAAAGAGGAGTGGTGGCCAAGTAAGGGACTCCTAGGCTGATAATTTCGGCTATAAAAGGAGGGCAGGAGGGCTACTCATCAACTTTTGCTTCCTCTTCCTCTCTGCCGAAATTTTCCCTAAGCCAAAACCCCCTCTGACGAATTTTCTTTTCATCTTTTCTTCTTCTCTTTTCTTCATCTGTCAAGCCAAAACCTTTTCTTTTGATCCCTGATTAAATCTCCATAGTCGAAATTCTGTGACTCTAGAGAAGGAAGCAATCGACTAAAGGCATTAAAGGTAAGCATTATTCAAGTTTCTTTCTTTTCTATTTGCCGAAAGAAAATGGCCTAATCCCTATCCTTGTTCATGGTCGAATCTGCAAGGATCTCTCAGGATCTTTTTACAACTGTCGAATACAAGGGGGAATCTTTCGGGAAATCTGAGGATCTAAGGTAAGATGTATGAATAATCGGTTAAGGTTTTGATTCATGTTTCCAAAGTTAGATTTAATCTAACATGAAGTTATAGGGATTTCGACAGGCATATAAAGGAATCCTCTTCAGATTTGGAATTTCTATGGTAAGTGATATTCGGCCAAGGCTTATTTTTGATACTTGGAATTATTTTGCATTATTTCAAAAGCCGGAAACTCACATGGTTATATGATCTAGTGTTAGCCGATTTCAAGGAAAAGGATACTAGCAATTTTTGGAACTTGATCAATCATCCAATTCGGCAACAAGGTAAGTAATACAAATCCTACTAGGATTTGGGTTTTAAGCCAAATAGGTTTGTTAATATGTTTTAATAATTGGCCGAATATAGGAGATAAAGATCTAGATCGGTAGATCGTTCTTCAGGATTTCAAGGAATCTATTAAGCAAATCAGGTGTGTACTCACATTAACTTTCGATATATCATATGGCAATTATTTTAATATATGAATATGCATAAGAATGTGAATGTGGCTAAGTACCACAGATGTGTAAGAGTACCTAGGTACGTTTCCTACTTCTGATAGGATTACGAATATGATATATTTTGAACATATGATTAGTAGCATGAATGAGAAATATAATATGTTATGCATGATATAAAAATTATGGGGCATACGAGATCTATGTGAAAGGGGAAGAAGGTGTTGACTTCGGTCTCACCAACGGAATATGGTGATTACGGTCACAAAATTTGAATATGGTAACTCCGGGTACATTATCTGAATTTGGTAACTTCGGTTACATTATTTGAATATGGTGTCTAATGACACAAATTATATGGGCGATGAGCACGTCGACTGCAGCGACTGCCTTCGATGGTGTGTAGCGGATGGAGGGTTGACTTAGTAGTCCCCACGGTGTGACTGGCAGGTACGGGTGGTGTGTAGCGGATGGACCATTAGGCTTGGGTTTGGGTTGCATCATTTATTTTATATGAACATGAACTTGATATGAACTTGTATGCCTGATTTGTTGAATGTTAATGTTGTGTACACATTGAGTCTGTTGACTCACCCCGTTGTGGGAACTATTTTCAGGTGATAAACAGTGACGGACCGGGACGGTAGACCTTGAGGTGGCCATGCTCCATTTGAAGATTTTATTTAATTTGGACTTTATTTCTTTTAGTACCTTTTAATTTTATTATTGGGTTTTACTTGATGTAATAAGGCCATAAGGCCCAGTGGATTTTCTTTATTTTGCTTTACTTTTAACTATTATGTTACGAACTATTTACGACTAAAGTTTAAGTGATATATATATTTTTTATAAACCTTAAGAAAAATTATTTTGTCACCTTAATAAAATTTTATATTTAAATTAATTAAATGGGTTTCCCAACCTAAGCCCAATCCAAAACAATATTTCCTAAAATTTTACAAATTTTCTCTAAGTAACAAAGAATTTGAAAACCGGTTTAGTTAAGGAACATACCAGATCCGGTCCGGGCTCGTGGGCCGGGTGTGGGGTGTTTCATGGGGCATATGGGTTATTGAAAAGGGGAAGTGAATGTGGAGCACGTCGACTGCAGCGGCTGCCTTCGATGGAGTGTAGCGGATGGAGGGTTGACTTATTAGTCCCCACGGTGTGCAGGTTGGTACGGGGGAAGTGTAGCGGATGGTTAACTAGGTTTGGGTTTTGGGTTGCATCATTATCGTAAATTATTATGTGAATATGATATGTATGTTATGCCTAAATTTATTTGGACTTAGTGTTGTGTACACATTGAGTCTGTTGACTCACCCTGTTGTGGGACTATTTTCAGGTGACGAACAGTAATGGACCAGGTTCGGCAGAAGCTTAGGGATGGCCATGCACAGCAAGAAAATTTATGATTTGGACTTTTATTTTATTTTAAGTATTTTAAATTTTAATTTTGGGAATATTGATGTAATAAGGCCATAGTTGAATTTCTTTATTTTTACTTTTATTATGATTACGAACTATTATTAATTAATGGATTAAACAAATTTATTTTAAAAATAAACTCCAAGTGTTTTGTCACCTTAATTAAAAAAAAAAAGAAAAAGAGATTTAATATATTATTAATACATTTTCAATACAAGCCCAACCCAATAATAATTTTTCTTTCAAAACACATAGTTTTCCAAAGTAATCAACGAATTTTGAACCGGTTTTCTTCGAGGAACATGCCAGATCCGGTCAAGACTCGTGGGCCGAGTGTGGGGTGTTTCAAGTGACACCCACAGACGAGGGGGAGCCCGAGGACATTACTGATGACGTCCCACCACCATCACAGGAGGCACCAATTCCGAACCAGCGGCCATCCCATGCAACAACCTCATTGCTAGATATCTCTGCACGCTTCGACCAGTTTGAGCAGTATTTCGTTGAAAACGCTCGACATTTTGATGGGATAGTGGCCACCCTCCAACAGATATGCCATCACCTCCATATCTCATCACCAGCACCACCACAGGACCCGAACGACGATGAGGACCTCTGAGTCCTTTTATTTACTTAATTTTTTATTTTTATTTTTATTTTTATTTTTATTTTTATTTTTATTTTTATTTTTATTTTCCAGTTATTTTAATTTTTATTTATCTTAATTGGAACTTGTTCTTTATATATTGCAAACTTTTACTATCTTCGAGTATGCCTCACATATATTCATTACGCCTTTGAGATTTCTTACTGATGACTTAGCAGTTTCAAATGCACACTTCATATACACAAACACATCACAGGGAGCAATTCACTATTACACAAGTCATCCGCCACCACGACCTCTACCATCCTCCAAGGAGATCATCCAAAATTTAGGGAGTATTCTTTCCCCTTCTCTTTTGATTTATCCCGTAAATGACATTATCTATATTTGTACATTAAGGGTAATGTACATCTTAAGTGTGGGGGGATAAAAGTGTCAAACTTTTTTCATTATTCTCAAATCCCTGAATTTAGTCTTGTTCTTAAGTAATTTCCTTATATTACTAATTAGGATGAAATTTCTGATGATTTATGATGTTTATTGACATGTTTTTGAATAAGTCATTGATAATTGTGCATTGATAATTGATATTTTAAGATACTAGAAAATCAAGCATGATAAGTCTAATTTTCAGAATTAAAATTCTCACTAAGTTGTTAACCTAAATTTAAATATTACTTTGAAATTTGAAATTTACAAGGTTGATGTCAAAAACAACTATAATTTTTGTGAGATTTTGAGCCTTATAAGAGCATATATCCTTTTTTCATGCTCACCTTTTGATTATGAGTGTGTCAACCATGAACTGTTATTCTAGAACTTGCCTCAATAATACATGTTGAGACCACACCATTGATTTGATATACAAAGATGATAAAGGCACCTAGGTTTTAACCCACTCACTCCACTAAAAATCCTACCTCCACAATTAACCCTTAGTAAACCCCGTTGGTCCTAACAAACCTTTTTATTGACTCACCAGCTAATATTAACCCAAAACCCCTTTGTATTTGTTATCACCATTCCTTTTGACTACCCTTATATCGAGATTTGATTTGATTAGTTACCTAATTTTATTATTTTAGTAATTGAATTTATCATTTATTACTTGATTTGTTCCTAAAAAAAATCAAAACATATTCAGTATTAGTAGAGAGCTTATACAGTTAAAGTCAAATTATCAAAAGAAAAAGCTCATATCAGTTGGTTTATTACTTCTCAGTTAATATAATTATTATTTCAGTAATTTTTAGGTGGGTACTTGTCAATTCAATCTCGATTCTAACCTTCTAATTTTAGCCTTTATCCACACCTTTAACCCTAGCCCCGTTACAACCCTGACAAAGACCTTTTGGTCTGTTTATCATCTCATTTTAAAGTGGTGGAGATTTGATTTTCAGGCAAGCCTATGGGATTAACTTTTCAGGTTCGACTTATGAGTGATTTTTTCCTGAACCTTAAACACTTAAGAGTGAATTGAGTGAATCTTTTATGAGGATATCAATCCTTGTCGGTTTTGAACTAAAGGTAATTATTTAGCAATAGGGAGACACCTACATTTTCGCGATACAAATGTAAGACTTATCTTGTTTGAATCTTTAGGACTCTTTGAGTTGAATTATCCATGTATAAATTATCTATGAATTATGATAAGGCATTGTTGATAGGAATTATGAATCATGGAAAGTTCGTGTTAATTGTAAGTTGAGAATTTTGCTTGAGGACAAGCAAAAGCCTAAGTGTGGGGGTATTTGATAAACCGTAATAGTAACATATTTTAATCCCACATTTAGTATGCTTTTGGATGATTTAAGCCTCGATTTATATAGAAAGGTGCTCTTAATCCTTTCTTTTCGTGTCTTAGACCCAGGAAAGCACCCGAGGATAAAAAGAACATAAAACGGGCCGAAAACGGAGTAAATAGGCCATACCACGAAATCAACACGGCCTGAAGCAAAGCCCACACGACCGTGCCTTGTTGAGTATCTAGAACACGGCCTCTCCCCCGATTTACACGGCCGTGCCTTTAAAGAAATTCGAACACGGCCCAAAGACTAGTCACACAGGCGTGTGACATGGCCGCGTCCCTGTCACTGGAAAGAGCAATTTCATTCGGATTTGAATACTTTGGGGCAAAGAAACACATTCCAAGAGCCTATATATACCCCCTAAGTTCATCCTTGAAGGTGGCGATAAGCTAGGCCAAGGAGCCAAGCCGAGAAGGTCAGATTTGTGGGAATCACTCGAAGATAAGCCGGTTGATCCATCCCAAGAAGCCGGAATTCTACTCAAGACAGTGAATTTCTCCTTCAATTCCTTCAGGGAGTTTTAGGGTTTCTTATGTTTTGTTTTATCTTTTCTCTTGAGATGTTTTCTTTATTTGTTATGAACTAAACCCTTCAGATACTTGAAGGAGATGAAACCTATGATGAATCTTGTTATTATTTTCTGAATTATATGATAAATACTTAGTTTGTTCTTAATTATGTAAGCTTAATCCAGATTCGATGTGCTTAGGTGGAGGAGGAATAGACCCTGCCTAAGAGAAGATCTAGCATAATTAAGCGGAGTTGATCGCACGCCTAGAGATAGGGTGATGAGATTTTGTATGATTAGGGTGAAACCTAATATGGGAGTCCATAGATCGATTTTCTGCTATTCTAGGGGGTTATTAAGTGAGAAAGAGATTTCCGTTAATTAACCTAGGGTTAGACGTTATTCGCCTCGAGAGAGGGTTTAATATACGTTAGGGAGTCTTACGGATCAAACTAAGTAAATAAATTGTATGGTTTAGGGTTAAATAACAAGTGAAGTCTAGGTGGATTCTTCCTGAGGGTATCGTCGCAATCAACTAAGTTTTTCCTAAAGTTATTTTCCCAATTCATCCTTTTTGTCTTTGTGTTTTTGGCTTAGTAATTAGTTTAGATTATATTAAAGCAACTTCACTTATTTAGGCTAAATAATAAAAAGAAAGTTAGTATCAGTACTTTTAGTTCCTTTGGGTTCGATAATCTGGTCTTGCCTAAGCTATACTACTGTTCGATAGGTACACTTGCCTTTAATCGTTGTCAGAGTTAGTTTCCAGGTTCGATCATTCTCTTTATAAATTTTAAAACTCGACAGACATACGATCACTTACCATTTCTTACCAATCCACACATCTAAAATATCTCATTTGCATTATTGCACATACATACTTACCTTCCATGCTTATACAAAGCATATATATATATATATATATATATATATCAACGTACCTGAAACAGATGTACATTCACGTATTTGTTCATAGCTCGGAAGTATAACTCGTATCACAGAATTTCCCGTTGAACCGTAAGGAATCTAATAGGACACTCAGAGAACTCGGAATATTCGTACAATGCGACGAGGTCTTACATGCACTCAGCTCTCAATGCCACTGTCCCAGACAGGGTCTTACACATAATCAGATATCGATGCCACTGTCCCAGACATGGTCTTACACGCAAGAATCATAATGATGCCAACGTCCCAGATGTGGTCTTACACGTAAAGCTCATATCGATGCCAACGTCCCTGACGTGGTCTTACATGAGTCTCAAATCAACGCCACTGTCCCAGACGTGGTCTTACATGATAAAACAGAACAATACCTATGTCAAGACAAAGTTAATCCTATCTATTCCTAGGTTCGTACGGGGCTTCTCGGACTTAATCACTATATAGAATTATCTTAGAATTAATATACATAACCTCTCATAAGCATTCATTATTCATGTGAACTATTACAATTGCATATATATACATTTATTTCCATAGTGACTTACCTCGGATTCGATATATCGGAATGAAAATGGCTACTCGATAACTTTTGCTTTCTCGCGATCTAAACATATTCAAAATTAACCCTTTTATTCACTAATTCATTCAATTCAATCCAAGAAGACACATTTAGGGCTATTTGCAAATTAACCCTCATATTTGCACATTTTATCAATTTAGTCTATTTTTCTCAAAACATCAAATTCATAAAATCTACCTATGCTCATGCTTAGCTGAATATACATACATCACATATAAGCCCACATTTTTCATCAAATTCACAAATTAGTCCCTCAATTTGCCATTTTCTCAATTTAGCCCTATTTAGCTAAATTAATCAAAAATTCAAGAACAAAATATGTTCATCTACCACCAACCTATTATTTAACACCTTAAAACATCACAAAGCTCAATATATCTTCAATGGCATAACTCACAAACATCATCAATACACAAAATTGAGACATGGGTTTAATAGTGGAAGAAACAACGATTACAAAAACGTAAAAATTATCGAAAACCGACTAAAAACATACCTTCAATTTGTCTTATAAGTAACCGAAAATCACAAAGCTTCCAAGCTTTCTTTTTCTTTCCAAAATTCGGTGGAAAATGCATGAATGAATGTTTATTTTCATGCCAATTTTTTTATTAATAAAACATTAATAAACAATTTCCCATTTTATCCATATAAACAAAAAATTTATAACATATAAAACAAGGTCATTTTTTACCATAGTCACCCATTAACATAATAATGGCTTATTTACCAAATAAGGTCATAACTTTAAAAAGCCACAACACATTAGTGCTTAAACAAATAGCATACAACTTTCACATTTAGTGCGAATCAATCCTTTGCTCAAATTAAACACACAGACGAACAAAGTAGTGCACAGAGATTTCACACACGCTAATTCACATATCAACGGCACAGAAAATAATATTAAAACATTATACGGACTCAGATTTGTGGTCCCAAAACCATTGTTCCGACTAGGGTGTAAACCAGACTGTTACAAAAAATTCATAATCTATCATCAAACATCAAAACACACATGTATTCATCAATGACATCATTCAAAATCTTTAACAGTATTGCAAAATAGTCCCTAGGCTAGCTAGACTTAGTTGCAACGATCTCAAAAACATAGAAATCATTAAAAATGAGACAAAAATTGTACCTAAATGGACAACAAAGTTTTGGCCGAATAACAAGCCCTAACCATGGCTTTCTCTTTTTAAATGTCGGTTGAGGAAGAACATAAAAGATGATAACATTTTTTGTTTAATTAATTTATTAACATGTTTTTACAATTTACTAAAATAACTTTATTATAAAACCATTTAATACCATCAATTTTAGGTTCATCTTTGTCCACTAACATTAACAATGGTATATTTACCACATAAGGACCTCCACTTTTTAATTTCATAGATATTTAATATTTTTAGCTAATGAACTCCACTTTTACACTTTACGCGATTTAGTCCTTTTTATCAAATTGACTAGTCAAACGATAAAATTTTTAAACAAAACTTTCACACAACATTTCAATCATGTTGTAAAAATTAAAATAATAATAAAATAAATACTTTAACTTCAAATTTGTGGTCCTGAAACCACTGTTCTAATTTGACTAAAAACGGGCTGTTACAGCTTGGATAAGAGAATTGTATGATTGTTTAATTGATAAGTCCGGTAATGCTCCGTAACCCTATTCTGGTGATGGATACGGGTTAGGGGTGTTACATTTATTGGATATGAGAATTGTATGAATATTTAATTCATAACACCCCTAACCCCTATCCGTTGCTGAAACAGGGTTACGGAGCATTACCAGAACATTCAGAAACATTTACAGATAATTCATGTAAATTACTATTCATTAATCGAGATTTTTCATAACGTTCCTTAAATGGACCCTCGAGATCCAATACGAGCATTAGAGTCGAGTCGGGACTTAGTCGAAGCCTCTAAGAACGTTTCGTGAAATTTTAAAAAATTTCCAAGGTGTAGGGCTTAGAATCCCGTGTGGTCCAAGGGACACGCCCATGTGACCCTAGGACATGCCCGTGCTGCAGGCCGTGTCTTACCCTGTGTAACTCTCTAACTTGTGCACACGGCCATGTAGACGCCCATGTTCTAGGCCGTGTGGTTAATTAATTCAATTCGAAATTAGGTGCAGGTTTCATAAGGCCAAGAGAGAAGCCCTTGTTTTAGGCCGTGCACAACACATGGCTGAGACAAACGCCTGTGTCTTTGCCCGTGTGCTCAATTCTAAGCATTCTGTTTCTCAAAATTAAGGTGCAGGGGACACACGGCCTAACTACAAGCCCGTGTATCCTGCCGTATGTCACACACGATCTAGACACACACCCGTGTGGACAAAATAAGGCTATTTTTAGCTTTATTTCTCACCCAAAATCACACCAAAGGCCTGCACTTAAAACTCCCATCCAATACCAACCATTTCAAGCATTTAAATTAAGCAAACTCTATCATTCAACAAGCCATATCATTACATGCATATGAGTTTATAAACTTACCTTGGTTTAACTTAGTCATTAACATCAATTGATCATATATACTTAACATACCACATGTTTATATATATCACAATAACCTATTTAGTCATACCAAAAAGAACCATTACTAGCCCTTCCAATGGCTAGGTTACAAATCATCATTTTCAAGCCACCATTGGCCAAGTTGTCCTATACATGCCATTATACCAAAATGATTCTACTATATATACCCAAAATAGCAAGTAGATAGTGTGAGGATGCTCCAATGATCTCCAACCTTCAAGAGCTTCTAAGCACTATAAAATAGGGGAAAATAAAACGGAGTAAGCATTACATGCTTAGTAAGTTCGTATAATGTAAACTAAACTTACCAATCTCGTTTATTAAATCTAAGCATACAATATCATGTTTTCCATCCATTAACAAAATTGCTTAAACACATGCATTCAATTAAACATGTTAGTCAAAACATTTTCATATACATCAAGTAAGGATAGGTGAGCTCATCATGCAATACTCTTTGAAGACATTATCATTTAATCTCATAATTCTCATACCATGTCAAGAGTTTTATGTCCGATGAATCATTAAAATTTCGATGGATGCTCAAGTAGTACACTCAAGGTGTACGATTCAATAATTCGTCAATTCTTTTTCAAGAGTACCCATTAGGGCACTTAATCAAGGAAAACACTCTCGAGTCACATATCGTTTAACAGGATTACTCGTCCAGGCTAAATCCTTTATATAACGTATGCTCAGAAGAGCTTACTTAGGATTATCATTCTAGGCTAAACCCTAAATGTAACGTATACTCGAGAGGTATCGTGTCAGGATTATCGGTCTGAGCTAAATCCTTTCTATAATGAGGTCAATAGGATTACTCGTTCAAGCATGTATTAAATTTTCCATCATAGCATACAAGTAATGAACATCATTATAAGTCACGTTACATACAAACACAACATTCATCTAACATAATTACATGCTCGATTAAGTTACACAAACTTACCTCGACACTTGTTCGCATTAGTAATCTACTAATTCGAAACCCGTTCTTTTCCTCGATCTAACCTCAAATTTGTGTTGTCCGGATCTATATAAATAGCTTTAATCATCAATTTCTCATATTTCATACTCATATGGACTCAATTTACGTCCTAGGCAAAATTACCATTTTGCCCATAACTTTTCCATAAATTCCAATTTTGTCCGTAAGCTAGGAAAGTGAAACTTGTGCAATTTACTCCCTATTCCAAGCCTAACTGAGATCCCATAACAAAATTTACAGCACGTGTATTCATAAAAATTCAGATTTTTCATCAAATTTCATAATTCTACATTTTAGTCCCTAAATCATGTTTTCATCAAAAATTACTTTGTAAAAGTTGTTTAGCTATCAACAACCTTTCATTTTCTACCATAAATTTCTAATTTTCAGCATATACATCCTTGACCCATTTTCCATACTTTGATAACTTTTCAAATTAATCCCCCAATTGGATAGATTAAACTATCCCGGTTTCAAAAATATCAAAATTACTAAAAAACGGTACAAGGAAACTTACCCAATTAAGCCTTGAAAATTTATTCTCTCTCTCCTAAGGTTTCCATATAATTTTGGGGTTAAAAATGGCAAAATAATAAGATGATATCTTTTATCATCTTTTTAATTAATTAATTATTTCAATTTCCAATTTAGTCCTTGCCCCTTTTCTAAATTTTCATGGACGAGTCACCAAAAATCTACATATTTTTCTTCAATGGTCTAATTACCATATAAGGACCTCTAGTTTTGAATTCCATAGCTATTTAATCGTTATAGCTACTAGAATTCAACTTTTGCATTTTATGCGATTTAATCCTTCTCGTAATTAAGCACTTAATCGATAAAATTTTCGTATCAAAATTTTTACACGACATGTCTATCATAATACGGGCAATGTAATAAAATAAAAATAAATTTTATTTTTGACTCAGATTTGTGGTCCCGAAACCACAGTTCTGATTCCACTGAAATGTAGGGTATTACACCTATATCTGAGAGTCATGGAAAAGAGGCCAAGGAAGCCTTCTTCCAAATGATGAACAAATGATTCACTGAGTTTGTCTGAACCAATCCGACTACTCAGCAACTTCCACCCCCACCTATTCCCCAATCGGTTCTCATCGCTCCTCAAGGTTTGGAACACTTGTGTAAGAATATGTAACACCCCTTACCCGTATTCCACGTCGGAACTGCATACAAGGCATTACCGAACTTAACTTGCTTGACTTACAACATCGGGCCATAACATTTCGTTTCAACTTAAAACTTTTTCATTCATATTCATAACGTCCCTATTATGGGTCTACGAGACCCTAAACATTCATACGGAATGGATTGGGACTAAACTAGAAAATTTTAAACACTTAGAAATTTTTTACACAAAACAGGGCCACACGCCCGTGAGAAATGGAACATGCCCGTGTGGGCAGGCCGTGTAGTCACACACGGCCATGTCCCTAGTCTGTGTGGATTTTATTTTTCCTTTCCAACCTATAGGGGTTTTCACGCGGCTAGACACACGCCCATGTCCATGGCCCGTGTCCCTCACACGGCCTTGACACGCCTGTGTTTCAGCCCGTGTGCAAAAACCATGACATTCTGTTTCTGATGTCATCAACCCATAAATGTCACAAGGCTAAGTCACACGCCAATGTCCTTCTATCCTGTTGCGAATTAAATTCCTAATTTTGGTGCAGACTTCACACGGCCTGGGCACATGCCCATGTCCTATGGCTGTGTCATCCACACGGCCGTGTCTCAGCTCGTGTGGTTACTACTGGGCATACTGACTTGCCAACTTAGCATATAGGGGGACACACGGCCTATCAACACGCCCATAGGGCTAACTATGTGTCACACACAACCTAGACGCACGCCCGTGTGACTACCCGTGTGGACAAATTCAAGGCTATTTTTCCAAGCCATCTTGCCACCCTCACTTGCACATGTTCGTACAACATCACATATCTTTCTCATATCATCATTTGTAATACTTAATCATCACATTTAGCCTATGATAACCATACTAATTTCACATTCATGAGAGAGTACTATCACATGCATAAATATAAAATCAACATAAGTCATCATTCATGGCTATATTTAAATTGAACCATAACCCATTTTAGGCCAACACATTTGGCTACATTAACAATGACTTAATTAATCAAAAGATAAGATCCCTATACATGCCATATCTCAAGAGGGCTTGAAAACTTATACCCAAAATGACTGCTTGATAGTGTGAAAACATCTCCGACGATCTCCAACCCGAGATGGTTAAATTAACCTATAGGAGATAGGAAAGGAAAGGAAGTAAGCCTTAAAGCTTAGTAAGTTCATATGCAAATAATAAAAAACTATTGACATTCATTTATTTTATTCAACCATAAAGGTATTATAATACTATTGGCATTTAATCTCATGATTTCCACTTAATCATTTGTAACATTCACTCTTTTGTCTTATAAATATCACTACGTGCCTTGGCATTAGCCTTAACACCATAGTCTCTTAATTATATCTTGTCACATTCTTAAGCAAGTTATTTCCATCCTCTTAATCACATGCTCATCATTTATGAGTGATCTTAACTTCAACATATGGTTTAACCACCCTTCTTTTGTCAAGCTCATTTTATACTATATTCTCATAGTGACTTTATTCGGCATCTATGCCTGCCCTTTCATGTCTCTCAAATTCAATGAACCACAATTTAATCATATACATTAATCTATATCACAATCCAAATTAGGCTCATAAGCTTAACACATGATCACCTTCAAACCTTGTCATACATCGATTCATAATAATTGGAGACTATTGACTACAAGGTTATCAATGTCTCACAAGCATAACTTATTCGTACATATTCTTACCATGAATTCGTCATATACCGAATTCACTTCACATGAGTTCTAGGTACATACCTGTACCACCTGTGGCATAGTCACATACTTTCTCGTTTTCAAGATACCTGTTGAATCACTCGAAATGCTAAAAGATACTCACGAGTCTCATACATATGGTATCAAATCAAAGCCATATCCCATATATGGTCTTACAAGATATATCATATTTGACGCCATGTCCCTGACATGGTCTTATACGAAATCTCATATCGAGGCCATATCCCAGACATTGTCTTACAGGGAACCTTAATAACTGTAGTATCATGGCATTTGCATTCTATCCTTTCTTAAAGTTCAATTGAAAATTTTCATTCCTTGACATCTCGTCAACATCGTAAATAATATACTTCATAGAGACAATATACAATTCATACAATATCAAAATATCAAATACATCACATAGAGTTGCATTATTTACACACGAACTTACCTCGATACCATAAAGATAAAAGGGACCTAATCGTCAATTTCTTTCTTTTCCCCATTCTAGGTCCGAATCTCGTTTTCTTTGATCTATAACATCACATTTAGCTTATTCATTAGTCACATCATTCAATACCTTTCAATAATGATACTTTGGAAAAATTACCATTTTGCCCTTAGACTTTGGCAAAATTATGATTTTGCCCCTAGGCTCGTATATCGATTTTCATCAAAGTTCCTTATTAATCAAGCCTAGCCGAATAAATTTTAAGCTTATAACAACTCCAAATTCTCATTATTTCTCACATTTAACACCTATTTTATAACCTTTGCAAAAATAGTTCTTTTAATTGTTTTCATGGAAACACCTTTCACAAAAGTTGTTTATTAACAACTAAGATTCATTTTCATCCATAAAAATTTCAAAAATTAACATGAACACTCACATAGCAAAACCCTAGAATCTTAACCACTTTGCAACATAGTCCCCTCATTAGCTAGATCATGATACAAGGGTCCTAAAAGTACAAAAATCATCAAGAAAAATCACCAAAATCACTTACTTGCACGGAGGAAAAGTTGCTGAAAATTTTAAGCTTTCAAACCCCCATTTTTGCTGGTATTTTTGGTGGAGAAGATGGAGAGAAAAGATGATATCTTTCTTTTCTTTATTTTATTTTATTTCTAGACAATTTATCACCTAATCCACAAACTTGACCAATTTTGACATCTTTTTGTCCCCTATGGCCGGCTATTAACCTTAGAAAGGTCTAATTGCACATTATGGACCTCCAATTAATATTCTACAGCTATTAGACACCTTTTGTTTGTAGAGCAACACTTTCGCACTTTATGCGATTTAGTCCTTTTTCGTAATTTAGCATGCAATCGCTAAAATTAATGCACCAAAATTTTCATACACTTATATAATCATGCTAAAATACATAAAATAATATTAAAACTAATTTCTCTAGCCTCGGATTAGTGGTTCCAAAACCACTATTTTGACTAGTCCCAAAATCAGGTTGTTACAATTCTCCCACTTAGGGATTTTTGTCCTCGAAAATCTTACCAGAAGAAGTTGCTTTCAACTTTCATGAAACATTTCCACCAACTTTTCACAATCCCAAATCGATTTAACCTCATATATCTCTTTCTAATGGCCGTTAAACTTTAGTACACAATGCCGGAACACCTTTTTAAAATCTAAATTTCTCTCTCCCTGGAACACATATATTTAGAAATCTATCAAATAAGAACTCTGCATATACTAAAATGATCATACAGATCTTTGCCAAACAATTTACCACAATCTAAATGACATCCTTCTTTTTTTGGGGATTATGACGATCCCGATTCAAAATCTATAGTATTTTCATCTCATTTTCACCCTAGAATCTTCACTGACTGTAATAGTCCTAAATACTCTTGAAATTCAGCTTTTACCTGTCAACAAATCTCTGAACCTAAACTCAACCATATCGTGATATACACTCAATCACCAGAACATTTACTCATATAACCGCACATTTTATTATTATTGGAGGAACAAACGTGCTATTACTATGCCTCATACCACAAACTTTTGCATATGTTTTGGATTCATCTATATGCAAATTCTATCCCAAAATAACAATAATAACAGGAATCACATCCGTCCTGAATTTTAGCATCAAAAGTACACTCACTCTAAACTCATTTAGATTACCATTTACTATCACACTTCGGAACTTCTCTGTTTCATAAGGAAAAACTTGCTTTAGCATTTAATATCACTAGATTTAGGCCACCCTCAAATAAGGTCAATCGAGTAACCAAATCACATCAGTTAAATGAGGGTTTTCCATCCAGATATCTGCACTATATCTGCTTCCCAGAAGGTAATTCAATAACTACACATACTCCTGCCATAACTCAAGCCATTATCACTGTCTTACATTAAAAGTTTTCTACAACATTAGATACTTTAACTCATCAGGATTCAAGAAGCATATGATATTTTCCATAGATCATACTATATCATCGAATTCACAACACAAACATAAAAGTGATCGTCTCTAAATTACCAGTCAAATAGTTCTTTTTGATGTAACTTTAACCATCTAAAGATACAAACTACCTCTTTACATTCTGGTATTAAGACATATTCCAATAGGCATATGTCTGTATTACGCTTTCTAGAATCTAATTTCCTCATTCAGACTATCTGTCTTCATACTCGTGAATACACAAAATTTATTCTCTTTATTGAAGCATGCTTAAATATATATATAACTCGAATCATATTTTCAACAAATCAACTACTTAAATAAAAATAATTGAGTTGACTTCAACTATCGAATAAGAACATATCAATATTCTCTTTTCTTCATACTGAGGATGCAGTTCAAACACACAATCTCTTAAAATTCTCTTGTTATGCTAACCAAAAACCTTTACTATCGCCTTAGCTTAAAGTAACAAGGATATCTCGATTGAATGCATTGACTTTAATTGACTTACCTGAAAAATCCATCGTACAACTTGGAACTTGTGATTTCACCATTTATACCCTTGTCAATATTAACTTCTTATACGAAAATTAGAGGTATCCAAATACTAGAATTATCACTTTTCTATGATCGAACTAAAATCATAATCATAGTAAACATAGCTAACACATGCTGAAGAACACGCTTTAAAGATAAATCATGGTTAATAATTCACGAAATAGAAATGATAGAAAAACCGAGGTAAAGATATCCAAGATACGATACCATACTAGAAGTCCGAGAACATAACTCACAAGAAAATAATAAGATCTTGATAATTCCTTAGAGAAAGTCAGAAGAAGAACACTGCTCATCAACTTTGGATTTGGACAAAACCATGATCAGTAGAAACTTAAGAATAGTCTCACATAAATTTTTACCATCAACTTCATCCCGACATATTAGAATAGAATTCCAGAGAGAATAAGAAATGCCAATCATGAACCAACAGTCTCATCTAATTTTACAGTCAACTAACATTCTCACACAATCATAATTTCATCAGAAAATGAACAACCACATAACCCTTGAAGGTGAATAAATATCTATACAAGATACTCCAAGAAATCATTATAATCTATTCAACCATGATTACACATACTTTAGACTTCATACTTATTTGAGTCAAATAGTCGAGACTAGCTTTTTCTTTATTCGTGACATTACATCATCGGTGTAATCTTTAAAACATTCTGGTATTCTTCCCAAAACTGTTTCCACTTTCCAAACTATTTCCATCTCTGAATGCATTACTAATTGTTCCATCAGTGAACTCTTTAGTTTCACACTTATAAACTTATTAAACTCGACTCTCATAAGAATTTCATTATAAATCAACACTGGTAAGGAGGGTGAGGTCGTAAAGCCTCTAACTTGACTCTCATGACTACACATACATGGTTTAGAATTCATCATTAATGTAATATCATAGTAATCATACAACTCGTTCCAAGTGAATTTTCACAATTATTCAGGTTACAAATGTTTTCTATCACCCATAATTTCGAACAGTGATTTTACTTACTCAAGCTATATATTAATATCTCATCAAATACCCAACATCTAACTCTAATTTTTCTTACTAACACTCGTCAAATTAGAGAACATCTTACGGGTCTGAGTACGTTGTTTGCTTGATGCCGTAGTCACTATGGTCTTACTCATATCGCAATATCATAGCCTAGCTATAATCTTACATGTCGTCATGATGCCATAGTCCCACTATGGTCTTACACGAAGTCTCATATCGATGCCAATGCCATATCCCAGTTATGGTCTTACATGGGAACACATGTCGATGCCGATGTCATATCCCAGATATGGTCTTACATGGGATCTCATATCGATGTCGACGCCATATCCCAGATATGGTCTTACACGAGATCGTATGTCGATGCCATGTCCCAATCATGGTCTTACACGATCTCATACCGAAGCTAGGTCCAAGACGTGGTCTTACACGGAATCACTATTTGATGCCAATGCCGTGTCCCAGACATGGTCTTATATGGGATCACATGTACTACCACGGTCTAACCATGGTCTTATCCGTCAATTCATCATTGGACAATCGTACTCATCTCCTGTGTTCTACTTAATTTGACCTTCAAATTCAACTCCCATACTATTATAATATTTGTGGCTTCATATCAGAGTCATAAAACAAAACACTATATATTCTCTGATTTAACAGTTAAACATGAGATTCAACTATGTAGACATACTGATCGTACATTATTCAAACAAATGTACATACACATAAATTCCGTTCATTGGGTAAGTGTACTCATCATATTCACTTAATCAAATATGTTAAGCACATAACATCGTATGCATGTCAAAACAACATGGATGAGCTTATCACCATATAACTTTCATTTCATTCCACGTTTTCTCATTTCTTAACTTATGATTATCTCATTTCGTACCTTATTACACACATGTCATGAACTTCTATTCATACCTTTCTGAATTTCGACAAATCATAAGCACATTTCAATCATCTCATTATCATTTTCAGCATTATCGAAAATAGCTCAGCTGGGAATCATCTCTGTCTTAACAAAACAATTTCGTTAGAGCCGGGAGATATCACACTATCATGAGTAATAATATGGCATGTATAGCTAAACTTTCATACGCTAGGTTAGTCCGAGAATCGACTAAACCATAGCTCTGATACCACTAAATGTAACACCCCTTACTCGTATTTCACGCCAAAATCAAATACGAGGCATTACCGAACTTAACTTGCTTGACTTACAACATCGGGCCATAACATTTTGTTTCAACTTAAAACTTTTTCATTCATATTCACAACGTCCCTATTATAAGTCTACGAGACCCTAAACATACATACGGAATGGATTGGGACTAAACCGGAAAATTTTAAACACTTAGAAATTTTTTACACAAAACAGGGCCACATGCCCATGTGAAATGGAACACACATGTGTGGGCAGGCCGTGTAGTCACACACGCCCATGTCCCTAGTCCATGTGGATTTTATTTTTGCTTTCGAACCTACAGGGGTTTCACACGGCTAGACACACTGCTAGACATACACCCATGTCCATGGCCCGTGTCCCTCACACGGCTTTGACACGCCCGTGCTTCAGCCCGTGTGCAAAAACCTTGACATTCTATTTTCGATGTCATCTCCCTATAAATGTCACATGACCAAGGCATACGCCTGTGTCCTTCTACTGTGTGGCGAATTAAATTCCTAATTTTGGTGCAGACTTCACACGGCCAGGGCACATGCCCATGTCCTATGGCTGTGTCATCCACACGGTTGAGACACACGGCTGTGTCTCAGCCATTGTGGTTACTACTGGGCATACTGACTTGCCAACTTAGCATGCAGGGGGACACACGGCCTATCAACACGCCCATAGGGCTGACCGTGTGTCACACACGGCCTAGACGCACGCCTGTGTGACAACCCGTGTGGACAAATTCAAGGCTATTTTTCCAAGCCATCTTGCCACCCTCACTTGCACATGTTCGTACAACATCACATAACATTCTCATATAATCATTTGTAATACTTAATCATCACATTTTGCCTATGATAACCATACTAATTTCACATTCATGAGAGAGTACTGTCACATGCATAAATATAAAATCAACATAAGCCATCATTCATGGCTATATTCAAATTGAACCATAAAACATTTTAGGCCAACACATTTGGCTACATTAACAATGACTTAATTAATCAAAAGATAAGATCTCTATATATGCCATATCTCAAGAAGGCTTGAAAACTTATACCCAAAATGACTTCTTGATAGTGTGAAAATATCTCTGACAATCTCCAACCCGAGCTGGTTGAATTAACCTATAGGAGATAGGAAAGGAAAGGAAGTAAGCCTTAAAGCTTAGTAAGTTCATATGCAAATAATAAAAAACTATTAAAATTCATTTATTTTACTCAACCATAAAGGTATTATAATACAATTGGCATTTAATCTCATGATTTCCACTTAATCATTTGTAACATTCACTCTTTTGTCTTATAAATATAATTACGTGCCTTGGCATTAGCCTTAACACCATAGTCTCTTCATTATATCTTGTCACATTCTTAAGCAAGTTATTTCCATCCTCTTAATCACATGCTCAACATTTATAAGTGATCTTAACTTCAACATATGGTTTAACCACCCTTTATTTGTCAAGCTCGTTTTATACTATATTCTCATAGTGACTTTATTCGGCATCTATGCCTACCCTTTCCTCTCTCTCAAACTCAATGAACCACAATTTAATCATATACATTAATCTATATCACAATCCAAATTAGGCTCATAAGCTTAACACATGATCACCTTCAAACCTTGTCATACATTGATTCATAATAATTGGAGACTATTGACTGCAAGGTTATCAATGTCTCACAAGCATAACTTATTCGTACACATTCTTGCCATGAATTCTTCATATATCGAATTCACTTCACATGAGTTCTAGGTACATACCTGTACCACCTGTGGCATAGTCACATACTTTCTCATTTTCAACATACCTGTTGAATCACTCGAAATGCTAAAAGATACTCATGAGTCTCATACATATGGTATCATATCAACGCCATATCCCCGATATGGTCTTACATGATATATCATATTCGATGCCATGTCCCTAACATGGTCTTAAATGAAATCTCATACCGAGGCCATATCCTAGACATGGTCTTACACAAAACCTTAATAACCGTAGTATCATGGCATTTGCATTCTATCCTTTCTTAAAGTTCAATTAAAAATTTTCATTCCTTGACATCTTGATTGTGTATGTCAGAGTCTTAAAAATTTATAAAAAGAATGATCAAGCCTGAAAACTAACTATGATAACGATTGGGGCAAGTGCACCTATCGAACAGTAGTATAGCTGTGGCAAGACCGGATTGTCGAACCTAAAGGAACCAAAAGTACTAATACTAACTTTCTTTTTATTATCTAGCCTAAGAATTAAAGGAATTTTTATCTAAATTAACTAACAACTAGGCTAAAGATGCAAAGGAAAAGAGAATGAATTAGGGAAAATAGATTTGGGAAAAACCAATTGATTAAGACAATACCCGAGGAAGAATCCACCTAGACTTCACTTGTTATCTAACTCTGAACCAGACGATTTATTCACTTTACTTGGTTCGTAGGATTCCCTAATTTATATTAATACCTCTTTCGAGGTTGCTAACGTCTAACCCTAGGTTGATTAATTGAAATCTCTTTCTAATTAAAACCCCTAGAATTGCATTAACTCGATCTATGGACTCCCATATTAGGTTTGACCCTAATCCGGCAGATTTTCGTCATCCTATTTCTAGGGTTGCGATCAATTCCGCTTAACTATGCTAGATCTACTCTTAAACAGGGACTTTTGCTCCATTGCCTAAGCACATCAATACTTGAATCAATATCCTGGAATATTAAAACAAGAATTAAGAACACATAGTTAAGAATAAATCAAATATTTATCATATAGTTCAGAAAACAATAACAAGATCCTTCTAAGATTTCATCCACCTTAGGTATCTGAGGGTTTAGTTCATAATGATAAAAGAATACATCTCAGAAGAAAATATAAAACAAAACATAAGAAAACCCTAAAACCCCCTGAAGGAATTAAAGGATAGATCCTCCGTCTTGAGTATAACTCCGGCTTCTTGAGATGAATCAACTGGCTTTCTTCGAGTAAATTCCACAATTCTGGCCTCTCTAGCTCAGCTCCTTGGCCTAGCTGGAAGCCTAACTGGACCCCTTGAAGGTTGGCCTCTAGGGTGTTTATATAGGCTTTTGGAATGGCTTTCTTTGCCTCTAAATACCCTAATCTGAATAAAACTCTTCTTTTTCACGTCAGGGACACGCGCAAGGCACATGCCCGTGTGAATAGTGGCCAGGCTGTGTTCGAGTCTATTAATGAGACACGACGGTGTGGTCTTAGGCCCAGGCCGTGTCGATTTCGTACTTTGGCCCATTTGCTCTATTTTAAGACCGTTTCTTGTTCTTTTCATCCTCCGGTGCTCTCCTAAGTATAAAACATGAAATTAAAGGATTATAAGCACCTATTTTCACAATTCACGGGATAAATCATCCAAAAGTATGCTAAATGTGGGATTAAAATATGTTTATATTACGGTTTATCAAATACCCCCACACTTAAGCTTTTGCTTGTCCTCAAGCAAAATTCTCACGTCACAATTAAAATGAACTTCCTCAATTCATAATAGTCATCAACAATGTCTTATCATAATTCATAGATAATTCATACATGGATAATTCAACTCAAAGAGTCCTAAAGATTCAAACAATCAAAGTCATAGATTTTTCTTTAGCATAAAACATAGGTGTTTCCCCTTACCTAAATAATTACCTCTGATTCGAAATCGACAAGAGTTGACATCCTCACTAAAGATTCATTCAAATCACTCAAAGTGTTTAAGGTTTAAGAAAAAGCACTCATAACTCGAACATGAAAAGTAATCCCATAGGCTTGCATGAAAATCAAATCTCCACCACTATAATATGATATGATACACAAATCAAAAGGTCTTTCAAAGGGTTGTAACGGGGCTTGGGTTAAAGGTGTGGATAAAGGTTGAATTAGAAGGTTAGAATCGAGATCGACTTGACAAATTACCTAACTAGAAATAACGAACTTATAATGAATAATTACATTAACTGAAAACTTATAGTACTAATAATACGAGCTTTTCTCAATATGTGGAATTTTAAACGTATAAGCTCACTTGATCATAGAACTAATAATGAATATACTTCATTTTTTTAAGAATAATCAATAATAGGAAAGAACTTTTACAACTGAAATATAGAACATAGTTAGGCAACTATTCAAAATCAATTCTCGACAAAAAGGGAGTCAAGGAATGGTGATAACAAATACAATATGAGTTTTAGGTTAATATTAGTGGATGAGTCAATAAAAGAGTTGTTTGGATCAAAGGGGTTCACTAGGGGTTAATTATGAGGGTAGGCTTTTAGTGGGGTAAGTGGGTTAAATCCTAAGTGTCTTTATCATCTCTGTATATCAAATCAAAGGTGTGGTCTCGATATGTATAATCGAAGCAAGTTCTAGAATAACAAATCAATGTTGACACTCTCATAATCAAGAAAGTGAGTAGAAAAAGAATACATGCTCTAAAAGGCTCAAAATCTCACAAAAATTATGGCTTTTTGATGTCAACCTCGTAAATTTCAAACTTCAAGATAATAATTAGATTCAGGTAGACAACCTAACAAAATTTTAATTTTTGTAAATAGACTCATCATGCTTGATTCTCTAGTCTCCTAAAGTTTAAATCATCACTGAACAATTATCAATGACTTAATTTGAAGCATAAAAATAATAAATCACAAGAACTTTCATTCTAGTAGTACTATGAGAAAATTACTTAAAGACAAGATATCATTCAGGGATTGAGAATAATGCAGAAAGTTAGGCACTTTATCGAAATAAATATTCACCCTCACACTTAAGATGTACATTGCCCTCAATGTACAAATATATATATAAATTTAAGAGAAAATGAGAGGTGAAACTTCCTGAATTTGGGTGGCTTCCTTGAGTTGGAAGTGTCGTGGTGTGGTGGTCGCCGACAATCTCTGCGCTAGATGAAGAAATTGGGAAGCTCGTGAAGAATTAGCCAGGAAATAATAA
Source organism: Gossypium australe (assembly GCA_005393395.2). NCBI lineage: Eukaryota > Viridiplantae > Streptophyta > Magnoliopsida > Malvales > Malvaceae > Gossypium > Gossypium australe. Next base: position 15,303,535 of record CM016615.1, on the reverse strand, counting down.
TAATAATTCAAAATATACTAAATATATGTTTAAAGATAAGAAAGAGAAAGAGAAAGAAAATAGAAAGTACAATAAAATTAAAAGAAAAGACTAATGGACCAAAGAGTCCTTATTGTTAGATGGTTTGCGAGGTGGGTGTGATTTCTAAGGATGCGGTGTGGTGGCTATGGTCGTGGTCGTGGTGATTCCCTAGCAGCCTTTAGAACCTAAAACCAAGAAACTAAACTAAGATAAACTAAATTTAGTAGAAGAGAAGTAAAGATAACGAAAATGAAGAAAATGAGAAAAGAAAAATAAAAGTTAAATGGTCTCAAATGTCCTTGGCTTGTCGAGTGAATGAAGCGGTCGGCATGAACTTATGTAGATCGATCTCTGACAGAGAGACTATGCTTGGATCCTTCAACTTCTTTGACATGGGGATGGTAAAAAACTTGAGAGTTTGGAGCAGAAAAATCAGAGAAACTTGAAAAGGGGATAGTTGAAAGGGTATAGAAGAGAGGGAGTTGGGGTATGTGGGGAGAGGAAGAAGGGTGTTTAAATAGAGTTTTGTTTTCTGGTACATCCCCACGCCCGTGTACTGTGGGCGTGTCGAGTCACACGGCGTATCGCACGGTCGTGTTGTGCTGTGTTCGTTTCTCCCATGCTTGTGTGCAAGTTGCCACGCTCGTGTTTAATAAAATAGTGTCGGTGACGGCCACATCGCACGGCCGTGGTGTTCAGTTGGGGCCCGTGGCTTGAAGATATTTTTCGCCCTATGTCGTAATATCTCTACCATGTTAGTACGTACATCCGTAGTATCCACACGACCGTGTGTGAGGCCGTGTGTTATAGAAATCTGCACTTGGTTAGTTTATAGTTAGGTGCTAAAAAGGAAAAATTAAAGAAACAATAAAAAAATATAAAGATTAATGGGGTTAGTGCTCGGGTTGCCTCCCGAGAAGTGCTCGTTTAAAGTCTTGAGCTAGACTTTCCTCTCATTCGCATATTCATGGTGGTTTGAAGAGTTGAACATCCTCTCTTATGCTCTCAGTTTTACTATCATGGTAAAGCTTAAGTCGAGTATCGTTTACTGTAAAAATTTCGAATGTAGGACTACTTACCTCGACTGTTCCGTATGGAAAGACATTGCGTACCTCGAAAGGGATTTCTTCGTTTGTATTCAAGTTTGATGTGGCGATTCGAGGGTCTCCCTTATCCAACAATACATGATCTCCTATTTTGAAGTGATTTGCCGTTCCTATAAGCTCGTCTGGTGGTTCCCTTGGTTTTGCTTCGTGTGTTCCTATTTTCTCTTCGAAATGTGTCTTCCACTCATCTAGTTCATCAATATGAAGCCTTCGATCCTCATGAATTACTTCTTTATTAGCACGAGGTTTAGGATCAGGTTCAGTTTTGTAGCTTCGTGGTGTCTTCTGTGAGGAAGGTTGAACAATTTGGTTATAAAATGAATTTACTTTGTCACCTTTATCACTTGATGTCCTAGCTGAGTCAAGAGCTTGAAGAGTGACTGTCTCGTCACCTATATGAAGTATGAGTTCACCTGCATCAATGTTAATTTTTGTTCTAGCAGTAGCTAAAAAGGGTCATCCCAAAATTAAAGGGATCGTGTTGTCCTCATCCATGTCTAAAACGACAAAGTCTACTGGGAATACGAATTTATCAATTTTCATGAGAACATCTTCAATTATACCCTTAGGAATTCTAATCGTTTTATCAGCTAATTGAATGCTCATCCTAGTTTGTTTAGGTTTCCCTAGACCTAGTTGTTTAAATATTTTGTAAGGCATAACATTTATGCTTGCCCCTAAATCAGCTAAAGCATTATCAATAGTTAAACTACCAATTAAACATGGAATTGTAAAACTCCCTAGATCTTTTAACTTTTGTGGTAGTCTATTTTGCAACATTGCTGAGCACACTGCGTTTAGTTCCACGTGCGACTCCTCGTCTAACTTTCGCTTGTTTGTCAAGAGCTCCTTTAAAAATTTCCTGGAATCTGGAATCTGCGAAAGAGCTTCAAGAAACGGTAAGTTAATATGTAATTTCTTTAAAAGTTTAAGAAACTTACTGAATTGTTCCTCTATGTTGTCTTTCTTCATTGCATCGGGATATGGTATGCGAGGTTGGTACTCTTTGATAACCAGTTTTGGTTTATCATGACTTACTTCAACCTTACCTTCCTCTACCACCTTCTCTTGCCTTAAATTGGGCTCATCTAACCCTACACTATCATGAGCTATTATGGCTTGAATTTGCTCCTTTGGGTTAGACTCAGTGTTGCTTGGTAGGCTTCCTTGGGGTCGTTCGGAGATCAACTTAGCAAGCTGCCCTAACTGGTTCTCGATCCCTTGGATTGATGCTTGTTGATTTTTAAGTGTTGTATCGGTATCTTGGAAATGGGTTTCTGACACTGTTATGAATTTTGTCAGCATCTCCTCATGGTTCGGCTTCTTTTCCTGCGAGTAGGGCTGTTGTTGGAAGTTTGGAGGGGGTTGTTGTCTTTGATTTCCTTAACCACCCCATGAAAAATTGGGGTGGTTTCTCCAACCTAGATTTTAAGTATTGCTATAAGGGTTATTTTGAGATCTGAAGTTGTTACCCATATAGTTCATTTGTTCCCTTTCCATGCCATGTCCATAGGGTGGGTACTCAGGATTCGCCACACCTCCACTTGTTTGCACTACATTACCAGATGTACCTGCAAGGAACTACATAAACCATCAACCTTTTTATTTAACGTTTCTACCTGATTTGAATGCATGGATACTGCGTCGAGGTTGAAAACACTGTCTGCTTTTGTTGTCTTTGTCCTTGTGACTTGCCACTGATAGTTATTTAGTGGCTTCTCTACAATGAATTCATGGGCAGCCTCAGGTGTTTTATTATTCAAGGTTCCGCCGGCAACTGAATTGATCAATTGCCTAGTTAAGGGGTTTACCCCGTTGTAGAAAGTTTGGACCTTTAGCCACAAAGGTAATCCATGGTGTAGACACCTTCTCAATAGATCTTTGTATCTCTGTAACAGCCCGATTTAGGGCCTAGTCAGAATAGCGGTGCGAGGCCACGAATCCGAGGTGAATTTATGAGTTTCTAAAGTTTATGCCATGTTTGCATGTTATTGTGAAATTTCATGAAGCAATTTTTGTTAAATTGAGGTTGAATGCTCCAAAAGGACTAAATTGCAAAGATTGCAAAATATGAGTTTCTAGAAGCTTTTTGTATGAAATAGCTTTAGAATAATAATTAGAAGTCCTTAAATAGCAATTTGACCAAAATATAATTTTTGGACAAAATTGGTCATGAGTGGGTAAAATGAAAAAATTTTAAGAGAGGGGCATTTTGGTCATTTGTCTAATAAATGAATAAAATAGGAAAAAGATGATAAAAATCTATTCATCTTCTTCCTCCCATTGCCGAAAATTTGAAGACTCCATAGCTAGGGTTCTTCATTTTTTTCAAGCTTGCTAATAAGTTCATCTTAGCCCCGTTTTTAATATTCTTCGTATTTTTGAAGGTCTCATATTATGAATTAGCTATTTTTAGCTATAAAATGAGCTAAGATGCATGTTCAAAAATCTACCCATGAATGGCATGCATGTTAAATGATGTTTTATGGAAGATTATGAGAGTTTGATGTTAGGTAAACATCTTGTCCTTAGTGAATTTCATGAAAAATAATAGTATGGACCAATTTGTAATAGTTATAAAAATTGGTCATACATACTAGAAATAATGAGAATTGATGATTGTTATAGTAGAGAAAACGAATCAGCTAAGCATGAGGTTTATGAAAGTTGAATGAAAATCATTTTACGAGACTAGGGGCAAAAGTGCAAATGTGAGAAAGTTTAGGGGAAATAGTAATTTTGCCAAAGTAAGAGTAATGAATCAATTTAGTCAATGTGAGTATTAAATGATCTATTTATGATTATAGATCAAGAAAAATGAAGCCCGGATCAAAACCGAGGTAAGGACAAAGCCGAGGACTAAATTGCATATCTACATACATTTTGTATATTGAAGAAAGTTTGTATGATTTCTAAGCTTTATGATTTCTATAATTGAATTGCTTAGTATATTGTACACTATTTTTATGGAATATTTAATATTATGTTAAACAAAGAAATCAATAAGATTAAGGATGAGCAAGTCTCGATTGAAGATGAATTTCCCAGGATACTCGATCTACCACATGAGATAAGAAAGTACGTATAAGACCATGTTTGGAACATGGCATCGGCCACATTACGAGAGCCAGTGTAAGACCATGTTTGGAACATGGCATCGGCAATCAAGCAGAGATATCATGTAAGTCCAAGGCAAGCTTGGCATTGAACAGATACCATGTAAGTCGAAGGCAAGCTTGGCATTGAATCGATATCATGTAAGTCCAAGGCAAGCTTGGCATTGAACCAATATCATGTAAGTCCAAGGCAAGTTTGGCATTGAACAGATATTATGTAAGTCCAAGGCAAGCTTGGCATTGAACAGATATCATGTAAGTCCAAGGCAAGCTTGGCATTGAAAGCTATCAAGAGAAAAAGATCCCATGTAAGTCCAAGCCAATGCATGGCATTGGTGAGAACAAGAAAAACTTCGTATAAGTCCATGTCAAGACATGGCCTTGAAACCAAGATGAGATATTCCATGTAAGACCGTATCTAGGATATGGCTTTGGCATCAAGTTCATGGGAATAGACTTAGTATCCTCGGTTATTCACAGAAATTCATCGGGCAAATGAGTAAAGTTAAAATGAGATAACAAGAAAGCTAAAAAGGCAAAGCTATCATCAAGTTGAAATTTAGTATCATTTATGTTATGAATGATGAATTAGAGATCATGATCATTATATTAAAGTATGCTGATTAATGTGATCAAGTGGTACAGGTACTTTGTTTACCTTACAAGTATGAGAATAGTATGTATCATGGGACATGTAAGAGTCAGTATGAGTAAGTAAGCTCTATAGCTGAAATTATAATACGATTGTTATGTCAAATGATTTATATTAAGCAAGTATATTGATATGTGCTTTACATGCAAACTTACTAAACTAAATGCTTACGTTTTTAATTCTTTCTTTCTATGTAGTCCCGCTAAGCTAACTTGTGGATCGTTGGGGTCAGAGCTCGTAGCACACTATCAATCTCTATTTTGGTATAGCCAAGTTATTTTATTAAATATGGCATGTATAGGAAGCATTCATTTTGAGAACATGTTTTAAGAATGGCCAATGTATAGGCTATCAAGTTATTATTATTTTGTATATGGTTAGATGATTAGCCAAAATTGACTATGTATGTATGTTTATTGAGAGCAATGAAGCATGTAGTATTGTTCATGAAATGTATTGGTTTGATCTAGATTTCAGGGTGGCAAATGGCTTGGTAAATAGCCTCTAAGTGCCCATACGGTTAGACACACGGGCGTTTGTGTAGGCCGTGTGTACCCTGTACCTTTTTTTTTTAAGTCAGGATAGGCCACGGTCAAACTCCACGGCCGTTTGTATGAGCTGTGTACGACACACGGTTTGGACATGGGCATGTGCCCTAGACCGTGTGATCAAGTCAGCATATCAAAGTTTAGCACAAGGTCTAAGCCTACGAGCATGTCAAGGCCGTGTGAATATAGTCAGTAACTCCTCACGATTTGAAGACATGGGCGTGTCTAAGGGTACACGGGCGTGTTCCAAGTCACATGGGCGTGTGAACCCTATTTAAAAGACGAGTTTTCGATTAAGTTATGAAGGTTTTTAGATAAGTGCTTAACGCCTCGTAGGCCCATGAAGTGTATGATTAGACTAAGAAAGATAAGTTTTTAAGTCAGAACGAAATTTTACTACCCATAAGTGTGTGTCTAAGTGAGTTCAAGCATGGTAATGTCTCATATCTAGTCCTAGCATCGGTCTCGGGTACGGTGGGTTACATTTACTTGTATTAGAGCTATGGTTTAGTCAGTTCTAGGACTAACGTAGCACAAGCATGAGTCTAGCTATAAATGCCATACGTAAGAATGTTTTGTAATGATAGTGTGACAACTCCTGACAACTTAAATTATGTTTATACATATAGTAAATGGATCCCGAAGGAGCTATGGTGGATAATGTAGAAAGTAATTCGCCAGCCGCAGAAGGGACGGTGCCAAATGAGAATGAGAATAGACCCACTACGGTGAGTCAAAGAGGAGGAGAAGAGGCTAGAGAAGCCTTCCTCCATATGATGAATACATGGTATACGGAGTTCGTTTGTGTAAACCCGAATGCACAACCCCCTCCACCCCCGCTTGTCCCACAACCTATCCCTGCAGCCCCTCAAGTAATAGAGGTGGTAAGGGGAGATAAACCTCCAATTGATAGGATCAGGAAACATGGGGCAGAAGAATTTCGGGCTAGAAAAGATGATGATCCAGAAAGAGCTGAATTCTGGTTAGAAAATACCATCAGGGTATTTAATGAGCTGTCATGCACATCTGGGGAATGTATGAAGTGTGTAGTTTCTCTTTTAAGAGATCCTGCTTACCAATGGTGGAAGACCCTTGTGTTAGTGGTACCGAAGGAAAAGATCACATGGGAATTTTTCCAAGAAGAATTCAAGAAAAAGTACATCAGTCAAAGATTTCTGGATCAAAAAAGAAAATAATTTCTAGAGCTAAAGCAAGGCAAGATGTCTGTAACTGACTATGAGCGTGAGTTTGTACGACTCAGTAAGTACGCTCGCGAATGCGTGTCCACTGAGGCCATCATGAGTAAAAGATTTGAAGACGGGTTGAATGAGGACATCAAATTATTTGTTGCTGTCCTAGAACTAAAGGAATTTGTCGTGCTAGTAGAGAGGGCTTGTAAAGTCGAGGAATTAGTAAAAGAGAAGAGAAAGTCTGAAATGGAGTCTCGTGACTCTAGAAAGAGACAGTAGACTAAGTAATTCCAATCTTCATCCAAGAAATCAAGAGATTTCCCTACCCGATCGGCTACTTCCACTGGATTTTCAAAGAAGCATAAGAGTAAGCAGTATTCAGGGAATAAAGCACAGACTACTTCAGTTGCAAGTGTTGGGAATATTAGATCTGACAGACCCGAATGCCTACAGTGTGGTAAATGTCATCTTGGAGAATGCCGAGCACATGAAATTGCATGCTTTAGATGTGGTTCCCAAGACCATTATATAAAAGATTGTCCACAGATGATGAAAGAAGAGAGAGCTCAGAACCCGAGATCCGGGAGTATGGTCAGAGCGAGACTGCTGAGGAACCCGGGAAGTGGGGCAAGTGGAAGAGGTAACCCTAGAGAGCAGGCCATGAGACCCGAGGGTAGAGCGCCTGCAAGGACTTATGCCATTCGCGCTCGCGAAGAGGCATCTTCTCATGATGTTATTACGGGTACCTTTTCTCTTTTTGATGTTAAAGTTATTACTTTAATAGATCCCGGATCTACACACTCTTACATTTGCATGAAATTAGTATCCGGTTTGAGTATGCCTATAGATTCTACAATCCTTTAGGCAAGAGTGTGTTAGTTGATAAAGCATATAAAGATTGCCCATTAATGATTAGAGGTCATTGCTTTAAAGCAAATCTTATGTTGCTACCATTTGATGAGTTCGACCTCATTCTTGGTATGGACTGGTTGACTGCCCATGATGTAATAGTTAATTGTGGGAAGAAATACATTGAGATGAGATGTGAGAATGGGGATACTCTTTATGTAGAATCAGATGAGCAAGGTAGATCGCTGGTAATGATCTCTCATATAATGGCACAGAGATATATAAGAAAAGGGTATGAATCATATTTGGCCTTTGTGATGAATGATAAAGAAACAGAGCTAAAGATTGAGTCAGTACTGATAGTATGTGAGTACGTAACTGTTTTTCCCGAGGAATTACCAGGACTACCACTAGTTAGAGAGGTTGAGTTTAGCATTGAGCTAGCTCCTGGTACTGTATCGATATCCATTACTCCTTACAGAATGGCTCCAACAGAGTTGAAAGAGCTAAAGTCACAGTTGCAAGAGTTGACAGATAAAGGCTTTGCAAGATTAAGTTGTTCATCATGGGGTGCTCCGATTTTATTTGTGAAAAAGAAAGATGGCACCATGAGGTTGTGCATAGATTACCGTCAGCTTAATAAAGTGACAGTAAAGAACAAGTACCCATTGCCTAGGATCGATGATTTGTTTGATCAATTGAAAGGATCCATTGTGTTCTCCAAAATAGACTTGAGATCAGGGTACTACCAGCTGAGAGTGAAAGATTCAGATGTATCCAAGACCGTCTTTCGAACGAGGTATGGGCATTATGAATTTTTAGTCATGCCCTTTGGGTTGATTAATGCACCTGCGATATTCATGGATTTAATGAACTGCATCTTTAGACCATACCTCGACAAGTTTGTAGTCATTTTTATTGACGACATACTAATCTATTCCCGAGACGAGAATGAGCATGCTGAACATCTACGGATAGTTTTACAGACTCTTTGAGATAAATCAGTTGTATGTCAAGTTCAGTAAAAGCGAATTTTGGCTCAAGGAAGTAGGATTTCTTGGACATATTGTCCCGGGAGATGGAGTCTGAGTAGATCCAAGTAAGATCTCGGCCATAATAGACTAGAAGCCACCTAAGAACATCTCTGAGATTAGAAGTTTTCTAGGCCTAGCTGGCTATTATAGACTATTTTTCAAGGGGTTTTCCATGATTGCAACACCGATGACTAAATTGTTACAGAAAAATGTGAAGTTTGAGTGGACAGAATGATGCCATCAAAGTTTTGAGAAGTTGAAAGCAATGTTGACAGAAGATCCAGTTTTAGTACAACCCAAGTCAGGGAAAGAATTTATAATTTACAGCGGTGCATCCTTAAATGGATTGGGCTGTGTACTCATGCAAGAACGCAAAGTCATTACTTATGCCTCTAGACAGTTGAAGCCTCATGAGAAAAATTATCCGACGCATGATCTAGAATTAGCTGCCATAGTCCTCGCTTTGAAGATTTGGAAACACCATTTATATGGTGAAAGATGTCGGATTTTCATTGATCACAAAAGTCTGAAGTACTTGATGACGTAGAAAGAATTGAACTTAAGGCAACGAAGATGGTTACAGTTGATAAAAGATTATGAATTGGTCATTGACTACCATCCAGGAAAAGCGAACGTGGTCATTGATGCTTTGAGCAGGAAGTCTCTGTTTACTTTAATAGCATCGAATTCTCGGATAACTTTATCTGACGATGGTTCTATTCTAGCTGAATTGAGAGCTAGACCAATGTTTCTTCAAGAGATCTTTGAGGCTCAGAAAGAAGATAGTGAATTGCAAGTCAAGAGAGCTTAGTGCGAGTCAGATGCTGTACCCGACTTTCAGATTAATTGTGACGGATACTTGATGTTTAGAGATAGAGTTTGTGTACCGAGAAAAGAGGAGCTTATTCAGAGAATATTGCACGAGGCACATAACGGATGTTTATCTGTACATTCGGGTAGTACTAAGATGTATAATGATTTGAAACAACTGTATTGGTGGCTGAAAATGAAGAAAGATATTTCAAAGTTTGCTTCCAAGTGCATGATTTGTCAGCAAGTAAAGGCTGAACACCAAGTTCCTTCTGGTTTACTTCAGCCCATTTTGGTTCTCGAGTGGAAATGGGACCGTATCACCATGGATTTTGTAACGGGTTTACTGTTGTCACCCAGCAAGAAGGATGCTATATGGGTTGTAGTTGATAGACTCACGAAGTTAGCCCATTTTATACCTGTACGAGTTGATTTCTCACTCGACAAGTTGGCGAACTTGTATGTTTCAGAAATAGTAAGGCTTCACGGAGTTCCTTTATCGATTATATTGGATAGAGATTCGAGATTCACATCTAGATTTTGGAAGAAACTGCAAGAAGCCTTGGGTACAAGATTGAGTTTTAGCACATCTTTTCACCTTCAAACTGACGGTCAGTCAGAGAGGTTAATTCAAGTACTCGAGGATATGCTCAGATGTTGTATTTTAGAATTTCAAGGCAGTTGGGAAAAGTTTCTCCCATTAATAGAATTTGCCTACAATAATAGTTTTCAGTCGAGCTTAAAGAAGGGGGCCTTATGAGGCTCTATATGGGCGTAAGTGCAGAACACTTTTGTTTTGGACTGAACTCAAAGAAAACCAAATTCACGGAGTTGATTTGGTTAGGGAAGCTGAAGAGAAAGTGAAAGTGATACGAGAATGTTTAAAAGCTGCATTAGACAGACAGAAACCCTATTCAGATTTAAAGAGAAAAGAGATAAAGTACCAATTCGGGGATAAAGTTTCTTGAAAGTGTCACCATGGAGAAAAGTTCTCAGATTTGGCCGGAAAGGCAAGTTAAGTCCACGTTTCATCGGACCTTACGAGATTACTGAGAGAGTTGGGCCTGTAGCTTACCATTTGGCTTTGCCATCAGAATTAGAAAAGATACATGATGTGTTTCACGTGTCAATGTTGCGACGCTACAGATCAGACCCTTCACATGTAATTACCCCATCAGAGATAGAGATTCATCCCGACATGACTTATGGTGAAGAACCAGTCAAGATTTTAGCTCGGGAAGTCAAACAACTGAGAAATAAGAATATTGCCTTAGTGAAAGTATTATGGCAAAGACATGGAATAGAAGAAGCTACAGGGGAACCAGAAGACTGTATGAGAAACCAGTATCCAAACCTTTTTGCTGGTAAGATTTTTGAGGACGAAAGTCCCTAAAGGGGGAAGAATTGTAACAGCCTGATTTAGTGCCTAGTCGGAATAGTGATGCAAGGCCACGAATTCATGTGAATTTATGAGTTTTTAAAGTTTATGCCATGTTTGCATGTTATTGTGAAAGTTTCATGAAGCAATTTTTGTTAAATTGAGGTTGAATGGTCCAAAAAGACTAAATTGCAAAGATTGCAAAATATGAGTTTCTAGAAGCTTTTTGTATGAAATAGCTTTAGAATAATAATTAGAAGTCCTTAAATAGCAATTTGCCCAAAATATAATTTTTGGACAAAATTGGTCATGAGGGTAAAATGAAAAAATTTTAAGAGAGGGGCATTTTGGTCATTTGTCTAATAAATGAATAAAATAGGAAAAAGATGATAAAAATCTATTCATCTTCTTCCTCCCATTGCCGAAAATTTGAAGACTCCATAGATAGGGTTCTTCATTTTTTTCAAGCTTTCTAATAAGTTCATCTTAGCCCCGTTTTTAATATTCTTCGTATTTTTGAAGTTCTCATATTATGAATTAGCTATTTTTAGCTATAAAATGAGTTAAGATGCATGTTCAAAAATCTACCCATGAATGGCATGCATGTTAAATGATGTTTTATGGAAGATTATGAGAGTTTGATGTTAGATAAACATCTTGTCCTTAGTGAATTTCATGAAAAATAATAGTATGGACCAATTTGTAATAGTTATAAAAATTGGTCATACATACTAGAAATAATGAGAATTGATGATTGTTATAGTAGAGAAAATGAATCAGCTAAGCATGAGGTTTATGAAAGTTGAATGAAAATCATTTTACGAGCCTAGGGGCAAAAGTACAAATATGAGAAAGTTTAGGGGAAATAGTAATTTTGCCAAAGTATGAGTAATGATTCAATTTAGTCAATGTGAGTATTAAATGATCTATTTATGATTATAGATCAAGAAAAACGAAGCCTGGATCGAAATCGAGGCAAGGACAAAGTCGAGGACTAAATTGCATATCTACATACATTTTGTATATTGAAGTAAGTTTGTATGATTTCTAAGCTTTATGATTTCTATCATTGAATTGCTTAGTATATTGTACACTATTTTTATGGAATATTTAATATCATGTTAAACAAAGAAATCAATGAGATTCAGTATAAGCAAGTCTCGGTTGAAGATGAATTTCCCAGGATACTCGATCTACCACATGAGATAAGAAAGTCCGTATAAGACCATGTTTGGAACATGGCATCGGCAATCAAGCAGAGATATCATGTAAGTCCAAGGCAAGCTTGGCATTGAACAGATATCATGTAAGTCCAAGGCAAGCTTGGCATTGAACAGATATCACGTAAGTCCAAGGCAAGCTTGGCATTGAAGACATATCATGTAAGTCTAAGGCAAGTTTGGCATTGAACAGATATCATGTAAGTCCAAGGCAAGCTTGGCATTGAAAGCTATCAAGAGAAAGAGATCCCATGTAAGTCCAAGCCAAGGCATGGCATTGGTGAGAACAAGAAAAACTTCGTATAAGTCCATGTCAAGACATGGGCTCGAAACCAAGATGAGATATTCCATGTAAGACCGTATCTAGGATATGGCTTTGGCATCAAGTTCGTGGGAGGAGATTTAGTATCCTCAGTTATTCGCATAAATTCATCGGGTAAATGAGTAAAGTTAAAATGAGATAACAAGAAAGCTAAGAAAGCAAAGCTATCATCAAGTTGAAATTTAGTATCATTTATGTTATGAATGATGAATTAGAGATCATGATCATTATATTAAAGTATGCTGATTAATGTGATCAAGTGATACAGGTACTTTGTTTACCTTACAAGTATGAGAATAGTAAGTATCATGAGGCATGTAAGAGTCAGTATGAGTAAGTAAGCTCTATAGCTGAAATTATAATACCATTGTTATGTCAAATGATTTATATTAAGCAAGTATATTGATATGTGCTTTACATGCAAACTTACTAAGCTAAATGCTTACGTTTTTAATTCTTTCTTTCTATGTAGTCCCGCCAAGCTAACTTGTGGATCGTTGGGGTCGAAGCTCATAGCACACTATCAATCTCTATTTTGGTATAGCCAAGTTATTTTATTAAGTATGGCATGTATAGGAAGCATTCATTTTGAGAACATGTTTTAAGAATGGCCAATGTATAGGCTATCAAGTTATTATTATTTTGTATATGGTTAGATGATTAGCCAAAATTGACTATGTATGTATGTTTATTGAGAGCAATGAAGCATGTAGTTTTGTTCATGAAATGTATTGGTTTGATCTAGATTTCAGGGTGGCAAATGGCTTGGTAAATAGCCTCTAAGTGCCCATACGGTTAGACACATGGGCGTGTGTGTAGGCCATGTGTACCCTGCACATTATTGTGTTAAGTCAGAATAGGCCACGGTCAAACCCCACGGCTGTTTGTATGAGCCGTGTATGACACACGGTTTGGACATGGGCGTGTGCCCCAGACCGTGTGATCAAATCAGTATGTCAAGGTTTAGCACACGGTCTAAGCCCACGGGTGTGTCAAGGCCGTGTGAATATAGCCAGTAACTCCCCACGATTTGAAGACATAGGCATTTCTAAGGGTACACGGGCATGTTCCAAGTCACATGGGCGTGTGAACCCTGTTTCAAAGATGAGTTTTAGATTAAGTTACGAAGGTTTTCGGATAAGTGCTTAAGGCCTCGTAGGCCCATGAAGTGTATGATTAGACTAAGAAAGAGAAGTTTTTAAGCCGGAACGAAATTTTACTGCCCATAAGTGTGTGTTTAAGTGAGTTCAAGCATGGTAATGTCTCGTATCCAGTCCTAGCATCGGTCTCGGGTACGCGGTGTTACAATCTCTCCCATCCATCATAAAGTGTTTCTAAATCCATCTGCACAAAAGAAGAGATATCATTCCTTAACTTGGTCGTTTTAGCCGATGGAAAATGTTTTAATAAAAATTTTTCGGTCATTTGATCCCATGCAGTGATTGACCCTCGTGGAAGAGAATGCAACCACTGTTTAGCTTTATTCCTTAATTAAAAGGGAAATAACCGAAGACAGATGGCATCATTAGAAACGCCATTTATTTTGAAGGTATCATAAAATTCAAGGGAATTTGCCAAGTGATTATTTGGATCTTCATCCTGCAAACCATCAAACTGAACAAATTGCTGTATCATCTGAATAGTGTTAGGTTTCAGTTCAAAATTATTTGTAGAAATAGCGGGTCTAACAATACTTGACTCAGTTCCTATTAAATTAGGTTTAGCATAATCATACATAGTTTGAGGAGCATGATGTTCTGTCGCCTCTGGAGGTAGTGGATTATTCTCAGCCATCTCTTCGGTAGTATTAATTTCGGCTTCTTGCTCTTCTTCTATGTAGTTTACGCTTCGCATTATTTCTCTACGATTTCTGTGAACAGTACCTTCAATATCGTTGTCGTAAACCAGGGATCCTGTCGGGTTCCTTCTAGTCATAAACTAGAGGTACCTGCCAGAAGCAAAGAAGAAAATTAAAAAAAAAACAATTTAAAAATAAAATATAATATGACTAAAGTAATAAAAATTAAGCATTCTTAATATTTTAGTTCCCCGTCAACGGCGCCAAAAACTTGATCGTGTATGTCAGAGTCTTAAAATTTATAAAAAGAATGATCGAGCCTAAAAACTAACTATGACAATGATTGAGGCAAGTGCACCTATCGAACAGTAGTATAGCTGTGGCAAGACCGGATTGTCGAACCCAAAAGAACCAAAAGTACTAATACTAACTTTCTTTTTATTATCTAGCCTAAGAATTACAGGAATTCTTATCTAAATTAACTAACAACTAAGCTAAAGATGCAAAGACAAAGAAAATGAATTGGGGAAAATAACTTTGGGAAAAACCAATTGATTAAGACAATACCCGAGGAAGAATCCACTTAGACTTCACTTGTTATCTAACTCTGAACTAGACGATTTATTCACTTGACTTGATCCGTAAGATTCCCTAATTTATATTAATACCTCTTTCGAGGCTACTAACATCTAACCCTAGGTTGATTAACTGAAATCTCTTTCTAATTAAAACCCCTAGAATTGCATTAACTAGATCTATGGACTCCCATATTAGGTTTGACCCTAATCCGGCAGATTTTCGTCATCCTATTTCTAGGGTTGTGATCAACTCCGCTTAACTATGCTAGTTATACTCTTAAACAGTGACTTTTGCTCCAGTGCCTAAGCACATCAATACTTGAATCAATATCCTGGAATATCAAAATAAGAATTAAGAACACATAGTTAAGAACAAATCAAGTATTTATCATATAGTTCAGAAAACAATAACAAGATCCGTCTTAGGTTTCATCCTCCTCAGGTATCTGAGGGTTTAGTTCATAATGATAAAAGAATACATCTCAGAAGAAAATATAAAACAAAACATAAGAAAACCCTAAAACCCCCTAAAGGAATTGAAGGATAGATCCTCCATCTTGAGTATAACTCTGGCTTCTTGAGATGAATCAACTGGCTTTCTTCGAGTAAATTCCACAATTCTAGCCTCTCTGGCTCGGCTCCTTGGCCTAGCTAGACGCCTAACTGGACCCCCTTGAAGGTTGGCCTCTAGGGTGTTTATATAGGCTTTTGGAATGGCTTTCTTTGCCTCTAAGTACCTTAATCCAAATGAAACTCTTCTTTTTCACGTCAGGGACACGCCCAGGGCACACGCCCGTGTGAATTGTGGCTAGGCCGTGTTCGAGTCTATTAATGAGGCACGACCATGTGGTCTTGGGCCCAGGCCGTGTCGATTTCGTACCTTGGCCCATTTGCTCCGTTTTAAGCCCGTTTCTTATTCTTTTCATCCTCCGGTGCTCTCCTGAGTATAAAACATGAAATTAAAGGATTAGAAGCACCTATTTTCACAATTCAAGGGATAAATCATCCAAAAGTATGCTAAATGTGGGATTAAAATATGTTTATATTACGGTTTATCACATCTCGTCAACATCGTTAATAATATACTTCATAGAGACAGTATACAATTCATACAATATTGAAATATCAAATACATCACATAGGGTTGCATTACTTACACACGAACTTATCTCGATACCATAAAGGTAAAAGGGACCTAATCGTCAATTTCTCTCTTTCCCCCTATTCTAGGTCTGAATCTCGTTTTATTTGATCTATAACATCACATTTAGCTTATTCATTAGTCACATCATTCAATACCTTTCAATAATCATACTTCGAAAAAATTACCATTTTGCCCTTAGACTTTGGCAAAATTACGATTTTCCCCTAGACTCGTATATCGATTTTCCTCAAATTTCTTTATTAATCAAGCCTAGCCGAATACATTTTAAGCTTATAACAACTCTAAACTCTCATTATTTATCACATTTAACACCTATTTTATAACCTTTGCAAAAATGGTCATTTTAAGTGTTTTCATGGAAATACCTTTCACAAAAGTTGTTTATTAACAACTAAGATTCATTTTCATCCATAAAAATTTCAGAAATTAACATGAACACTCACATGGAAAAACCCTAGACTCTTAACCATTTTACAACATAGTCTCCTCATTAGCTAGATCATGATACAAGGGTCCTAAAAGTACAAAAATCATCAAGAAAAATCACCAAAATCACTTACTTGCAATGAGGAAAAGTTGCTGAAAATTTTAAGCTTTCATACCCCCATTTTTGCTGGTATTTTTAGTGGAGAAGATGGAGAGAAAAGATGATATCTTTCTTTCCTTTATTTTATTTTATTTCTAGACAATTTATCACCTAATCCACCAACTTGACCAATTTTGACATCGTTTTGTCCCCTATTACACTAGCGCACATATCACCCAAATGTCTCGGCTTGGATATCCAATCTATTCCTAAGGTTCAACCGGGGGTCTATCACATCAACTTTCGTCATGCATAATCATAGAAATAATCAAACATTTTATGTAATATCAATTGCTTAATGCATAAATACAATAATTTGTATTATTTACATACAAATTACCTCGGTATACAAAACGTGAGCGACTAGATTCAATTAGTCTACTAGCTTGGTTTTTCCTCGGTCGAAGTCCAAATCTCATTTTTCTTGATCTATTAATCACCACATTAATCAAAACATTTCAAAATTCCTACTTTGGCAAAATTACTGTTTTGCCCTTAGACTTTCACAAAATTATGATTTTGCCCCTAAGCTCGTAAAATAGTTTCATTAAATTTCCTCATTAACGAAGCCCAGCCGAATCTATTTTAAGCTTTTAGAAACTCACAATTATTTCGCACATTAACTACCTATTTTACAACCTTTTCAAAAAGGTCCATTTTAGGTGTTTTCATGGAAACCCCTTTCACAAAAGTTGTTTATTTAACAACCAAGATTCATTTTCTTCCATAAAAATTCAGCAAACAAAACTAATGTTCTCATGGAAAAACCCTAGACTTTCAACAATAGTGTAAAATAGTCTCCTCATTAGCTAGATTAAGCTACAAGGGTTCCAAAAACACAAAAATCAACAAAAATGACCATCAAAATGACTTACTTGCAGGGATTAAAGGTTGCTAAAATTTTCAAGCTTCCATGGCCCTTTCCTTGATTGAAAAATTGGTGGAGAGAAGAAAGATGAAAGATGATATCTTTTCTTCTCTTTATTTTATTTTCTTTCATCAATTAAGTCACCTAATTCCACCAACTTTGACCAATTTGCATTTTCTTGCCCCCTATGGCCGGCCAACACTCTCTTAAGGGCCTAATTGCACATTAAGGAGCTCCAATTTAAGGTTCTATAGCTATTTGACACCTTTAGCTTGTAAAACAAAACTTTCGCACTTTATTCAATTTAGTCATTTTTCAAAATTAAGCTTGAAATCACTAAAATTAATTCACCAAAATTTTTATGCACTCATATAATCATGCTATAACACATAAAATAATATTAAAAATAATTTCTCTGGCCTCGGATTAGTGGTTCTGAAATCATTGTTCTGTCTAGCCCTAAAATCGGGCTGTTACACAACCCAGATTGCATCTTTCTTTCTCGGAGTTAAGGGCAACCCCGGAACAAAATCCATAGTTACTCTGTCCCATTTCCACTAAAGAATCATGATAGGCTGTAATAAACCTGACAGCACTTGATGCTCAGCTTTGACTTGCTAACAAATCAAACATTTCGAAACAAATTCTGAGATATCCCGTTTCATACCATGCCACCAATAAAACTATTTCAAATCATTACACATTTTCGTGTTTCCCGGGTGTACTGATAAACAATTACTATGTGCTTCGTTCAAAATCATTTGAATCAACTCTGAATTTCTCGGAACACATATTCGATATCTGAATCTCAAGCAATTATCGGAATCAACTTGAAACCCTGAATTAGAAGTCGACTTACACTGAGCTCGTTTTGCTTGCAATTCAGTGTCAAACTTTTGAGCTTCGCAGATCTGCTGTAGAAATAATGGTCTTGCTTTCAACTCAGCTATTAACGAATCGTCGTTAGATAAAGCTAATTGAGTGTTCAAAGTATGCAAAACAAATAAAGACTTCCGGCTCAAAGCATCAGCAACTACGTTCGCTTTTCCTGGATGATAGTCAATCACTAATT
Organism: Gossypium australe; assembly: GCA_005393395.2. Taxonomy (NCBI): domain Eukaryota; kingdom Viridiplantae; phylum Streptophyta; class Magnoliopsida; order Malvales; family Malvaceae; genus Gossypium; species Gossypium australe. Next base: position 15,285,222 of record CM016615.1, on the reverse strand, counting down.
CATAATCTTTTAGCAATTCTAACCATCTCCGCTGTCTCAAATTCAAGTCTTTCTGTGCCATCAGATATTTCAAACTTTTGTGATCGGTATAAATATGACATTTCTCACCAAACAAGTAATGACACTAATTTTTCAATGCGAACACTATCGCAGCCAACTCTAGATCATGCGTTGGATAGTTCTTTTCGTGCGGCTTCAATTGTCTCGAGGCATAAGCTACAACTTTGCCTTCCCGCATTAAAACACAACCCAGACCATTTAACGACGCATCACTGAATACTATGAATTCTTTACCCGACTCAGACTGAACTAACACTAGTGCATCAGTTAATAATGCTTTTAATTGTTCGAAGCTCTGCTGACATTTTTCTAACCACTAAAATTTAACATCTTTTTGAAGCAATCGTGTCATCGGTGTAACAGCCCAATTTAAGTCCTAGTCGGAAAAGTGGTGCGAGACCACAAATCCAAAGTAGTAATATGAGTTTTTAAGGTATTTGAGATGTTTGCATGATATTATGAAAGTTTCGTGTAGAAATTTTATGAAAATTTCCATTAAAGAGTATATTAGGACTAAATTGCAAAAGTTGCAAAATATGAGTTTCTAGAAGCTTTTTGTATGAAATAGCTTTAGAATAGTAATTAGAAGTCCTTAAATAGCAATTTTCCCAAATTATAATTTTTGGACAAAATTGGAGATGAGTTAGTAATTTGTAAAAATTTAAAGAGAAGGGCATTTTGGTCATTTAATTTATTAAATGATTAAAATAGGAAAAAGATGATAAAAATCTTATTCATCTTTTTCCTTGGTGCCGAAAATTTGAAGAACCCCATAGCTAGGGTTTGTTCATCTTTCAAGGTTGCTAGTAAGTTCATCTTAGCCCCGTTTTTAATATTCTTCGTATTTTTGAAGTTCTCGTATTATGAATTAGCTATTTTTAGCTATAAAATGAGCTAAGATGCATGTTCAAAAACATACCCATGAATGACATGCTTGTTAAATGATATTTTATGGATGTTTATGAGAGTTTGATGTTAGATAAACATCTTTTTCTTAGTGAATTTCATGAAAAATGATAGTATGGACTAATTTGTATTAGTTATGAAATTAGTCATACATATTAGAAATAGTGAGAATTGATGATTGTTATAGTAGAGATAATGAATCAGCTAAACATGATGTTTAAGAAAGTTGAATGAGAATCATTTTACGAGCCTAGGGGCAAAAGTGCAATTATGAGAAAATTTAGGGGTAAAATAGTAATTTTTCCAAAGGACGGGTTAAGAGTCAATTTAGTCAATGTGAGTATTAAATGATCTAAATTATTATTATAGATCAAGAAAAATGAAGCCTGGATCAAAACTGAGGCAAGAACAAAGTCGAGGACTAAATTGCATATCTACATACATTTTGTATATTGAGGTAAGTTTGTATGATTTCTAAGCCTTATGATTATTATCATTGATTTGCTTAGTACAATGTACATTATTACCATAGAAATGCTTAATGCTATGTTAAATAAAGAAACCAATGAGATTAAGCATGAGAAAGTTCCGATTGAAGTTGAATTACTTAGGATACTCGATCTACCACATGAGATAGGAAAGTCCGTATAAGACCAAGCCAAGGCATGGCATCGACAATCAAGCAAGTTATCATGTAAGTCCAAGACAATTCTTGGCATTAAAGAGTTATTATGAGATGAAGACCCATGTAAGCCCAAGCCAAGGCATGGCATTGGTGAGTCTCCAAGCAAAGATGTCATGTAAGTCCAAGACAAGTCTTGGCATTGAAAAGTTATCGAGAGATAGAGATCCCATGTAAGCCCAAGCCAAGGCAAGACATTGGTGAGTAACAAGGAAGATTTCATGTAAGTCCAAGCCAAGGCTCGGCATTGACCAGTTCATGAGTAAAGATACCAAGTAAGACCATGTCAAGACATGGCAATGGTGAGTTCCCAAGGGAACTCACGAGAAAGACTTTGTATAAGTCCATGTCAAGACATGGCCTCGAAACCAAGATGAGATATTCCATGTAAGACCATATCTAGGATATGGCTTTGGCCTCAAGTTATATGTGGAATGAGGTTCAGTATCCTCGGTTATTCATAGAAATTCATCGGGCAAATGAGTAAAGCTTAAATGAGATAATAAGAAAGTTAAGTAAGCAAAGTTGTTATTAAGTTAGAAATGAGTATTATTCATATTATGAATGATGAGTTAGAGGTTATGATTATTACAGTAAAGTATGTTGATCTATGTGATCAAGTGATACAGGTACCTTGTTTACCTTACGAGTATGAGACTAGTAAGTATCATGAGATATGTAAGCGTCAGTATGAGTAAGCAAGCTTTATAGCTGGAATTTATGATACCATTGTTTATGTCAAATGGTTTACATTAAGAAAGTATGTTCCTATGTGCATTATTTGCAAACTTACTAAGCTAAATGTTTACGTCGTTAATTTCATCTTTCTATGTAGTCTCGCCAAGCTAACTTGTGGATCGTTGAAGTCGGAGCTCGAAGCACACTATCAATCGCTATTTTGGTATAGCCAAGTTGTTTTTATTAAGTATGACATGTATAGAAAGCATTAATTTTGAGAATATGTTTTTAAGAAAAGCAAAGTATTGGCTACTAAGTTCATTATTCTTTTGTATATGGCTAAGTGATTGGCCAAAATTGACTAAGTATGTATGTTTATTGAGATCAATGAAGCATGTAGTATTATTCACGAAAAATGTATTAAATTGAGCATGAGTTTAATCTTGATTTTTGGGTGGCAATTGGCTTGGTAAATAGCCTCTAAGTGCCCACATGGTTGGACACACGGGCGTGTGCCCAGGCCGTGTGCATCCTGGACCTGTGTACGTTAAGTCAGGATAGACCACGGGCTAATCCCACAGCCGTTTGTTTAGGCCGTGCATAGCACACGGTCTAAGTCCACGGGTATGTTAGGGCCGTGTGAATATAGTCAGTGTCGACCACGGTTGGAAGACATGGGCGTGCCTAAGAGTTACACAGGCGTGTCTTAAATCACATGGGCGTGTGACCCCTGTTTCAAGTAAAAGTTTTCGATTAAGTTCCGAAAGTTTTCATATATGTGTTTAAGGCTTCGTAGGCCTATGAGATGTATGAGTTGTTTAAGAAAGAGAAGTTTTTAAATTCGGAATGAAATTTTACAGCCCGTAGGTACATGTTAAAGCAAGTTCAAGCATAGTAATGTCTCGTACCTGGTCTTAGCCCCAGACTCGGGTATGGGGTGTTACATTTAGTGGTATCAGAGCTATGGTTTAGTCAGTTCTAGGTCTAATGTAGCACGAGCACGAGTCTAGCTATACATGCCATACGTGAGAATATTTTTATAATGATAGTGTGACGACTCCTGACGTCTTAAATTATGTTTGTACATATAGTAAATGGATCCCGAAAGAGCTGTGGCAGATGATGTAGAATGTAACGCGTCGGTTCCCGCAGAAGGGACGGTGCCGAATGAGAATGAGAATAGATCCACTATGGTGAGTCAAGGAGGAGGAGAAGAGGCTAGAGAAGCCTTCCTCCATATGATGAATACGTAGTATATAGAGTTCGTTCGTACGAACCCGAATGTACAACCCCCTCCACCCCCGCCTATTCCTCAACCTATCCCAGTAGCCCCTCAAGAAGTAGAGGTGGTAAGAGGAGTTAAGCCTCCAGTTGATAGAATCAGAAAACATGGGGCAGAAGAATCCCGGGCTAGAAAAGATGATGATCCGGAAGGAGTTGAGTTCTGGTTAGAAAATACCATCAGGGTATTTAATAAGTTGTCATGCACATCTGAAGAATGCATGAAGTGTGTAGTTTCTCTTTTAAGAGATTCTGCTTACCAATGGTGGAACACCCTACTGTCGGTGGTGTCGAGGGAAAAGGTCACATGGGAATTCTTCCAAGAAGAGTTCAAGAAAAAGTATATCAGTCAAACGTTTGTGGACCAGAAGAGAATGGAATTTATGGAGTTAAAACAAAGCAAGATGTCTGTAATTGACTATGAGCGTGAGTTTGTACGACTCAGCAAGTACGCTCGAGAATGCGTGTCCACTGAAGCCATCATGAGTAAAAGATTTGAAGATGGACTACATGATGACATCAAGCTGTTTGTTGCTGTCCTAGAATTAAAGGAATTCGTTGTGCTAGTAGAGAAGGCTTGTAAAGCTGAAGAGCTAGTAAAGGAGAAGAGAAAATCTGAAATAGAGTCTCGTGACTCTAGAAAGAGACAGTGGAATAAGTCATTCCAATCCTCATCCAAGAAGTCAAGAGATTTCTCCACCCGATCTGCTACTTCCACTGGGTTTTCAAGGAAGGACAAGAGTAAGCAGTATTCGGGAAATAAAGCACAGATGACTTTAGTTGCTAGTGTGGGGAACATCCGATTAGATAGACTCGAATGCCCACAGTGTGGCAGACGTCATCTTGGAGAATGTCGAGTGCATGAAAATGCATGTTTTAGATGTGGTTCCCAAGACCACTATATAAAAGATTGTCCAGAGACGATAAAAGAAGAGAGAACTCAGAACCCGAGATCCGGGAGTGTGGTTAGAGGAAGACCGCAGAAGAACCCAGGAAGTGGGCCAAGTGGGAGAGGTAACCCTCGAGAGCAGGCCGCGAGACCCGAGGGTAGGGCGCCTACAAGGACTTATGCCGTTCGCGCTCGCGAAGAGGCATCTTCTTCTGATGTTATTACGGGTACCTTTTCTCTTTATAATATCAATGTTATTGCTTTAATAGATCCCAGATCCACACACTCTTACATTTGTATGAAACTAGTAACCAGTATGAATATGCCTTTAGATTCTACAGAATTTATGATTAAGGTGTCTAATCCTTTAGGTAAGAGTGTGTTAGTTGGTGAAATATGTAAAGATTGTCCATTAATGATTAAAGGTCATTGTTTTAAAGCAAATCTTATGTTGCTACCATTTGATGAGTTTGACATCATTCTTGGTATGGACTGGTTAACCACCCATGATGTAAAAGTTAACTGTGGGAAGAAGTACATTGAAATGAGATGTGAGAATGGGAACACTCTCCATATAGAATCAGATGAGCAAAGTAGATTACCGGTAATGATTTCTCACATGACGGCACAGAGATACATAAGAAAAGGGTATGACGCATATCTGGCCTTTGTGATGAATGATAAAGAAACAGAGTTAAAGATTGAGACAGTACCGATAGTATGTGAGTATGTGGATGCTTTTCCTGAGGAATTACCAGGACTACCACCAGTTAGAGAGGTTGAGTTCAGCATTGAGCTAGCTCCCGATACTGTACCAATATCTATAACTCCTTACAGAATGGCTCCAACGGAGTTGAAGGAGCTGAAGTCGCAGTTGCAAGAGTTGAGAGATAAAGGCTTTGCAAGATCAAGTTGTTCACCATGGGGTGCTCCAGTGTTATTTGTGAAAAAAGAAAGATTGCACTATGAGATTGTGCATAGATTACCGTCAGTTTAATAAAGTGACAGTAAAGAACAAGTACCCATTGCCTAGGATCGATAATTTGTTCGAAAAATTGAAAGGAGCCACTATGTTCTCCAAAATAGACTTGAGATCAAGGTACTACCAGCTGAGAGTGAAGGATTCAGATGTATCCAGGACCGCTTTTCGAACAAGGTATGGGCATTATGAATTTTTAGTCATGCCCTTTGGTTTGACCAATGCTCCTGCGGTATTTATGGACTTAATGAACCGCATCTTTAGACCATAACATACTGATTTATTCTCAAGATGAGAATGAGCATGTTGAGCACCTACGAATCATTTTACAAATTCTACGAGAAAATCAATTGTATACCAAGTTTAGTAAGAGTGAATTTTGGCTTAAAGAGGTAGGATTTCTGGGACATATTGTCTCGGGAGAAGGAGTTCGAGTAGACCCAAGCAAGATGTTTTCTAGGCCTAGCTGGCTATTACAGACGATTCATCAAAGGTTTTTCTATGATTGCAACCCCGATGACTAAAATGTTACAGAAAAATGTGAAGTTTGAGTGGACAGAAAGATGTCAACAAAGTTTCGAGAAACTGAAGGTATTGCTGATAGAAGCTCCAGTTTTAGTACAACCCGAGACGAGGAAAGAATTTATAATTTACAGTGATGCATCCTTAAATGGATTAGGCTGTGTACTTATGCAAGAAGGCAAGGTGATTGCTTATGCCTCCAGACAGTTGAAGCCTTATGAGAAGAAATATCCGACGCATGATTTAGATTTGGCTGCCATAGTCATCGCTTTGAAGATTTGGAGACGCCATTTATATGGTGAAAGATGTCGGATTTTTACTGATCACAAAAGTCTGAAGTACTTGATGACACAGAAAGAGTTGAACTTAAGGCAACGGAGATGGTTAGAGTTAATAAAAGACTATGAGTTAGTCATTGACTACCATCCAGGAAAGGTGAATGTGGTCGCCGAAGCTTTAAGCAGAAAGTCCCAATTTGCATTAAGGGCAATGAATTCATGGATGACTTTATTCGATATGGTTCTATTCTAGCTGAGTTGAAAGCCAGACCAGTATTCCTTTAAGAGATTTTTGAGGCTCAGAAAGAAGATAGCGAATTGCAAGTTAATAGAGCTCAGTGCGAGTCAAAGGTTGAATCCAATTTTTAGATCAATTCTGATGGATACTTGATGTTTAAAGACAGAGTTTGTGTACCGAGAAAAGAGGAGCTTATTTAGAGAATTTTACATGAGGCGCATAACGGATGTTTATCTGTACATCCAGGTAGTACTAAGATGTATAATGACTTGAAGCAACGGTATTGGTGGCCGAAAATGGAGAAAGATATTTCGGAGTTCATTTCAAGATGCTTGATAAACCGTAAAAGTAACAGATTTTAATCCCACATTTAGCATACTTTTGGACGATTTATCCTTTGATTTATGTAAAAATGTGCTCTTAATCCTTTCTTTTCGTGTCTTATACTCAGAAAAGCACCCAAGGATGAAAAGAACGTAAAACGGGCTTAAAACGGACCAAGTTGGGCCAAGAGAGAAATCGACACGGCCTGGCCCAAAGACCAGATGGCTGTGCCTCATTAAAAGTCTGAACACGACCTGGCCACGATTCACACGGGCGTGTACCATGGCCGTGTCCTTGTCGTTGGAAAGAGAAATTTCATTCGGGAAAGGATACTTGGAGGAAAAGAAACACATTCCAAAGCCTATTCAAACACCCTCTTAGGAATTCTACTTGAATTAGGATACTTAGGGGCCAAGTAAGGCATCTCAAAGTCTATATAAACACCCAAGGGGGCAACTTGAGAGGGGAGTTCAGCAAAAGCCGAAACCGGAGCGAAAGCGAGGCCTAGGAGCCAAGCCGAGAAGGTTAGAGTTAGGGAATAACGCGAGGATAGCCAGTTGATCCATCCCAAGAAGCCGGAGTTATACTCAAGACAGCGGAATTCTCCTTCGATTCCTTCAGGGGGTTTTAGGATTTTTCCTATGTTTTGTTTTATCTTTTCTCTTGCGATGGTTTGTTTATTCATTATGAGCTAAACCCCTCAGATACCCGAAGGGGATGAAACCTAGATGGATTTTATTATTTGATTTTTAAGTTATATGATAAATTACTTAGTTTGTTCTTAATTATGTTGCTTAATCCAAATCTAATGTGCTTAGGTGGAGGAGGAATAGACCCTGCCTAAGAGAAGATCTAACATAATTAAGTGGAGTTGATCGAACGCCTAGAGATAGGGTTACGAGATTTTGCCAGATTAGGGTGAAACCTAATATGGGAATCCATTGATCGATTTACTGTTATCCTAGGGGGTTATTATAAGCGAATGAGAGTTCCACTAATTAACCTAGGGTTAGACGTTATTCGCCTCGAGAGAGGGTTTAATATAGGTTAGGGAGTCTTACGGATCAAGCTAAGTAAAAGAAATCATATAATTTAGGGTTAATTAATAAGTGAAGTCTAGGAGGATTCTTCCTGAAGGTATCGTCATAATCAACTGAGTTTTCTCTCAAAGTTATTTTCCTATTCGTCCTTTTTGTCTTTGTGTTCTTAGTTTAGTCTTCGTCAAAAGTAATCTTCACTCTAACTTTAAGGCTAAATAATAAAAAGAAAGTGAGTATTAATACTTTTAGTTCCTTTGGGTTCGATAATCGGTCTTGCCTAAGCTATACTACTGTTCGATAGGTACACTTGCCTTAATATCGTTGTCAGAGTTAGTCTCCAGGATTGATCATTCTTTTATAAATATTTAAAGCTCTGATTTTACAGCGATCAAGTTCTTGGCGCCGTTGCCTGGGAACTAAAATATTAAGAAAGCTTAATTTTTATTACTTTAGCTATTTTTTTATTTTATTATTTCAATTTTTTTATTTGTTTTATTTTTACTTTGCTAATTTTTCTTTGCTTTGACAGGTAATTTTAGTTTAGAGGAGATGGCACTAAATAACTATCAGTAGTAAGTTATGAGGACAACGCCAACAAAAGCCGCCAGTGTCTCCAACCTTGACGTGGTCACCAGGCTATCTAACCAGCTAGAGATGATGAATAAAAAGATTGATGGTTTGCGTAGTCTCTCGCAGGTACACTCAGTAATGCAATATGACTCGAATCTAGGAGGAGTGGCGAATCCTGAGTACCCACGCTACGGATATGGCATGGAAAACGAACAAGCTCACTATACGGGTAACTATTCTAGACCACAAAATAATTTTTATAATGACATTTATAACGTAGGTTGGAGTTACCATCCCAATTTCTCGTGGGATGATCAAAATAGCCAAAGACCAGAACTTCCTCAAAACTTTCAACAACCACCTCACCAACAGGAAGAGGAGTCGCACCCTGAAGAGATGCTGACAAAATTTTCGGCAGACACAAAGAAATGTTATCCAAGAAACTGAGAAAACAATCAAAAGCAACGAGAGCCAAATCATGGAAATTACTAAGTCAGTCAAGGAAGTCACCAACGCAGTCGAACAACTTGCAAAGTTGATGTCAGAAAGACCGCAAGGGCGTTTACCTTGTAACACGGAGAGTAACCCTAAGGAGCAAAATCAAGCCATCACCGCTCAGGACAGTAAAGGGTTAGATAAACCCAATGCAACACCAGAAAACAAGGTAGACGAAGGTAAAACAAAGGTAACACAAGAAAAGCCAAAACCGGTAATCCAAGAGTACCAACCTCACATACCTTATCCCGAAGCAATGAAAAGAGACGATTCAGGAGAACAATTTGGTAAGTTTCTTAAACTTTTAAAGAAATTACATATTAACTTACCTCTTCTTGAAGCTCCTTTTTAGACGCCAGACTCGAGGAAATTTTTAAGATAGCTCTTGACAAACAAACGCAAATTAGACGAGGAACACCACGTGGAATTAAATGCAACATGCTCGGCAAGGTTACAGAACAAACTACCGCAGACGCAAAAAGACCCAGGGAGTTTTACAATTCCATGCTTAATTGGTAGTTTAACCATTGATAATGCGTTAGCTAATTTAGGGGCAAGCATAAATGTTATGCCTTATAAAATGTTTAAACAGCTAGGTCTAGGGAAACCCAGACAAACTAGGATGAGCATTCAGTTATCTGGTAAAACTATCAGAATTCCTAGGGGTATAATAGAAAATGTTCTAATCAAAATTGATAAATTCATATTCCCAGTAGATTTTGTTGTCTTAGACATGAATGAGGACAATTCGATTCCTTTAATTTTAGGAAAACCCTTTCTAGCAACTGCCAGGACTAAAATTGATGTGGGTACAGGAGAACTCATTCTTCGTGTAGGTGACGAATCAATCAGTCTACAAGCTTTTGACTCGGCCAAGACATCAAGTGATGAAGGTGAGAAAGTAAATTCAGTTGATAATCAAATTGTTCAACTTTCACCACAGGAAACACCACAAAGCAACAAACTTGAGCCGAATCATGGGCCCCAAGTCGTACAAGCTCATAACAGTGAATTGTTAGTGGAATCTGACCCAAGGCAAGAACCTGTGGTAAGTGAAGGTAAGGTTGAGGTAAGCCATGATTTACCACACCCGGTAAATACAGAGTACCAAGCTCGTGTGTCATATCCCGATGCAATAAAGAAAGACCACACAGAGGAAGAATTCGGTGAACTCACACTTCGTGTAGACAACGAAACAATCACTCTTCAAGCTCTTGACTCAGCTAGGACATCGAGTAATAAAGGTACGAACGTTAATTCTATTGATAATCATTTGGTTCAACCTTCTTTACAAGAAGCATCACGAAATCACTTAGCTGAGCTAGATCTTAGACCTAGTGCCGACAAGAATGAAACACCCTAAACCCGGCTTACGAGCCTTGACCGGATCTGGTATGTTCCTTGAGTAAAACGGTTCAAAACTTGTTTGTTTCTTTGAAAAACTTTGGGTGATTTTGGAGAAAATTTGATTTGTGTTGGGTTCAATATTGAAAACAGTATTAGTTTTGAAGTCTGGACTTATCAAAACCTTATTATTATATCTCCAACAACAAGTTGAAAGACATGCCGATTTTGTTGAAGTTTATCTTTTAAATTGAAAATCAATTGCAATTAGGTGACAAAATTTTTTACAAATGAATTTTAGGAAAAGTTATTTAATAGTCGTAACAAATCAGAAATTAAAAGCATGCATAAAACAGTTCATAACAATGGCCTTATTACAACGAAAAAAAAACCCGAAATAAATCCAAAGTACTAAAAGAAATAGAAAGTCTGAAATAAGATAAAATCTGGGCTGGTCATGGCCACCACTAAGCTCCTGCCGACCCGGTCCATCACTGAGTGTCACCTAAAAAATATCCCACAACGGGGTGAGTCAAACAGACTCAGTGTGTAACAACCAACACTAAGTCCCAACGATTCAGGCATATCAAATCATACATATACATATAGCAATTAAATATAATGATGCAATCCTGAACCCAAACCTATATAACCATCCGCTACACATCACCCGTACCAACCATCACACCGTGGGGACTACTAAGTCGACCCTCCATCCGCTACACATCATCGAAGGCAGTCGCTGCAGACGACTTGCTCATCGCCCTTATAAATTTTATGGCATAGCCACCGGATAATATTTTGTGACATAAATCACCACATTCAGATTTTGTGACATAAGTCACCACATTCAGATATTGTGGTATAAAACCACCAAATCACTTCCCCTTTCATAATCACCCATGTGCCCCATGTCATACAAATCATGCAAAGATTATGCCACATTCTTTATTTCACATTCTTACCAATATTCACATATGTGTCATAACAGGTATTCGTAACATTGTTAACATAGTTTTAGAGAATAACGTACCTGAATATGCCGTACCATTGAATGGTACCTTAAGCCATATCTTTCACATTCTTATTAACACATATATTAAATTAAATCCGTAAATCTATTAAGATTCAGTGTGGGTTACACACCTGGTTCACTTAATGCTTTCACTGAAATCTCGAAGAATCCCGATTTAATGCTCTAGATCTTAGTTCCTACATTCGGCCATCCTTAAGCATGTTAGCAACAAGCCATTCGGCTAAATAATCAAATCCCGAAGGATTATTGCAACCAAAATCCTTACCTTGCTGCCGATTTGATTACTAATCAAATCTCGAAACTCCGTGATATTCCCTCTTACAATCGGCTAGACACCGAATCCCTTAACTAGTTAGTTTTCGGCTTTTGAATAAATAAGAAACAGATCTAAGTCACTAAGTAGGGCCTTGGCCGAATATCACATGCATTTACCTTGTGGATCTAAATCCCGAAATATCACTTGCCCTTGGTCTCTATCGGAATCCCTATGGCATATGTTAGATCCAATTCTAACATTCAAATAAATGGCCTTCGGCCTAATCTTACATTTTACCGACCTTAGATCTGAAATCCCGAAGATCTCCTCCTTAGAAGTCGGCTACTCCAAAAATCCCGAAAGATCCTTCCAAGTTTCGAAAAACAAGAATATTAATGGGATTAGTCCTTAACTTTCGGCTAAAAGAAAAAGATAGGAAATCGAACGACACTCAGTCTTACCTTGTTGAAATCGACAGTCTTCCTTCCTGACACCACTTGAGAGATTCGGCTATAGGCTAGGTAATGATAAACAAGTTTCGGCTTTTGGAGCTTAATAAGAAATCGGCTTCAACAAGAGTGAAAAGGAAGGGTATGGAACTCAAGAAGAATCGGCAATGGTGGTCTTTAGAGAGGGGTTTCGGCTAGAATAAGAAAAAGAAGAGAAAAGTGATGGCTTTGGAGAGAAAAGAGTAATTGAAAGAGAGACTCAAATGCTTAATGAATTTCGGCTATTCTCCCTTACTAAACTTGGCCGAAAATCACCACAAAGGAGTCCCTAGGCCGGCCAACACTTCCCCCCTTATCAGCTCCCTTATTTTTCTCTTTATCACCTTATTTAAAATAATAAAAAATAAATCCACATTTATCTCTTATCTTAGCCGAATTTTAAAAGGATTAGACCACATCTTAAACTCATCCCTTAGTGCCCCATTGCCGTCCACCTCTCTTGCTCCTTGCAGCAAAATAAAACTCTTTTATTTGCTTCCCACGTTGCTCGAACCTAGGCCCTTGCACCCTGCCTATGGCGTCACATACTGAGGCCCTAAGTGGCGCCTCCAAGCCACTTAGACAAGCCCATTTTTGTGTCATATTTCCCCTACTAATTTTCTTAAGGCCTATCAGGCTTAGCTCCCTCTTAGAATTTTAAAATCAAATAATTTTTAAGGCATTCACCTACACACTAAGGTTCACAAAAATTCATAAAACACATTCAAAACACACATAGGCATGCTACTTCATACATTTAAGCAATATGCATAGGCCCTAAATCCCGGATATTACAGTTCTACCCCCTTAAAATAATTTCGTCCTTGAAATTACCTGGCTGAAATAAGTGAGGGTATTGCTGTTGCATTGCTTCTTCCGGTTCCCACGAAGCTTCTTCCGATCCATGGTTACGCCATAACACTTTGACTAAAGGAACTGATTTCCTTCGTAACACTTTCACATCTCGCTCCAAGATCTGAATCGGCTCTTCCTCTTAGGACAAATCTGGTCTTAATTCCACCTCCTCAACTGGTACTACATGAGATGGATCCGATCGATAACGACGTAGCATAGAAACAGGGAATACGTCGTGCATCTGCTTCAATTCCGAAGGCAACTCTAACTAGTATGCCACTGGTCCAACCTGCTTCAATACCCGATAAGGTCCTATAAACCTTGGACTTAACTTCCCTTTGCAACCAAATCTCATCACCTTCTTCCAAGGCGACACTTTAAGAAACACTTGGTCTCCCACAGCAAATTCTATTTCTTTCTGTTTGAGATCTGCGTACGACTTCTGTCTATCAGATGCTTCCTTTAATCGTGCCCGAATTACCTCCACCTTCTCCTCGGATTCCGCCACAATCTCTGGACCCAAAATTCGACGTTCCCCCAATTCGGTCCAACACGTAAGAGTGCGACACTTCCGTCCATACAGCGCCTCATATGGTGCCATCCGAATACTGGCTTGATAGCTGTTATTGTACGCAAATTCCGCTAGGGGCAAATATTCTTCCCAACTTCCTCTGAAGTCTATCACACAGCCCCTCAACATATCCTCCAACACTTGGATTACTCGTTCCGACTGACCGTCCGACTGTGGATGAAATGCCGTACTGAAGTATAATCTGGTACCCAGCGCTTGATGTAGTGCTTTCCAAAACCAAGACGTAAACCTCGGATCCCTATCCGAAATAATCGATACCGGCACACCATGCAACCTCACAATTTCCGCCACATACAACTTTGCCAACTTCTGCAAAGAATAGTCAACCCGTACTGGAATAAAATGCGCGGACTTTGTCAATCGATCCACTACCACCCATACCGAGTCCTTCTTAGTAGGCGTAAGGGGAAGCCCACTAACGAAGTCCATGGTGATTCTCTCCCACTTCCACTGTGGAATCCTTATTGGCCGAAGCAATCCTGACGGAACTTGGTGTTCAGCCTTAACTTGCTGACACGTTAAGCACTTCCCTACGAACTCTGTAACTTCTCGCTTAAGACCAGGCCACCAAAACTGTTCCCTTAGATCCCTATACAACTTACTACCTCCAGGATGCATAGCATAAGGGCTACTATGATATTCCTGAAGAATTTTCCGCCTTAACTCCTTATCCTTAGGCATACAGACTTTACCCTTGAAACACAATACTCCATTACTGTCAACACCATAATCCTCTAACTTCCCAATCTGCACATGCCGCAACTTAGCACTTAAATCATCATCTACCAACTGACTCTCTTTTACCTCATTCAACCATGTCGGCTTGACTTGCAACTCCACCAACAAACTTCCGTCGTCATATAGGCTAAGATGTGCAAACATCGCCCTCAGTTCCGACACAACCTTTCGACTTAGGGCATCCGCCACTACATTTGCCTTGCCCAGATGATACTCTATGGAACAATCATAGTCCTTTAACAACTCCACCCACCTACACTGTCTCAGGTTCAACTCTTTCTGAGTCAGCAGATACTTAAGGCTCTTGTGGTCTGTGTAGATCACTGACTTTTCTCCATATAGATAATGCCTCCATACCTTAAAGACCACTGCCGCCAATTCCAAGTCATGCGTCGGATAATTAACCTCATGTGGCCTTAATTGTCGAGACTTATATGCGACAACCTTCCCGTCTTGCATCAGAACACATCCTAGTCCCGTGTGAGAAGCATCACAGTACACCATAAAATCCTTCCCTGCCTCCGGCTGAATCAAAATCGGAGCTTCAGTCAAAACCGTCTTAAGCTTCTCAAAGCTCTCCTGTTGCTTATCTGTCCATACAAAAAGGTACTTCCTTCCTCAACAGCTTCGTCAAAGGTGCGGCTAACAACGAAAACCCTTCTACGAACCTTCTATAGAAACCCGCTAACCCCAAGAAACTACGAACCTCCACCACAGACTTAAGTGGTTTCCAATCCAACACTGCTTCAATCTTCCGGGGGTCCACCCTTATTCCTTCTGCAGACACCACATGCCCTAAAAACGTCACCTCCTTCAGCCGAAATTCACACTTGCTGAATTTGGCATAGAGCTTCTTTTCCCTTAATACTTGCAACACTATCCGGATATGCTCGTCATGTTCTCCCTCAGACTTGGAATACACTAAGATGTCGTCGATGAACACAACGACGAACCTATCCAGGTAAGGTTGAAAAACCCGGTTCATCATATCCATGAACGCAGCTGGGGCGTTCGTCAATCTGAACAGCATCACTAAGAACTCATAATGCCCATATCTTGTCCGGAAAGCTGTCTTATGGATATCTGCGTCCTTCACCTTAAGCTAATGATATCCAGACCTTAAATCTATCTTCGAGAAAACCGCTGCCCCTTTAAGCTGATCGAACAAGTCGTCTATCCTTGGCAAAGGGTACTTGTTCTTGATGGTCAGCTTGTTCAACTGACGATAATCTATGCACATACGCATAGTTCCGTCCTTCTTCTTTACAAACAAGACCAGTGCTCCCCATGGAGACACACTAGGTCGGATAAACCCACGATCAAGCAACTCTTGGATTTGAGCCTTGAGCTCAACCAACTCATTTGGCGCAATTGACACAGGAGCTGTACCAGGTAGCAAGTAAATTCTAAACTCCACCTCCCTATCCGGGGGTTCTCTAGGTAATTCCTCCGGAAAAACATCCACAAAATCCCTTACTGTTCTAACTCCACTAACTCCTCCTTCTTTCGCATCCAGCGCACTAACGAAGGCCGAGAATGCCTTGCACTCTTTCCGAACTATCTTATCAGCATTTAGTGCTGAAACTACATTAGACAGGTAGTTTCTTCTTTCTCCTAGCATAATTACCGCCTCATCCTCCGACATCCTTAACTCTATTCGCTTAGCTGCACAATCTAATATAGCTCGATGTTCCACCAGCCAGTCCATGCCAAGTATAAGATCGAATTCTCCGAAGGGTAGTTCCATTAAGTCGGTAGAAAATATCAGTCCCTGAAACTCCAGAGGTACACTCCGAAATATCTTGTTCACCACTACAGTTTGACCTAACGGGCTTACTACAGTCATCTCCCTATCAAATAGTTTAGAGGCTATGCTTAGAGTTTCCACTACTCTACATGCAACATAAGAATGGGTCGAGCCCACATCAATCAAAGCAAAGTAAGGCTTGCCAAATATAAGGAACGTACCGGTTATGACGTCCGCTGCGTCTCCGTCCTCCCTCCGGCGAACTGCATACACTAGACCCGGCTGTCTTGCCTCTGTATTACCAACACCTCTGCCAGGTGTTCTTCGCCCCCTTCCAGCACCGTTACCTCTGCCAATCGGACCACGGCCCCGCTGAGGCTGCTGTCCACCTCTTCCAGCCTGATTATATCCCTGACCTGATGGTCGACTCCCGTCTATCTTTATCGGACAGTCCTTAGTCATATGATCCTTAGACCCGCACTTAAAGCATCCTCTCATCTTCTTCCAACACTCCCCTAAATGCATCTTCCCGCACTGAGTACAAGTACGGTATTGCCCTCCTGTAGCAACTTGCTGACCTCGCGGCCCATCCGCTCTAGGCCTCTTTTGCACATTCCCCGACGACCCTGCTGATCCAAAGCCTCTCTTGTGCCTATTCCGATCCGTATTCTGCCTCACAGAGTCCTTAATCCCTTCAGCTACCTTAGCCTTTTCTACTAATACAGTAAATTCCCTCTCCTGCTGCGGAGCTATCAACAACCTCAGATCATCCCTAAGTCCGTCCTCAAACCGGACACATCGTTCATGCTCTGTAGCTGCTATTCCTCGAGCATACCGACTCAGCCTTAAGAATTCAGCCTCGTACTCCGCTACGGACTTGTTCCCTTGGACCAGCCCCAGAAATGCCTTTCTCTGTGCATCAATATAATTAGTACCAACATACTTCTTTTGATACGCTGTCTTAAAATACTCCCAAGTGAGTTCTTCAGCTGTAGCACCATCCCGAACTGTGAGCCACCATTGGTATGACTCATCGCAGAGAAGCGACACTATTCCTTTCAGTTTCTCCGCAGCATTCAAATCGATCTCATCCATGATCCGCTCAGTCGCCTCCAACCAATACTCAGCTGTACTGGGTGCCACACCAGACACACCACGAAATACCTCAGCTCCATTGGCTCGGAGCCGTTCAGGTACAGATTTCTGAGCTCCCTTACCTTCACCTGCTCCAGCCACCAGCTCAAGAACTCGCAGCACCGCCTGCGATACAACATCATCCCCCGTCTGATCTTGCTACTCCACACCAACAGCTGGTGGAGGGGGTGGTGGTACCTCATTCTCAGACCCTTGACCCGATCTAACGGATTCAGATACGGTCATTCTGCCTCGACCACGTCCTCGCACGTTACGACCGCGTCCCCTAGAACTCATTTCTACGATCGCGCTTTAATCTGGTTTAAGAAATTTTATGCATTAGTATTTTGTTCCACTGATTATCCGCGAAGAAGTTTTATGAAAAGGAGTTTTAGTAGTAGTTCTTTCGATCATTCTGAGTTTTAAGTCTTCTATCCTAATTCAAAGAAACACATCTATTCAGTAGTATCTACCATATACATTCACTCTTCGAACATTTTTATCTGTTCCTATCCTAGGGGTATTTTCGTAATTTATCCTACAAGGGTATTTTGGTAAATTTCCAAATCGGGGTACTTTGGTATTTTTTTTGTAAAATAAGGATATCTTGATAAAAATCGAGGGTAGTATGGTAATTTTATAAACCAAGGGTATTTTGGTAACTTTGCACAAACCAGGGGCATTTGGGTAATTTTGTAAATCGGGAATATTTTGGAAAAAAAATTTCAAAAATTAATTTTTCTACAAATCAAAGGGGTAATTTGATGATTTTTAAAACTAAGGTTTTTATAAAACAGTATGGCTAATCCCTTTCGGGTTTTAAATTATGGAGTTTAGCCCGTGAATAAGTCCTCTTGGTTAGGGTGAACCGTCACTACGCACCAGGTAGGATTCGAGTGGAGAGGAGGTGAGTCACTAGGACTGCTTAAATACCAAGCTCCCATCGAAACCAATCCTAGACATGCGCACAATGGTTGCCACACCCTAACTCGGTGACTTAAACACAGGTTTGTTTAATTAGGCTTTAAGTCTTATGTAGTTCTATGTTGGAGTAAACTAATCCTAGGGTTCAATAACTTAGTATACTAATCTACGTTCCCGTTATACCCATATACAAATCATATAATAAATCACACAATAGTTAGGGGTACTTAACTGGTGGACTTCGGGTCGGAGACTTAGGTGCCATGCCAGAAAAACCTGCTTAATTCGAAAAATTTTCATAAAATCGTATTGGGCTTTATTTTGGAAAACGTTGTGGACTTTAAACCCATGGACGAGAGTTTAAAACTGAGCTCTGATACCAAACTGAAACACCCTAAACCCGACCTACGAGCCTTGACCGGATCTGGTATGTTCCTTGAGTAAAACGGTTCAAAACTTGTTTGTTTCTTTGAAAAACTTTGGGTGATTTTGGAGAAAATTTGATTTGTGTTGGGTTCAATATTGAAAACAGTATTAGTTTTGAAGTCTGGACTTATCAAAACCTTATTATTATATCTCCAACAACAAGTTGAAAGACATACTGATTTTGTTGAAGTTTATCTTTTAAATTGAAAATCAATTGCAATTAGGTGACAAAATTTTTTACAAATGAATTTTTGGAAAAGTTATTTAATAGTCGTAACAAATCAGAAATTAAAAGCATGCATAAAACAGTTCATAACAATGGCCTTATTACATCAAAAACAAAACCCGAAATAAATCCAAAGTATTAAAAGAAATAGAAAGTCTGAAATAAGATAAAATCTGGGCTGGTCATGGCCACCACTAAGCTCCTGCCGACCCGGTCCATCACTGAGTGTCACCTAAAATATATCCCACAACGGGGTGAGTCAAACAGACTCAGTGTGTAACAACCAACACTAAGTCCCAACGATTCAGGCATATCAGATCATACATATACATATAGCAATTAAATATAATGATGCAATCCCGAACCCAAACCTATATAACCATCCGCTACACATCACCCGTACCAACCATCACACCGTGGGGACTACTAAGTCGGCCCTCCATCCGCTACACATCATCGAAGGCAGTCGCTGCAGACTACTTGCTCATCGCCCTTATAAATTTTGTGGCATAGCCACCGGATAATATTTTGTGACATAAATCACCACATTCATATATTGTGGTATAAAACCACCAAATCACTTCCCCTTTCATAATCACCCATGTGCCCCATGTCATACAAATCATGCAAAGATTATGCCACATTCTTTATTTCACATTCTTACCAATATTCACATATGTGTCATAACAGGTATTCGTAACATTGTTAACATAGTTTTAGAGAATAACGTACCTGAATATGCCGTACCATTGAATGGTACCTTAAGCCATATCTTTCACATTCTTATTAACACATATATTAAATTAAATCCGTAAATCTATTAAGATTCAGTGTGGGTTACACACATGGTTCACTTAACACTTTCACTGAAATCCCGAAGAATCCTGGTTTAATGCTCTAGATCTTAGTTCCTACATTCGGCCATCCTTAAGCATGTTAGCAACAAGCCATTCGGCTAAATAATCAAATCCCGAAGGATTATTGCAACCAAAATCCTTACCTTGCTACCGATTTGATTACTAATCAAATCCCGAAACTCCGTGATATTCCTTCTTGCAATCGGCTAGACACCAAATCCCTTAACTAGTTAGTTTTCGGCTTTTGAATAAATAAGAAACAGATATAAGTCACTAAGTAGGGCCTTGGCCGAATATCACATGCACTTACCTTGTGGATCTAAATCCCGAAATATCACTTGCCCTTGGTCTCAGTCGAAATCCCTATGGCATATGTTAGATCCAATTCTAACATTCAAATAAATGGCCTTCGGCCTAATCTTACATTTTACCTACCTTAGATCTGAAATCCCGAAGATCTCCTCCTTAGAATTTGGCTACTCCAAAAATCCCGAAAGCTCCTTCCAAGTTTCGGAAAACAAGAATATTAATGGGATTAGTCCTTAACTTTCGCCTAAAAGAAAAATATAGGAAATTGAACGACGCTCAGTCTTACCTTTAATGTTGAAATCGACAGTCTTCCTTCCTGTCACCACTTGAGAGATTCGGCTATAGGCTAGGTAATGATCAACAAGTTTCAGCTTTTGGAGCTTAATAAGAAATCGGCTTCAACAAGAGTGAAAAGGAAGGATATGGAACTCAAGAAGAATCGGCAATGGTGGTCTTTAGAGAGGGGTTTCGGCTAGAACAAGAAAAAGAAGAGAAAAGTGATGGCTTTGGAAAGAAAAGAGTAATTGAAAGAGAGACTCAAATGCTTAATGAATTTCGGCTATTCTCCCTTACTAAACTTGGCCGAAAATCACCACAAAGGAGTCCCTAGGCCGGCCAACACTTCCCCCTTATCAGCTCCCTTATTTTTCTCTTTATCACCTTATTTAGAATAATAAAAAATAAATCCACATTTATCTCTTATCTTAGCCGAATTTTAAAAGGATTAGACCACATGTTAAACTCATCCCTTAGTGCCCCATTGCCGTCCACCTCTCTTGCTCCTTGCAGCAAAATAAAATTCTTTTATTTGCTTCCCACATTGCTCGAACCTAGGCCCTTGCACCCTGCTTGTGGCGTCACATACTGAGGCCCTAAGTGGCGCCTCCAAGCCACTTAGACAAGCCCATTTTTGTGTCATATTTCCCCTACTAATTTTCTTAAGGCCTATCAGGCTTAGCTCCCTCTTAGAATTTTAAAATCAAATAATTTTTAAGGCATTCACCTACGCACTAAGGTTCACAAAAATTCATAAAACACATTCAAAGCACACATAGGCATGCTACTTCATACATTTAAGCAATATGCATAGACCCTAAATCCCGGATATTACAAAGAAGAAACACATAAAGAACAAGGCCTTAGGGTTGACAAACTAAAAGAGCAGGAAGCACAAATCAGAGAGGAACAGGAGCCGCACGAAATGAAACTGAAGGAGACCCCAGACAAGCTGATAGGAACAAAAAATCGCATCAAAATAGAGGATCAGGTATTGTTGAATAAGGAAGACCCTTGAATCACCAATTCAAACCTCAAGACAAACGAAAAAAATCACTTTTGAGGCACGTAATGTCTTCCTATATGGCACAGTCGAGGTAAGCAATCTAAATTTGACACTTTTGAGGTAAACATTACTCGACTTAGACTATATATCCATAACCGAAGTGATCGCATGAGAAAGGATTTTCACCTCCTCAAACCACCATGACCATACGAATGAGAGGTAAAGTCTAGCTTAAGACTATAAACGAGCGCTTCTCAGGAGGCAACCCAAGCACTAACCGTATTTTTACATTTTTACATTTTTTATTTCTTATTTTTTTATTTTTATTTTTTATTTTTTATTTTTTTTATTTTTTATTTTTTTATTTTCTTCCATTTATTTTTCCTTTTAAGCACCTAACCATAAACTAACCAAAGAGCAGATTTCTAGGACACACGGCCTTACACACAGGCGTGCCCGTGGCCGTGTGGAAGCTAGGGGATGAACCATGGGCATGCCAGTAGCCGTACACAACCAGAGAAGAATTTCTTTCCCCAACACAGGCTGTGATAGTAGGCCACGCCCGTGCTAACTACCCGTGCGAAGTTACTGACTTGTCGAGAATGGGGTATACACGTCCGTGCCCCACGACCGTGTAAACTCACCGACTTGCATACCACGGGCTAAACACGCCCGTGCTACCTACCCATGCAAAGTTACTAATTTGCCGAGCACGGGCGTGTCAGCTATAACACGGCCGTGGCTACCTCACTTGAACACACCCAAAAATTCAAAATCCCAAAACACAGGCAACATCTCTATTTAAACCTCATTCTCCCTTTTTCTAGTTCTCTTTCATTTTCCATTATTTATTATTTTAATTTTATTTCCAATTTATCATTTTTATTCTTATTCTTTATGATATTTAGATCTAGTTTAGGATACAATAAAACCAGACCGGCTGCTTCGAGGATTCAATTTTAAATGGTTCAAGACGCTTCCCCACGTTCACCTCCAATCCCATCCGGCATCTTTTCATTGACTTCATCCAAAATTCAGGAAGTTTCACTTCTCTTCCCATCTTATGATTTTATGGTTATTTTGCTATCATCCATCTTTGTACATTGAGGGCAATGTACATCTTAAGTGTGGGTGGGTTAACTATAGTATTATTTGAAAATCCCTGAATTATGCCTTGTTCAAAAGTAAAGCCTCTCATATTATGATTAGAATGGAATTTCCTATGATTTATGATCATTGTTGATATGTTTTGGAGTAAGTCATTGATAATTGTGCATTGATGATTAAAATTGAAGGATACTAGAGAATCAAGCATGATAAGTCTATTTTTTAGTATTAAATTTTTTTAGGTTGTCTACCTGAATCTGAATATTACTTTGAAATTTGAAATTTACGAGATTGACATCAAAATACCCATAATTTTTGTGAAATTTTGAGCCTTTTAGAGCATACATTCTTTCATGCTCACTTTCTATTATGAGTGTGTCAACATTGATTTGTTATTCTAGAACTTGCCTCGATTATACATGTTGAGACCACACCTTTGATTTGATATACAGAGATGATAAAGGCACCTAGGTTTTAACCCGCTCACTCCACTAAAAAGCCTATCTCCACAATTAACCCCTAGTGAACCCCGTTTAAGCCTAACAACCCTTTTCATTGACTTACCTACTAACACTAACCCAAAACCCTTTGTATTTGATATCACCGTTCTTTTTAACTACCCATTTTGTCGAGATTTGAGTTTGAGCAGTTACCTAACTATGTTCTCTATTTCAGTTGTTAAAGTTCGTTATTATTATTGATTTGTAAAAAAAAAAAACGAAGTATATTCATTATTAGTGAGCTTACATGTTTAAATTTCAAATATTGAAAAAAAAAGAAAGAAAGAGAAGCTCGTATTATTAGTTTTCAATTGATGTAATTATTTAAGATTAGTTCATTTTTCTAGTTAGGTAATTTTTCAGGTCAGTCTCAATTCTAACCTTCTAATTCAGCCTTTATCCATACCCTTAACCTAAGCCCCGTTACAACCCTGCTAAAGACCTTTTGATTTGTGTATCATCTCATTTTACAGTGGTGGAGATTTGATTTTCATGTAAGCCTATGGGATTAACTTTTCATGAGTGCTTAATTTTGAACCTTAAACACTTTGAGCGATTGGAGTGAACCTTTAGTGAGGATGTCAACTCTTGTCAATTTTGAATTAGAGGTAACTATTCAGGTAAAGGGAAAAAGCCTATGTTTTCATGCTATAAATGTATGACTTTGATTGTTTGAATCTTTAGGACTCTTTTGAGTTGAATTATCCATGTATGAATTATCTTTGAATTATGATAAAGCATGATTGATGAATTTTATGAATCAAGGAAGTTCGTTTTAATTATGAGTTGAGAATTTTGCTTGAGGACAAGCAAAAGCTTAAGTGTGGGGATATTTGATAAACCGTAAAAGTAACATATTTTAATCCCACATTTAGCATACTTTTGGATGATTTACCTTTGATTTATGTAAAAAGGTGCTCTTAATCCTTTCTTTTCGTGTCTTATACTCAGGAAAGCACCCAAGGATGAAAAGAACGTAAAACGGGCTTAAAACGGACCAAGTTGGGCCAAGAGAGAAATCGACATGGCCTGGCCCAAAGACCACACGACGGTGCCTCATTAAAAGTCTGAACACGGCCTGGCCACGATTCACACGGGCGTGTGCCATAGCCGTGTCCATGTCGCTGGAAAGAGAAATGTCATTCGGGAAAGGATACTTGGAGGCAAAGAAACACATCCCAAAAGGCCTATTCAAACACCTTATTAGGAATTCTACTTGAATTAGGATACTTAGGGGCCAAGTAAGGCATCACAAAGTCTATATAAACACCCAAGGGGCCAACTTGATAGGGGAGTTCGGCAAAAGCCGAAACCGGAGCGAAAGCGAGGCCAATGAGCCAAACCGAGAATGTCAGAGTTAGGGAATAACGCGAGGATAGCCAGTTGATCCATCCCAAGAAGCCGGAGTTATACTCAAGACAGCAGAATTCTCCTTCGATCCCTTCAGGGGGTTTTAGGATTTTTCCTATGTTTTGTTTTATCTTTTCTCTTGCGATGGTTTGTTTATTCATTATGAGCTAAACCCCTCAAATACCCGAAGGGGATGAAACCTAGATGGATTTTATTAGTTGATTTTTAAGTTATATGATAAATTACTTAGTTTGTTCTTAATTATGTTGCTTAATCCAAATCTAATGTGCTTAGGTGGAGGAGGAATAGACCCTGCCTAAGAGAAGATCTAACATAATTAAGCGGAGTTGATCGAATGCCTAGAGATAGGGTTATGAGATTTTGCTGGATTAGGGTGAAACCTAATATGAGAGTCCATTGATCGATTTACTGCTGTCCTAGGGGGTTATTATAAGCGAACGAGAGTTCCACTAATTAACCTAGGGTTAGACGTTATTTGCCTCGAGAGAGGGTTTAATATAGGTTAGGGAGTCCTACGGATCAAGCTAAGTAAAAGAAATTATATAATTTAGGGTTAATTAATAAGTGAAGTCTAGGTGGATTCTTCCTGAGGGTATCGTCGTAATCAACTGAGTTTTCCCCCAAAGTTATTTTCCTATTCGTCCTTCTTATCTTTGTGTCCTTGGTTTAGTCTTCGTCAAAAGTAATCCTCACTCTAACTTTAAGGCTAAATAATAAAAAGAAAGTGAGTATTAATACTTTTAGTTCCTTTGGGTTCGATAATCAGTCTTGCCTAAGCTATACTACTGTTCGATAGGTACACTTGCCTTAATATCGTTGTCAGAGTTAGTCTCCAGGTTTGATCATTCTTTTATAAATATTTAAAGCTCTGATTTTAAAGCGATCAATGCTTGATTTGTCAGCAGGGAAAAGCTGAACATCAAGTATCTTCGGGTTTGCTTCAACCAATTCTGGTACCCGAGTGGAAATGGGACCGTATCACTATGGATTTTGTAATAGGTTTACCATTATCACCGAGTAAGAAATGCTGTATGGGTTATAGTTGATAGACTCACGAAGTCAGCCAATTTTATACCTGTAGGAGTGGATTACTCACTCGACAAGTTGGCAAACTTGTATGTTTTAGAAATAGTAAGGCTTCATGAAGTTCCCTTATCGATTATATCGGATAGAGATCCGAGATTCACATCCAGATTTTGGAAGAAGTTACAAGAGGCCCTGGGTACGAAGTTGAACTTTAGTATGGCTTTTCATCCTCAAACTGACGGTCGGTCGAAAAGGTTAATTCAAGTACTCGAGGATATGCTTAGATATTGTATTCTCGAATTCCAAGGCAGTTGGGAAAAGATTCTCCCATTGATAGAATTTGCCTACAATAATAGTTTTTAGTCGAGCTTAAAGATGGTGCCATATGAGGCTCTGAAAGTGTCACCATGGAGAAGAGTTCTCAGATTTGGCTGGAAAGGCAAGTTAAGTCCACGTTTCATTGGACCTTACGAGATTACTGAGAAAGTTGGGCCGATAGCTTACCGTTTGGCTTTGCCATTAGAGTCAGAAAAGATACATGATGTGTTTCACGTGTCAATGTTGAGACGCTACCGATCAGGCCCTTCACATGTAATTTCCCCGCCAGAGATAGAGATTCATTCAGACATGACTTATGGTGAAGAACCAGTCAAGATTTTAGCTCGAGAAGTCAAATAGCTAAGAAATAAAAGTATTGCCTTAGTAAAAGTAATGTGGCAAAGACATGGGATAGAAAAAGCTACATGGGAACCAGAAGAGAGTATGAGAAACCAGTATCCATACCATTTTGCTGGTAAGATTTCTGAGGACGAAAATCCCTAAAGGGGGAGAATTGTATTAGCCCAATTTAGGGCCTAGTCGGAAAAGTGGTGCGAGACCACAAATCCGAAGTAGTAATATGAGTTTTTAAGGTATTTGAGATGTTTCCATGATATTATGGAAGTTTCGTGTAGAAATTTTATGAAAATTTCCATTAAAGGGTCCATTAGGACTAAATTGCAAAAGTTGCAAAATATGAGTTTCTAGAAGCTTTAGAATAGTAATTAGAAGTCCTTAAATAGCAATTTGCGCAAATTATAATTTTTGGACAAAATTGGACATGAGTTAGTACTTTGTAAAAATTTAAAGACAAGGGCATTTTGGTCATTTAATTTATTAAATGATTAAAATAGGAAAAAGATGATAATAATCTTATTCATCTTCTTCCTTGGTGCCGAAAATTTGAAGAACCCCATAGCTAGGGTTTGTTCATCTTTCAAGCTTGCTAGTAAGTTCATCTTAGCCCCGTTTTTAATATTCTTCGTATTTTTGAAGTTCTCGTATTATGAAATAGCTATTTTTAGCTATAAAATGAGCTAAGATGCATGTTCAAAAACATACCCATGAATGACATGCTTGTTAAATGATATTTTATGGAAGTTTATGAGAGTTTAATGTTAGATAAACATCTTTTTCTTAGTGAATTTCATGAAAAATGATAGTATGGACTAATTTGTATTAGTTATGAAATTAGTCATACATATTAGAAATAGTGAGAATTGATGATTTTTATAGTAGAGATAATGAATCAGCTAAACATGATGTTTAAGAAAGTTGAATGCGAATCATTTTAAGAGCCTAGGGGCAAAAGTGCAATTATTATAAAATTTAGGGGCAAAATAGTAATTTTGTCAAAGTATGAGTTAAGAGTCAATTTAGTCAATGTGAGTATTAAATGATCTAAATTATTATTATAGATCAAGAAAAACGAAGCCTGGATCAAAACCGAGGCAAGAACAAAGTCGAGGATTAAATTGCATATCTACATACATTTTGTATATTGAGGTAAGTTTGTATGATTTCTAAGCCTTATGATTATTATCATTGATTTGCTTAGTATAATGTACATTATTACCATAGAAATGCTTAATGCTATGTTAAATAAAGAAATTAATGAGATTAAGCATGAGAAAGTCCCGATTGAAGTTGAATTACTTAGGATACTCGATCTACCATATGAGATAAGAAAGTCCGTATAAGACCAAGCCAAGGCATGGAATCGGCAGTCAAGCAAGTTATCATGTAAGTACAAGACAAGTCTTGGGATTGAAGAGTTATTATGAGATTGTAACACCCCAAACCCGGCCCAAACGCTACGACCAGATCTGTCATGTTACGGGTTTAATGTTAAGAACATAGTTCCTTATTTGTTTTTAAGAGGGCACGTATCCCTTTTGAAAATTCTTTGATGATGTGTTATTTGAAAACTTAACTTTTTTGGTTTGGAAAATTTTGGTTTGATTAATCAAATATTCAATACCTTAGGTTTTCTTTCCAAAAACATTTCGTTACGTTAAGCGTGTTTGAAATTCCCATTTCATTACTTATAGTAAGTAAGTCTTTGAAAATAAAATGTAAAGTATAAACATAAACCCATATAAATCGATAACCTAAGCTACAGAGGCCTTATTACATAAATAATCCCAAATTTAAACTTAAAGAAAAAAAAACCAGAATTAACTTATAAAAATGAAAGACTTGATGGCCCCTCGAGTCCGCCTCAGCTCCCATGTCCACGATCTACTGCTCATCTGAAAAGTTAGGAAAATAAAAGGGTGAGTCACCAAGACTCAGTGTGCAAATCCCGAAAACACATAAAAGGCTTGAGCCCACAAACACATTATGGGTCTTAGCCCATACACAATGGCAACAAAATATTTGCATGCTACATGGCCCAACCCAACCTAAAAATCCATCCTGTACACACCAGCCCGTACCAACCAACACACCTCGGGGATTTCTACAATCAACCCACCAACCGCTACACGCCATATCGACAGCCATGCTGCCTATTCCTAACAGTCAGGAATAAATTTAATGTGGCTTAGCCACCGATCACTATTGTGACCTAACTTTATAATTAGTGATTTAACCACCGATCACCAAGTGACCTATTAACATGCTCTTCCCCTTCATCATATCAACCCCATCCCATGCATACATACATGCAAAATCAAAACAATATACTACCTAAAAGTTCACAGTCTATCACAAACATCGATACACATAGAGAAGTTTCTATGATTACGTACCTGGCATCCCTTGCCTACCCTTTTTGGGTAATCCGACTGCCAATACAGCCTTTTTCCGGCTTTTAGCCCATAGCATATATTTAGTACAGATTACTATACAGCCTTTTTTCGGCTTTTAGCCCATAACATATATTTAGTACGGATTAATTAGCGTGTTAGAGATCTACACACCTGATTACAGTCAAGACGAGACCTTCTATGTCGACACTATCAGAAGCCGATACGACTACTAACTGCCTAATATTTTGTTCTGAAGCCGGTCCACAACCCTGTGGCCAATCCCAAACTGCTGACACTGCTCGTTTCTTAAACTTAGGGATTGGGTTTACAGATCCAATCCCCTCCTTCGCTTGATCGACATTTGATTCCATTAAAAGACCTTATCAGTTGCTACCATCATATCATATGGTTAAGATCACAATTACGATAGTGAATCTAACGAGAATCTAAAGAGAACCCCTTACCTTGAAATCCCAAAAAAGAGAGATATGAGGTTTAGAGACTCGGTTCTGGCTTTTAGATCTAACGATCTACTTCAATTCCCGAATGTCACCCAACACGTAAACACAAGATACCAACAATCCATTAGCCTTTCGGCTTTGTCTTCTAAAAACCGAAAGAGAAAAAGAATATATCAGAAGAGATCGGCACCTACCTTTATAGAGAGTTCGGCAACTCCTAGAAGATTTTGGCTTTTATTCAGAAAATGAGGAAAAGAGAGAAGATGAAAACCCAAAATGTCGAAAATAAAGAAGAGAATGGGAGAATAAAACCCTAATGCCATTTTAAATTAAAATAGTTGGGCTTCATGCAACTTGAATTTGGGCTTCCTCAGTTGATGCCACTTCCCTGCTTTTAAGTGGCGCCACTTTGCCACTGGGCCACAAGCCCATTTGTATTTTAAAACACAGATAACATCTTTTGAGCCCTATCTTACCAGGCTTTCCACTAGAGTGTCCAAACAGAAAATTCGATTAAGGCCTCTGCCCAACCCTGAGCCCATTCTGGACCCCTAACACTCACATTAAACATAACCACACATTAAATGCATAGCCCCACAATTTCAGGATGTTATAGAGATGAAGACCCATGTAAGCCCAAGCCAAGGCATGGCATTGGTGAGTCTCCAAGCAAAGATGTCATGTAAGTCCAAGACAAGTCTTAGCATTGAAAAGTTATCAAGAGATAGAGATCTCGTGTAAGCCCAAGCCAAGGCATGGCATTGGTGAGTAACAAGGAAGATTTCATCTAAGTCCAAGCCAAGGCTCAGCGTTGACCAGTTCATGAGTAAAGATACCAAGTAAGACCATGTCAAGACATGACAATGGTAAGTTCCCAAGGGAATTCACTAGAAAGACTTCGTATAAGTCCATGTCAAGACATGGCCTCGAAACCAAGATGAGATATTCCATGTAAGACCATATCTAGGATATGGCTTTGGCCTCAAGTTATATGTGGAATGAGGTTCAGTATCCTCAGTTATTCATAGAAATTCATCGGGCAAACGAGTAAAGCTTAAATGAGATAATAAGAAAGTTAGGTAAGCAAAGCTGTTATCAAGTTGGAAATGAGTATTATTCATATTATGAATGATGAGTTGAGTTTATGATTATTACAGTAAAGTATGCTGATCTATGTGATCAAGTGATACAAGTACCTTGTTTACCTTATGAGTATGAGACTAATAAGTATCATGAGATATGTAAGCATCAGTATGAGTAAGTAAGCTTTATAGCTGAAATTTATGATACCATTGTTTATGTCAAATGGTTTATATTAGGCAAGTATGTTCCTATGTGCATTATTTGCTAACTTACTAAGCTAAATGCTTACGTCTTTAATTTCTTCTTTCTATGTAGTCCCGCCAAGCTAACTTGCGGATCGTTGAAGTCGGAGCTCGAAGCACACTATCAATTGCTATTTTGGTATAGCCAAGTTGTTTTTATTAAGTATGGCATGTATAGGAAGCATTCATTTTGACAATATGTTTTTAAGAAAAGCCAAAGTATTGGCTACTAAGTTCATTATTCTTTTGTATATGGCTAAGTGATTGGCCAAAATTGACTAAGTATGTATGTTTATTGAGATCAATGAAGCATGTAGTATTGTTCATAAAAGATGTATTAAATTGAGAATGAGCTTAATCTTGATTTCAGGGTGGCAATTGGCTTGGTAAATAGCCTATAAGTGCCCACACGGTTGGACACACGGGCGTTTGCCCAGGCCGTGTGCATCCTGGACCTTTGTACCTTAAGTCAGGATAGACCACGGGCTAATCCCAGGGCCGTTTGTTTAGACCGTGCATAGCACACGGTCTAAGTCCACGGGTGTGTCAGGGCCGTGTGAATATAGTTAGTGTCGACCACGATTGGAAGACATGGGCGTGCCTAAGAGGTACACGGGTGTGTCTTAAGTCACATGGGCATGTGATCCCTGTCTCGAGTAAAAGTTTTCGATTGAGTTCCGAAAGTTTTCATATATGTGTTTAAGGCTTTTTAGGCCTATGAGATGTATGAGTTGTTTAAGAAAGAGAAGTATTAAATTTGAAACGAAATTTTACAGCCCGTAGGTACATGTTAAAGCAAGTTCAAGCATAGTAATGTCTCGTACCTGGTCTTAGCCCCAGACTCGGGTATGGGGTGTTACAATCAAAGTCGCAATAATCGAAAAGCCTTTTACAAACCGTCTATAATAGCCGGCTAGTCCCAAAAAACTACGGACTTTAGATACATTTCTCAGAGACTTCCAATCTATAATTGTAGATATTGTGCTCGGGTCAACTCAAATACCCGCAGCTAAATCTATATGTCCTAGAAAACTGACCTCTCGTAGCCAAAATTCACATTTGCTAAACTTTGCAAACAACTGTTTATCTCTCAAAGTTTGTAACACGATTCTCAAATGCTCGGTATGTTCAGATTCATCACGAGATCAGATCAAAATATCATCAATAAACACAGCTACAAATCAATCTAAATACGGCCTGAAAATCCGGTTCATCGGGTCCATAAAAATAGCAGGTGCATTTGTTAGTCCGAAGGCATCACAAAAAATTTGTTGTATCTGTACCTCGTTCTAAAAGCAGTCTTTGGCATATCGGAGTTTTTAACTTGCCCGATCTCAAATCAAATTTCAAAAAAATTGTTGCCCCTTTTAACTGATCAAACGAATCATCTATTCTTGGCAAAGGATATTTGTTTTTTAACGTCACTTTGTTGAGCTGCCGATAATCTATAGACATTCTCATCGTGCCATCTTTCTTTTTACCAAATAACATAGGTGCACCCCAGGGAGAGAAACTCGGTCTAGTAAAACCTCTATCTATCAACTCTTGTAGTTGGGCTTTCAATTATTTTAACTCTGTCGGAGCCATTCTGTACGGAGCTATCAATATCAGTGTTGTACCCGATACTAATTCAATACCAAACTCAACCTCTCTGATAGGTGGTAAACCCGGTAATTCTTCAGGAAACACATCTGAAAACTCACATACAACTGATATTGATTCAATCTTTCTCTCTGTCACTTTCGTATCAAGTACATATGCAAGATAAGCTTCACACCCCTTGTAACACCCCTTACCCGTGTTCGAAGCCAGAACCGAATACGAGGCATTACATAACTCAACTTGCTTAAACATGATGTTTCGGGCTAAAAATTTTCATTTCGTCTTAAAAACTTTCCATTCAAACCCATAACATACTCATCCTGGGCGTATGAGGCCTTAAACATACTTCCAGAAGGTTTTAAGAATTAATTAGAAACTTTTATGCACTTAGAAAAATATCTCCTAAACAGGGGCTACACGCTCGTGTGAAATGGGACACACCCGTAGGGGCAGGCCGTGTGGTCACACACGCCCATGTCCTTCACCCGTGGTCGACACTGACTTATTTCACATGGCTAGACACACGCCCGTGTCCCTTACACAGCCCCGACACACCCGTGTCTCAGCCCGTGTGCCAAAACCTTGGCATTCTGTTTATGACATCATCATCTCACTATGGTCACACGGCCAAGGCACACGCCCGTGTCCTTAGATCGTGTGTCGAATTAAATTCCTAATTTCAGGTGCAGACTTCACACGGCCTGGGCACAAGCCCATGTCCTAGGCCGTGCCTCCCACATGGCTGAGACACACTGACGTGTCTCTGCCTGTGAGTTTTCTACTGAACATACTGACTTGCAATTATAGCATGCAAGGGGACACATGGCCAATCAACACGCCCATAGGGCTAACCGTGTGTCACACACGGCCTAGACACACGCCCGTGTGTCTACCCGTGTGGACAATTAGATGGCTATCTACCAAGCCATTTGCTACCCTATCAAGTAATCACACTCATACCAAAACATTTCGATATATAAGATGACCAAATGGTACCCTATGAACTCAAAAAGAATCACTACATCCTCAAAAGCATACACTTCATGAAATTCATCTTCATTAAACGTAAAAATTAGCCAAGTATTGGCCCAACTTTAATGACCATTTACAAAATGAATTGGAACAATCTTAGTAGCCAACACATTTAGCTTACCAATATGATATAACAAAATACTCAAGTCCTATACATGCCATATTCAAAATAAATCTAATTTGGCTATACTAGGTTGTGGTCGATAGTGTGATCTCCAATTCCGACGTCCGCGAATTCTTGTGCTAACTTTGCAATACTACAAGGAAAAAGGGCAATGAAAATGAGTAAGCACAAAGCTTAGTAAGTTTTTTGCAATACTACAAGGAAAAATGGCAATGAAAATGAGTAAGCACGAAGCTTAGTAAGTTTGCATGGAATTAAATGGCAACAATAAACTCACAACATAATCCATCCATGGCAATAATTAACCATACACAAGTCATAGGCTTCTTGCCATATTTATACATACTCATACTTGTCCTTATCTAACACATACCATGCCACATATCGTAATTGTTTCTTCATGAATTACTCATGAGTACCTGTGTTAACTCAATCACATAACTTTAGTAGAATCCTCTTCACTATTTTTAAGTTAATCAATTCATCCCGATAATTCACTAGGGATACTCAAGGGTGTATATTCATAAACATTAACATAACACGAAACCAATGCCACATCCCGGATGTAGTCTTACGTGGGGTCATTTCTGAGTGTCGATGCCATATCCCGGATATGGTTTTATACGGAATCTCTCATTAAGCATCGCTACCATATCCCGGATATGGTCTTATACGATTCTCATACTCAATACCAAAGCCATATCCCGGATATGGTCTTATACGGAATCTCAATTCGGCTCCGAGGCCATGTCCCGGACATGGTCTTACATGGGACCTTGTTCATCTCATAACTTGATGATAGCATTTTCACACTTATTATAGTCCTACCGGGACTTCAACATCTCAACTTTTATCATCTTTCTCATATAACATTAATATTCAATTTCATAGAATGTTGTTATAATATCAACCATTCTCAAACATGCTAGCATAAATATTGAATCATCACATACAAACTTACCTCGAATTCAAAATAAGCTAGATGGTCGATCTAGTTCGAGAATTTATTCTTTCCCCAATCGAGGTGGACTCTTGGTTCTTCTTGCTCTATAATAGCAAATTAGCTCACTTTAATCATCACATTAACAAATGTATTTCAAAAATCATGCTTTGGCAAAATTACCGTTTTGCCCTTATACTTTGGCAAAATGACCATTTTACCCCTAGGCTCAGAAATTAATCCTAATCAAATTTCTACCTTTAATGAGCCTAGGTGAAAATTTATTTCTCTTATGGCTATTATCAAAATACAACATTTCACACATTTACTACAAACTTTATAACATTTACAACAAGGTCCAATTAGGTGTTTTCATGGCAACACCTTTCACAAAAGTTGTTCATCTAACAATCAAGACTCATTTTCTTCCATAACAATGCAGCAAATAACAATGAAAGCTCTCATGTCAAATCTCTAAACTCTTCACCATATTACAAGTTAGTCCCGTCATTTGAAAGCTTAGGCTCTAGGGGTTCTAAAAGTACAACTATCTTCAAGAAAAATTATTAAAATCACTTACTTGAATGGAGAAGAGCTTGCTGAAATTTTGAGCTTTCAAAACCCCTATTTTTGTTTCCAAATTTTGGTGGAAGAAGATGAAGAGAAAAGATCGATATCATCTTTTATTTTATTCTATTCTATTTATCAATTTAATCCACCTACTACATCAACTTTGACCAATTTTGCCTCATATTGTCCCCTATGGCCGCCCAACCACTTACAAAGGGGCTAATTGCCTTTTAAAGACCCCAAATTAACAATCTATGGCTATTTGGCACCTTTATCTTACAAAATAGAACTTTTGCACTTTATTCGATTTAGTCATTTTTCGCGATTAAGCAAGAAATTGCTAAAATTAAGGCACCAAAATTTTCATACACTTATACCATCACACTCTAACTCATAAAATATCATGGAAATTATTTTCTCTAACCTCAGATTAGTGATCACGAGATCACTGTTCAAACTAGCCCCTAAATCGGGCTATTACAATTCTCCCCCTTAATGATTTTCGTCCCCGAAAATCTTACCGGTGAAAAGGTTGGGATATTGGTTTCTCATAGTCTCCTCAAGCTCCCATGTCTATGCCATAGTACTTTCACAAGGGCTATACTTTTGTTTCTTAACTGTTTGATCTCTCGTGCCA
Organism: Gossypium australe; assembly: GCA_005393395.2. Taxonomy (NCBI): domain Eukaryota; kingdom Viridiplantae; phylum Streptophyta; class Magnoliopsida; order Malvales; family Malvaceae; genus Gossypium; species Gossypium australe. Next base: position 15,250,300 of record CM016615.1, on the reverse strand, counting down.
AATTGTTAATCGGTTTTTCACCATAAGTCAAATCCGGATGTATCTCTACCTCTGTTGGTACTATGATATGTGATGGGTCTGAACGGTATCGGTGCAACATGGACACGTGAAAGACATCGTGAATCTTTTCCAGTCTAGGTGGCAAGGCCAAACGACAAGCTACCGGTCCACTCTTTTCGGTAACTTCATAAGGTCCGATAAAACGAGGACTTAATTTGCCTTTCTGGCCAAATCTGAGGACCTTCCACCATGGTGATACTTTCAGAAAAACTTTATCACCGACTTGGAACTCAATCTCTTTCCATTTCAGATCCAAATAGGACTTTTGTCTATCTGAGGCCGCTTTCAGACACTCGCGTATCACCTGTACTTTCTCTTCAGTTTCCTTGATCAAATCGACCCCGTGTATCTGTTTCTCTCTGAGTTCTGTCCAATACAAGGGCGTTTGACACTTACGCCCATACTATGCCTCATAAGGCGCCATTTTCAAAGTTGACTGGAAACTGCTGTTGTAGGCGAATTCTACCAACGGTAAGTATTTCTCCCAATTACCTTGAAATTCCAAAACACAACATCGAAGCATATCTTCAAGTATCTGGATTACTCTTTCTGACTGCCCTTTGGTTTTTGGATGGAAGGCTGTACTGAAACTCAATTTTGTTCCCAAGGCCTCTTGTAACTTTTTCCAAAATCGTGACGTGAATTTCGGATCTCTATCTAAAATGATCGACAACGGTACACCATAAAGTCTTACTATCTCTGACACGTACGATTTCGCCAATTTATCAAGCAAATAATCGACTCGCATTGGTATAAAATGGGCTGACTTCGTGAGTCTATCTACTATGACCCACACGGCATCTTTCTTTTTCAAAGTTAATGGTAAACCTGTCACAAAGTCAATGGTAATACAGTCATACTTCCACTCAGGAACCATAATGGGCTGAAGTAAACTCGAAGGTACTTGGTATTCAACCTTCACTTGTTGACAAATCAGGCATCTCGATACAAATTCGAAAATGTCCTTTTTCATACTAGGCCACCAATACCACTTCCTCAAATCATTGTACATCTTCGTGCTACCAGGGTGCACAGTTAAACATCCACTATGTGCTTCATGCAAAATCATACGAATAATGTCATCATTTCTAGGTACACTGACCCTATCTCGAATCGTCAAACATCCATTAGGATTTACCCGAAAGTCTGACTCAACATTTGACTCACAAAGAACTCATTTAGCTTGTAAGTTGCCGTCCTCTTTCTGAGCTTCACAAATCTCTTGAAGAAATAATGGTTTAGCCCTTAGCTCAGCTAGAATAGAACCATCATCCAACAAAGCCATCTGAGTATTCATGGCTCTCAGCGCGAACAACGGTTTTCTGCTTAAAGCATCGGCGACTACGTTCGCCTTTCCCGGATGGTAGTCAATCACTAACTCATAATCCTTAATCAGCTCCAACCACCTTCTTTGCCTCAATTTCAAATCCTTTTGAGTCATCAAATATTTTAGGCTTTTATGGTCGGTAAATATCTGACACTTTTCTCCATATAAATGGTGTCTCCATAACTTCAATGTAAATACAATGGCTGCCAACTCTAGATCATGGGTCGGGTAATTTTTCTCGTGCGACTTTAATTGTCTAGAGGCGTAGGCAATCACCTTACCCTCTTGCATAAGAACACAACCCAACCCATTTAAGGATGCATCACTGTAAACCGCAAATTCTCTTCTCAGTTCAGGTTGCACCAAAAACGAAGCCTCCGTCAACAACGCCTTTAGTTTCTCAAAACTCTGTTGACACCTTTCTATCTAATCAAACTTTACGTCTTTTTGCAATAATCTCGTCATCAGGGTAGCTATCATGGAAAACCCCTTGACAAAATGCCTATAATAACCGGCTAGGCCCAGAAAGCTTCTAACCTTAGTTACGTTCCAAGGTGGCTTCCAATCAACAATCGCTGAAATCTTACTCGGGTCGACTCTAATCTCATCTCCCGAGACAATGTGCCCTAAAATTCCTACTTTCTTAAGCCAAAATTCACTTTTTCTGAACTTGGCATACAATTTTTTTCTCTCAAAATTTGCAGAACCATACTCAAATGCTCAACATGTTCGTTCTCATCTTGAGAGTAGATCAGGATGTCATCGATGAAGACCACTACAAATTTATCCAAGTATGGCCGAAAAATGCGATTCATCAGGTCCATGAAAACGGCAGGGGCATTCGTTAGACCAAAAGGCATGACCAAAAATTCATAGTGGCCATACCTAGTCCTAAATGCAGTTTTCGTTACATCCGAGTCCCTAACTCTCTGCTAATAGTACCCAAACCTCAAATCTATCTTGGAAAATATTGTGGCTCCCTTCAATTGATCAAATAAATCATCGATTCTTGGGAATGGGTACTTGTTCTTCATAGTTACCTTGTTAAGTTGCCGATAATCTATGCATAATCTCATAGAACCATCTTTCTTCTTCACGAATAAAATGGGAGCACCTCACAGAGAGAAGCTCGGTCTTGCGAAACCTTTATCCGTTAGTTCTTGCAACTGTGCTTTCAACTCTTTTAGCTCAGTTGGGGCCATTCTATATGGAACAATAGAAATGGGAGCAGTACCTAGTGCTAACTCAATTCCAAATTCAATCTCTCTAACCGGAGGTAACCCTGGCAACTCCTCTGGGAAAACATCTGGATACTCGCATACTATGGGTACCGACTCAATTCTCAATTTATTCTCTTTAGCATTCATTACAATGGCAAGGTAAGCGTCGTACCCTTTTCTTAAATACTTCTAAGTCAACAAGGATGATATCACTACTGGTGATCTATCTTGCTTATCTGATTCAACACTAATAAAATCCCCATTTTCATTTTTCAACTCAATAAACTTCTTTCCACAATTAACAACTACACCATGAGTAACTAACCAATCCATCTTGAGGATGACATCAAACTCATTAAACGAAAATAACACAAGATCAACAGGAAAGCAATGACCCCTAATCATCAAAGGGAAACCTTTGCAAACTCTATCAACCAACACATACTTGCCTAGGGGATTAGAAACTTTTATTATAAATTCAGTAGACTCTATGGGCATGTTCATGCTAGAGACTAAATTCATGCATATGTATGAGTGGGTAGATCCCGGATGAATTAAAACTATAACATGAGTATCATAAAGAGAAAAGGTACCCATGATTATGTCAGGGGAAGATGCCTCTTCACGAGCACGAATGGCATATGTTCTCGCCGGTGCTCGACCCTCGACTCTTGCAGTCTGCTCTCTAGATGGATTCTTGTTACTCAATTCATTTCTTGGGTTTCTCTGCGATCTTCCTCTAGCAGCACTTCCCGGTCTTGTATTGTGAGACTTCTCTTTCATACCCACCTCGGGGCAATCTCTGATAAAGTGGTCTAAGGACCCACATCTAAAACAAGCCTTCTCATTTGCCCGACACTCACCAGAATGACGCCTGCCACACTGCGGGCATTTTGGTCTACTCGGTCGAATGTTGTCCACACTAGCAACCGATGTGGTCTGCAATTTAGGCCCCGAAAACTGTTTTCCCTTACTTCAGGTTGAAACCCCAACTGAAGTGACTGGTCGAGTAGCAAAATCCCTCGACTTCTTAGATGAGGATTGGTAGGACTTACTCAATTGCCTTTTCCTCGAGTCACGGAACTCGATCTCAGCTCTTCTCTTCTCTTTAGCCAACTCTTCGGCTTTTGATAAACCATAATTTATACATATTTTAACCCCATGCTTGGCTTGATTTTGGATGAATTTTCATTAGATTTAATGAATTCGATGCTCCTAATCCTTTAATTTCATGTTTTACACTCAGGAGAGCTTAGGAGTCGAAAAGATCGAGAAACGGGCCAAAAAGGGACTAAATGGGCCTCCACGGCCTGGACTATCGCACACGGGCAGACCACATGGCCGTGTGTGGTGAGCAGAAGCGATCACGGGTTGAGGAATCAAACACGGGCGTGTCCCTGCCTATTTTATTCAGAATAGGTTATTTGTGGGCTAAGAAAGGTGTTCCAAAGCCTATATAAAAACCATAGGGGCAACCTAAAAGATGACGCCGAGTAAAAGGCAGAAAATACTCGAAGACAGCCGTCGAGAATAGCTTAGGAGAAGGATCTCTCTCAAGACTGAAGATCTCCCATCAAGTTCTTTAGAAGTTTTTGGGTTTTCTTATGTTTTGTTGTTTTCCCTATTTTAAGATGTTTCCCTCTATCAGTATGAACTAAATCCCTTAAATACCTAAGGAGATGAAACCTAAGACGAATCTTATTATTATTTGATTTATAAGATAAATACTTGTTCTTTTTCTTAATTGTGAGTTCTTATTCTTGTTTTGATAATTCAGGTTATTGATTCAAAGTCAAATGTGCTTATTCAGTGGAGTAAAAGTCCCTGTTTAAGAGAAGATCAATACAATTAAGTGGAGTTGATTGCAACCTTAGAAATAGGGCGACGAAAATCAATAGTCCTTGTGGATACAATATTACCGGTCTTACCATAACTATACTATTGAACGATAGGTGCGCTTGCCTTTATTATGATCGTAGTTAGTTTTAGACACATCAAGTTCTTGGCGCCGTTGCCGGGGACTAAGATATTAGGAACACTAAATTTTTATTACTTTAGCCATTTTATTTATTTACGATTTATTTTTATTTTATTTTAGCTTTGCTAATTTTTCTTTTATTTGCTTCTGGCAGGTAATTTTAGTTTATTACTAGAAGAAACCTGCCAGGGCCCTTGATTTTTGACAGTGAGATAGAACATACCACTTGTAGAAACCGAAGAGAAATAAGGTGAAGCCTATAATACATAGAAGAAGAGCAAGAAGACGAAACCAATACTACCGAAGAGATGGCTGATAATAATCCGCTACCTTTTGTGGTTGCCTCAAACCCAATGAATCAAAATCCTGCTCCTCATACTTTGTATGATTATGCTAAACCTAATTTAACAGGAACCGAATCAAGTATTGTTAGACCTGCTATTGCTGCAAATAATTTTGAACCGAAACCTAACACTATACAGATGATTCAACAGTTTGTTCAGTTTGATAGTTTGTAGGATGAGGATATAAACAATCACTTGGCGAATTTTCTGGAATTCTGTGACACTTTCAAAATTAATGGCATTTCTGATGATGCCATTTGCCTTCGGTTGTTTCCCTTCTCGTTGAGAAAAAAAGCTAAACAATGGTTGAACTCGTTACCACGAAGATCAATCACTACATGGGACCAAATGACCGAAAAATTTTTACTTAAATATTTTCCGCCGGCTAAAATGGCTAAGTCGAGGAATGATATTTCTTCTTTTGAGCAGATGGATCTAGAAATACTCTGCGATGCATGGGAGAGATATAAGGATATACTAAAGAGATGCCCTCACCATGGGTTACCTTAATGGCTACAGGTTCAAACCTTTTACAATGGTGTGAACCCCTCAACTAGGCAGTTGATTGACTCAGCCACTGGTGGAACCCTTAATAACAAGACTCCTGAAGCGACTTATGAGTTTATAGAGGAACTGACACTGAATAACTATCAGTGGCAAGTTATGAGGACAAACCCAACAAAAGCCGCCAGTATTTTCAACCTTGACGCAGCAACCATGCTATCAAACTAGGTAAACTGTTAAATAAAAAGATTGGTGGTTTGTGTGGTTCTTCGCAGGTACATCTAGTGCTGCAGTACGATACAAATGGAGGAGGGACGAACAATACAGAATACCCACCCTACAACCCTGGCATAGAAAGCGAACAGATGAACTATATGGGTAATAATTTTAAACCTCAAAATAACCCCTATAGTAACACGAACAATCCAAGTTGGAGGAACCACCCAAACTTCTCATGGGGTGGTCAAGGAAATCAGAGACAACAACCCCTTCCAAGCTTTCAACAACAACCCTACCCATGAGAGAAAAAGCCGAACCTTGAGGAGATGTTATCAAAATTTATCACGATGTTAGAAACCCGTTTCCAAAACACTGAAGCAACACTCAAAAATCAGCAAGCATCGATTCAAGGGCTTGAGAACCAATTAGGAGAACTTGCTAAGCTCATATCTGAACAGCCACAAGGCAACTTGCCAAGCAACACTGAAACTCACCCAAAGGAGCAACTTCGTGCCATTACTTCTCACGAGAGTGAAGGGTTAGATGAACCAAAATTGATGCAAGAGAATGTGGTAGAGGAAGGTAAGGTTGCGATAAGCCATGATAAACCAAAAATGGTAAGTACAGAATACCAACCTCGTGTGCCATATCCTAATGCGACAAAGAAAGACCCCACAGATGAACATTTCGGTAAATTTCTTAAACTCTTAAAAAAATTACGTATTAACTTACCGTTTATTGAAGCTCTTTCGCAGATGCACAATTCAAAAAAAATTTAAAAGAACTTTTGACAAACAAGCGGAAGTTAGACGAGGCGTCGCATGTGGCCTAAATGTAGTGTGCTCAACAATCTTACAAAATAGACTACCACAAAAGTTAAAGAATCCAGGGAGTTTTGCGATTCCTCGATTAATTGGTGGTCTATCTATTAAGAATGCTTTAGTAGATTTAGGGGCAAGCATAAATGTTATGCCTTATAAAATGTTTAAACAGCTAGGTCTTGAAAAACACAAACAAACCAGGATGAGTGATCGTTTGTTAGAGTTTTAAAAATTTATAAATAGAATGATCGAACCTGGGAACTAACTATAACAATGATTTGAGGCAAGCGCACCTGTCGAACAATAGTATACTTAAGCCAAGACCGAATTGGCGAACCCAAAGGAACTAAAAGTACTATTACTAACTTTCTTTTTATTATTTAGCCTAAAATAAAAGTGAATTATTTATTAATCTAAAATTAACTAATAACTAAACTAAAAATGCAAAGACAAAGAGAATGAATTGGGGAAAATAACTTTCGGAAAAACCAATTGATTAAGACGATGCCCGAGGAAGAATCCACCTAGACTTCACGTGTTATCTAACTCTGAACCAGACAATTTATTCACTTGACTTGATCCGTAAGATTCCCTAACATATATTAATCCCTCTCTCGAGGTGACTAACGTCTAACCCTAGGTTGATTAATTGAAATCTCTTTCTAATTAAAACCTCTAGAATTACATTAACTCGATCTATGGACTCCCATATTAGGTTTCACCCTAATCCGGCAAAATCTCGTCACCCTATATCTAGGCGTGCGATCAACTCCGTGTAATTATACTAGATCTACTCTTAGGTAGGGACTTTTGCTCTTCCACCTAAGCACATTACACTTGAATTAATATCCCGGAAATATCAACACAAGAATTAAGAACACATAATTAAGAACAAGTCAAATATTTATCATATAGTTCAGCAACCGATAACAAGATTCATCTTAGGTTTCATCCCCCTCAGGTATCTGAGGGTTTAGTTCATAACAATAAAAGAATACATCTCAGAAGAAAAGATAAAACAAAACCTAAGAAAAACTCTAAAACCCCCTGAAGGAATTGAAGAGAGATCCTCCATCTTGTGTATAATTCCGGCTTCTTGAGATGAATCAACTGGCTTTCTTCGAGTAAAATCCCACAAATCTGCCCTCTTTGGCCTAGCTGGACGCCCCCTCACTAAAGCCCTGGGTTCCCCCCTTTTAGGTCATACTTAGGGTGTTTATATAGGCTTCGAAATGTGTTTCTTTGCCTCTAAGTATCCTAATCCGAGTGAAACTTCTCTTTGTCACGGCAGGGACACGCCCATGGCACACGCCCATGTAAGTCGTGGCCAGGCCGTGTTCGACACTGTTGAATGAGGCACGACCGTGTGGTCTTGGGCCCAGGCCGTGTAGATTTTGTGATATGGCCCATTTACTCCGTTTTGGGCCCGTTTCTCGTTCTTTTCATCCTCTGGTGCTCTTCTACATATAAAACATGAAAATAAAGGATTAAGAGCACCAAATTACACAATTCAAGGCTTAAATCCTCCAAAAGCATGCTAAATGTGGGCCTAAAATATGTTACTATTACGGTTTATCAAATACCCCCACACTTAAGCTTTTGGTTGTCCTCAAGCAAAATTCTCAACTCACAATTAAAATCGAACTTCCTTGATTCATAACCTTCATCAATAATGTTTCATCATAATTCAAAGATAATTTATATATGGATGATTTAACTCAAAGAGTCCTAAAGATTTAAACAATCAAAGTCATACATTTATAGACTGAAAATGTTAGGTGTTTCCCCTTACGTAAATAATTACGTCTGATTCGAAATCGACAAGAGTTGACATCCTCATTAAAGATTCACTTAAACCACTCAAAGTGTTTAAGGTTCAAAATTAAGCACTCAAAAGTCAAACATGAAAAGTTAATCCCATAGGCTTGCCTGAAAATCAAATCTCCACCACTGTAAAATGAGATGATACGCAGATCAAAAGGTATTTAAAAAGGGTTGTAATAGAGCTTAGGTTAAGGGTGTGGATAAAGGCTGAATTAGAAGGTTAGAATCGAGATTGGCCTGACAATTTACCTAACTAGAGATAACAAACTGATAATAATTATATAAATTGAAAACTTATAAAACGAGCTTCTTTCTCAAGATTTGGAATTTACATGTATAAGCTCATAGAACTAATAATGAATATACTTCGAATTTTTTTTTTAAGAACAAGTCACTAATAAAGCATGAATTCAACTACTGGAATAAAATAATTAGGCAACTGATCAATTTAAATCTCGATATAAGGGTAGTCAAAAAGAATGGTGATAACAAATACAAAGGGTTTTGGTTTAATATTAGCTGGTAAGTCAATAAAAAGGGTTGTTAGGATTAAAAGGGGTTCACTAGGGGTTAATTATGAAGGTAGGCTTTTAGTGGAGTAAGTGGGTTAAAACCTAGGTGCCTTTATCATCTCTGTATATCAAATCAAGGGTGTGGTCTCGACATGTATAATCGAAGCAAGTTCTAGAATAACAATTCAATGTTGACACACACATAATCAAAAAGTAAGCACGAAAGAATGTATGCTCTATAAGGCTCAAAATCTCACAAAAATTATGGGTTTTTGATGTCAACCTTGTAAATTTCAAACTTCAAGGTGATAATTAGATTCAAGTAGACAACCTAACACAATTTTAATTTTTGAAAATAGACTCATCATGCTTGATTCTCTAGTCTCCTAAAGTTTACATCATCAATGTACAATTATCAATGACTTAATCCAAGACATATCAATAAATCAAAGGAAATTTCATTCTAATCATAATATAAAAAACTTACTTTAGAACAAGGCATAATTCAGGGATTTTCAAATAATACTATAGTTAACCCCTGCACTTCAGATGTACGTTGCCCTCAATGTACAAAGATAGATAATAGCAATTTGATAATCAAAAGATAGGGAGAGGAGTGAAACTTCCTGAATTTTAGATGGACTCCTTGAGTTGGAGGTGAAAGATAAATTGGAGGGGCCGCCTCTAATTCCTGCGCTAGATGAAGAAATTGGGGAGCTCGTTAAGAATTAGCCAAAAAATAATAATAATAATTCAAAATATACTAGATATATATTTAAAAATAAGAAAGATAAAAAGAAACAGTGTAAAAATTGAAATAAAACTAAAAGAAAAGATGAATGGTCTGAAAAGTCCTTATTGTTGGATGGTTCACGAGGTGGTGTGATTTCTAGGGCTATATTGGGGTGGTGGTGGCTGAAGTGGCATGATTCCCAAGCAGCCTTTAGAACCTAAAACCAAGAAACTAAAATAAAATAAACTAATTTAAGCATAAGATAGTCAAAGAGAAGGAAAATAAAGAAAACTAGAAAATAAAAATATAAGTTAAATGGTCTCAAAAACCCTTGGCTTGTCGAGAGAATGAAGCGGCCGACATGAACTTATGTGGATTGGTCTTCCTAAAGAAGACTGAGCTTGGATTCTTCCACTTCTTCGACATGGCCATTGTGGAGATAAAGAGGTAGAAGAATGATATGGGATGTTAAAGATCTGAAAAAGAAAAGAAAATGATATGGAAGAAGGGAGATGGGGGGTAGGTTAGAAGATGGGGTGGTTTAAATAGGATTATGAGGTATGGTACGTCCCCACGCCCGTGTACCATAGGCGTGCCGAGTCACACGGCCATGTCGCACGGTCGTGTTATGTCTTGTTCGTTTCTCCCACGCCCATGGGCAGGTCACCACGCCCGTGTATGATCTAACAGTGTCGGCCACGATTGCATCGCACGGCCGTGGTGTGGTGGTTGGAGTCCATGACTCGAAGATATTAGTCGTTCTGACTCGTACCATCTCTGCTATGTCATTACGGAGATTCTGTGTACCCACACGGCCACGGCCACGGCTGTGTGGCTTACGAATCTACATTTTTGGTCAGTTTATATTCAAGTACTAAAGAGAAAAAATTAAAAGTAGAGAAAATAAATAAATAAATGGAAAAATAAATAAGGTTAGTGCTCGGGTTCCTCCCGAGAAGCGCTCGTTTATAGTCTTAAGCTAGACTTACCTCTCATTTGCTTATTCATGGTGGTTTGAGGAGTTGGAAGTCCTTCCTCATGCTAGCAGTTCCATTATCATTATAAAGTGTAAGACGAGTAGCGTTTATTTTCAAAGAGCCAAACATAGGATTACTTACCTCGACCGTTCCGTATGGGAAAACATTAATTACCTTAAAAGGGATTTCTTTGCTTGTGTTAGGATCGGGAGGAGATATTCGTGGGTCTGCTTTATCTAATAATACTTGATCTCCAATTTTGAACTTGTCTGTCTCATAGAGTGGCGTTGGTTCTGCTTTGTGTATTCCTATTTTTTCTTTGATATGCTTATTCCACTCTTCTACCTCATCGATTTGAATCCCTTGTTCCTCATGAGTTATTTCTTTATTGGTACCGGGTCTAGTATCGGGTTCAGTTGTGTTCTTTTGTGGTGCTTCCTGTAAAGAAGGGTTAACCGAATGGTTATCAATAGAATGTACTTTCTCACCTTGATTATTTGATGTCCTAGCTGAGTCGAGAGCTTGAAGAGTGACTGTCTCATCACCTACACAGAGTATCAGTTGACCTGTGTTGACATCAATTTTAGTTCTGGCAGTTGCTAAAAAGGGCCTTCCTAAATTTAAGGGAATACTATTGTCCTCATCCATGTCTAAAACGACAGTTTACTGGGAATACGAATTTATCAATTTTCACGAGTACATCTTCAATTATACCCCTAGGAATTCTAACAGTTTTATCAGCTAATTGAATGCTCATCCTAGTTTGTTTGGGCTTCCTTAGACCTTGTTGTTTAAACATTTTATAAGGGATGACGTTTATGCTTGCCCCTAAATTAGCTAACTCATTATCAATAAATAAACTACCAATTAAGCATGGAATTGTAAAACTCCCTGGATCTTTTAATTTCTGCAGTAGTTTATTTTGCAACATTGCTGAGCATACTGCGTTCAGTTCCACATGTGATTCTTCATCAATCTTCCGCTTATTTGTCAATAGCTTCTTTAAAAATTTTCTAGAATCTGGCATCTGCGAAAGAGCTTCAAGAAACGGTAAGTTAATATGTAATTTCTTTAAAAGTTTAAGAAACTTACCGAACTGTTCCTCTGTGTCGTCTCTCATCATTGCTTCGAGATATGGTATGCGAGGTTGGTACTCTTTGATTACCGATTTTGGCTTATTATTTACCTCAACATACCTTCTTCTACCGCATTCTTTTGCCTTAAATTGGGCTCGTCTAACCCTTCCCTATCTTGAGCTATTATGGCTTGTATTTCCTCATTTGGGTTAGTTTCGGTGTTGCTTGGTAGGCTTCTAATAAACTGTAATTATAACAAATTTTAATCCCACATTTAGCTTGTTTTTGGATGACTTATCCCCCAATTTATGTAAAAAGGTGCTCTTAATCCTTTCTTTTCATGTTTTATACTCAGGAAAGCACCCAAGGATGAAAAGAATGAGAAACAGGCTTAAAACGGACCAAATTGGGCCAAGAGAGAAATCGACACGGCCTGGCCCAAAGCTAACACGACCGTGCCTCATTAAAAGTCCGAGCACAGCCTGGCCATGATCCACACGGGTGTGTGTCATGGCCGTGTACCTGTCGCTGGAAAGACCAATTTCATTCGAGAAAGGATACTTGGAGGCAAAGAAACACACTCCAAAGCCTATTCAAACACCCTATTAGGAATTCTACTTAAATTAGGATACTTAGGGGCCAAGTAAGGCATCACAAAGTCTATATAAACACTTTAGGGGGCAACTTGAGAGGGGAGTTCGGCAGAAGCCGGAACAGGCATCGAAAGCTAGGCCAAGGAGCCAAGCCGAGAAGGTCAGAGTTAGGAAATAACGCGAGGATAGCCAGTTGATCCATCCCAAGAAGCTGGAGTTATACTCAAGACGACGGAATTCTCCTTCAATTCCTTCAGGGGGTTTTAGGGATTTCTTATGTTTTGTTTTATCTTTTCTCTTGCGATGTTTTCTTTATTCATTATGAACTAAACCCCTCAGATACCTGAAGGGGATGAAACCTAGACGAATCTTGTTATTTGGTTTTTAAGTTATATGATGAATTACTTAGTTTGTTCTTAATTATGTTGCTTAATCCAAATCTAATGTGCTTAGGTGGAGGAGGAATAGACCCTACCTAAGAGTAGATCTAACATAATTAAGTGAAGTTGATCGAACGCCTAGAGATAGGGTTACGAGATTTTGCCGGATTAGGGTGAAACCTAATATGGGAGTCCATTGATTGATTTACTACTATCCTGGGGGTTATTATAAGCGAACGAGAGTTCCACTAATTAACCTAGGGTTAGATGTTATTCGCCTCGAGAGAGGGTTTAATATAGGTTAGGGAGTCCTACGGATCAAGCTAAGTAAAGAAATTGTATAATTAAGGGTTAGATAATAAGTGAAGTCTAGGTGGATTCTCCCTGAGGGTATCGTCGTGATCAATGGAGTTTTCTTCAAGTTATTTTCCAAATCATCCTTTTTGTCTTTGTGTCCTTAGTTTAGTTCTTGTCAAATTAGTTTTAAAGCACTTCACTCCGTTTTTATGGCTAAATAATAAAAAGAAAGTTAGTATTAGTACTTTTAGTTCCTTTGGGTTCGACAATCCGGTCTTGCCTAAGCTATAGTACTGTTCGATAGGTACACTTGCCTTTAATCGTTGTCAGAGTTAGTCTCCAGGTTCAATCATTCTTTTATAAATTTTTAAAGCTCTGATTTAAGCGATCAAGTTTTTGGCGCCGTTGCTGGGGAACTAAAATATTAAGAAAGCTTAATTTTTATTACTTTAGCCATTTTTTTATTATTGCAATTTTTTTATTTGTTTTATTTTTACTTTGCTAATTTTTCTTTGCTTTGGCAAGTAATTTTAGTTTAGAGGAGATGGCACTAAATAATTATTAGAGGCAAGTTATGAGGACAACACCAACAAAAGCCGCCAGTAATGCAATATGACTCGAATCTAGGAGGAGCGGCGAATCCTGAGTACCCACCCTACGGATATGGCATGGAAAACGAGCAAGCTCACTATATGGGTAATTTTTCTAGACCACAAAATAAATTTTATAATGACACTTATAATGCAGGTTGGAGTTACCATCCCAATTTATCGTGGGATGATCAAAATAGCCAAAGACCGAAACTTCCTCCAAACTTTCAACAACCACCTCACCAACAGGAAGAGGAGTTGCACCTTGAAAAGATGCTGACAAAATTTTCAGCAGACACAGAGAAACGTATCCAAGAAACTGAGAGAACAATCAAAAGCAATGAGAGCCGAATCGTGGAAATTACTAAGTCAGTCAAGGAAGTCACTAACGCAGTCGAACAACTTGCAAAGCTGATGTTAGAATGACCGCAAGGGCGTCTACCTAGTAACACGGAGATTAACCCTAAGGAGCAAAATCAAGCCATCACCACTCAGGATAGTAAAAGGTTAGATGAACCCAATGCAATACCAGAAAACAAGGTAGACGAAGGTAAAACTGAGGTAACACAAGAAAAGTCAAAACCGGTAATCAAAGAGTATCAACCTCGCATACCTTATCCCGAAGTAATGAAAAGAGACGATTCAGAAGAACAATTCGGTAAGTTTCTTAAACTTTTAAAGAAATTACATATTAACTTACCTCTTCTTGAAGCTCTTTTTCAAACGCCAGGCTCGAGAAAATTTTTAAGACAGCTCTTGACAAACAAACGCAAATTAGACGAGGAGCATAACGAGGAATTAAACGCAACATGCTCAGCAATGTTACAGAACAGACTACTGCAAAAGCAAAAAGACACAGTGAGTTTTACAGTTCCATGTTTAATTCGTAGTTTATCTATTGATAATGCTTTAGCGATTTAGGGGCAAGCATCAATGTTATGCCTTAAAAAATGTTTAAACAACTAGGTCTAGGGAAACCCAGACAAACTAGGATAAGCATTCAGTTCACTGATAAAACTATCAGGATTCCTAGGGGTATAATAGAAAATGTTCTAATCCAAATTGATAAATTCATATTCCCAATAGATTTTGTTGTCTTAGACATGAATGAGGACAATTCGATTCCTTTAATTTTAGGAAAATCCTTTCTAGCAACTGCAGGACTAAAATTTATGTTGGTACAGGAGAACTCATTATTCGTGTAGGTGACGAATCAATCAGTCTACAAGCTTTTGACTCGACCAGGACATCACGTGATGAAGGTGAGAAAGTAAATTCAGTTGATAATCAAATTGTTCAACTTTCACCACAGGAAACACCACAAGGCTACAAACCTGAACCGAATCATGGGCCCCAAGCCGTACAAGCTCATAACAGTGAATTGTTAGTGGAATCTGACCCAAGGCAAGAACCTGTGGTAAGTGAAGGTAAGGTTGAGGTAAGCCATGATTTACCAAACCCGGTAAATACAGAGTACCAAGCTTGTGTGCCATATCCCGATGCAATAAAGAAAGACCACACAAAGGAAGAATTCGGTGAACTTACACTTCGTGTAGACGACGAAACAATTACTCTTCAAGCTGTTGACTCAGCTAGGACATCGAGTAATAAAGGTACGAACATTAATTCTATTGATAATCATTTGGTTCAACCTTCTTTACAGGAAGCATTACGAAATCACTTAGCTGAGCTAGATCTTAGACCTCGTGCCAACAAAGAAGAAACACATAAGGAACAAAACCTTAGGGTTGACAAAGTAAAAGAGAAGGAAACACAAATCAGAGAGGAACAGGAACCACACGAAATGAAACTGAAGGAAACACCAGATGAGCTGATAAGAACAACAAATCCCATCAAAACAGAGGATAAGGTATTGTTCAATAAGGAAGACCCACGAATCGCCAATTCAGACCTCAAGACAAACGAAGAAATCACTTTTGAGGTACTTAATGTCTTCCTATATGGAAAAGTCGAGGTAAGCAATCCTAAATTCAACACTTTTTGAGGTAAACATTACTCGACTTAAACTATATATCCATAACCGAAGTGATCGCATGAGAAAAGATTTTCACCTCCTCAAACCACCATGACCATACGAATGAGAGGTAAAGTCTAGCTTAAGACTATAAACGAGCGCTTCTCGGGAGGCAACCCGAGCACTAACCCCATTTTTACATTTTTTATTTTTTATTTTTATTTTTTTCTTTTCTTTTTCCTTTTAGCACCTAACCATAAACTAACCAAAGAGCAAATTTCTAGGCCACACGGCCATACACACGGGCGTGCCCGTGGCCGTGTGGAAGCCAGGGGACGCACCCTGGGCGTGCCAGTAGCCGTGCACGACATAGAAAAAATTCTTTTCCCAACACGGGTGACGATAATAGTCCACGCCTGTGCTGACGCCCGTACAAGGTTACTGACTTGTTAAGCACGGGCTAAACACGACCGTGCCTTCCAATCGTGCCAACATTCTAACTTATCGAACACGGGAGGAGCACGCCCGTATTAAATGACCGTGTGAAGAAAGAAAATGGGCGTGCCACTACACCCACGGCCGTGCCCGAACACCCTGAACGCGCCCAAAATTCAAAATCCCAAAACACAGGCTACATCTCTACTTAAACCTCATTCTCTCTTTTTCTAGTTGTCTTTCATTTTTCATTATTTATTTTTATTTTTATTTCCATTTTATTATTATTTTTTTCTTCTTCTTCTTATTTTTTATGATATTTAGATTTAGCTGAGGATACAATAAAATCAGACCGGCTGCTTCAAGGATTCAATTTCAAACGGTTCGAGACGCTTCCCCACGTTCACCACCAATCCTATCCGGATTCTTTTCATTGACTTCATCCAAAATTCAGGAAGTTTCACTTCTTTCTCCATCTTATGATTTTATGATTATTTGATATTATCTATCTTTGTACATTGAGGGCAATGTACAACTTAAGTGTGGGGGGTTAACTACAATATTATTTGAAAATCCCTGAATTATGCCTTGTTTAAAAGTAAAGTTTCTCATACTATGATTAGAATGAAATTTCCCTAATTTATGATTTTTATTGATATATTTTGGATTAAGTCATTGATAATTGTGCATTGATGATTAAATTTGAAGGATACTAGAGAATCAAGCATGATAAGTCTATTTTTCAGAAATTTCAAATTTTTAGGTTGTCTACCTGAATCTAAATGTTACCTTGAAGTTTGAAATTTACAAGGTTGACATCAAAAACCCATAATTTTTGTGAGATCTTGAGCCTTATAGAGCATACATTTTTTCTTGCTTACTTTATTGACTATGAGTGTGTCAACATTGATTTGTTATTTTAGAACTTGCATTGATTATACTTGTCGAGACCACACCTATGATTTGACATACTGAGATGATAAAGGCACCTAGGTTTTAACCCACTTACTCCACTAAAAGCCTACCTTCATAATTAACCCCTAGTGAACCCCGTTGATCCTAACAACCCTTTTTATTGACTCACCTATTAAACCCAAAAACCCCTTTGTATTTGTTACCACCCTTTCTTTTGACTACCCTTTAATCGAGATAATTTGATTAGTTACCGAATTATATTATGCTATGAGCTGAATTCATTCAGTATTACTTAGTTTGTTCTAAAAATAAATAAATACATAAAAAATTGAAGTATATTCAGTATTAGTAGTGAGCTTATACAATTAAAGTTTATTTTTCAAGAAAGAAAGAAAGAAAGAAAAGCTCGTATTATTAGGACTATTATCAAGTTGATGTAAATATTATTTCAGTATTCTTAAGTAGGTACTTGTCAATTCAATCTCGATTCTAACCTTCTAATTTCAGCCTTTATCCACACCTTAACCCTATCCCCGTTACAACCCTAACAAAGACCTTTTGATCTGTTTATCATATCATATTTTAGTGGTGGAGAGTTGATTTTCATGAAAGCTTATGGGATTAACTTTTCATGTTAGACTTTTGAGAGCTTAATTTTGAACCTTAAACACCTCGAGTGATTTGAGTGAATCTTTAGTGAGGATGTCAATCCTTGTCGATTTTGAATTAAAGGTAATTATTTAGATAAGGAGAGACACCTACATTTTTGTGCTACAAATGTATGACTTTGATTGTTTGAATCTTTAGGACTCTTTCAGTTGAGTTATCCATGTATGAATTATCTTTGAATTATGATGAAACATTATTGATGAAAATTTTGAATCGAGGAAGTTTGCTTTGATTATGAGTTGAGAATTTTGCTTGAGGACAAGCAAAAGCTTAAGTGTGGGGGTATTTGATAAACCGTAATTATAACATATTTTAATCCCACATTTAGCTTGTTTTTGGATGACTTATCCCCCAATTTATGTAAAAAGGTGCTCTTAATCCTTTCTTTTCATGTTTTATACTCAGGAAAGCACCCAAGGATGAAAAAAACGAGAAACGGGCTTAAACGGACCAAATTGGGCCAAGAGAGAAATCGACACGGCCTGGCCCAAAGCTAACACGGTCGTGCCTCATTAAAAGTCCGAGCACGGCCTAGCCACGATCCACACGGGCGTGTGTCATGGCCGTGTCCCAGTCGCTGGAAAGAGTAATTTCATTCGGGAAAGGATACTTGGAGGCAAAGAAACACATTCCAAAGTCTATTCAAACACCCTATTAGGAATTCTACTTAAATTAGGATACTTAGGGGCCAAGTAAGGCATCACAAAGTCTATATAAACACTTTAGCGGGCAATTTGAGAGGGGAGTTCGGCAGAAGCCGGAACAGGTATCAAAAGCTAGCCCAAGGAGCCAAGCCGAGAAGGTCAGAGTTAGGAAATAACGCGAGGATAACTAGTTGATCCATCCTAAGAAGCCGGAGTTATACTCAAGATGGCGGAATTCTCCTTCAATTCCTTCAGGGGGTTTTAGGGATTTCTTATATTTTATTTTATCTTTTCTCTTGCGATGTTTTCTTTATTCATTATGAACTAAACCCCTCAAACACCTGAAGGGGATGAAACCTAGACGAATAGTATTATTTGGTTTTTAAGTTATATGATGAATTACTTAGTTTGTTCTTAATTATGTTGCTTAATCCAAATCTAATGTGCTTAAGTGGAGGAGGAATAGACCCTACCTAAGAGTAGATCTAACATAATTAAGTGGAGTTGATCGAACTCCTAGAGTTAGGGTTACGAGATTTTGCCGAATTAGGATGAAACCTAATATGGGAGTCCATTGATCGATTTACTGCTATCCTAGGAGGTTATTATAAGCGAACGAGAGTTCCACTAATTAGCCTAGGGTTAGACGTTATTCACCTCGAGAGAGGGTTTAATATAGGTTAGGGAGTCTTATGGATCAAGCTAAGTAAAGAAATTGTATAATTAAGGGTTAGATACCAAGTGAAGTCTAGGTGGATTCTCCCTGAGGGTATTGTCGTGATCAATTGAGTTTTCTTCAAGTTATTTTCCAAATCGTCCTTTTTGTCTTTGTGTCCTTAGTTTAGTTCTTGTCAAATTAGTTTTAAAGCACTTCACTCTGTTTTTAAGGCTAAATAATAAAAAGAAAGTTAGTATTAGTACTTTTAGTTCCTTTGGGTTCGACAATCTGGTCTTGCCTAAGCTATACTACTATTCGATAGGTACACTTGCCTTTTATCGTTGTCAGAGTTAGTCTCCAGGTTCGATCATTCTTTTATAAATTTTTAAAGCTCTGATTTAAGTGATCAACTTCCCTATGGTTTTTCAGAGATCTACTTAGCAAGTTGCCCTAGCTGATTCCCGACCCTTTGAATCGATGCTTGTTGATTTTGAAAATGTGTTTCTGTGGCTGCTATGAATTTTGTTAGCATCTCTTCGAGTTTCGACTTTTTTTCCTGGTAGGGCTGTTGTTGGAAGTTTTGGGATGGTTGTTGCCTTTGATTTCCTTGACCACCCCATGAGAAATTGGGGTGGTTCCTCCAACCTGGATTATAAGTGTTACTATAAGGGTTATTTTGAGATCGGAAATTATTACCCATATAGTTCATTTGTTTGCTCTCCATGCCCTGTCTGTAGGGTGGGTACTCAGGATTCGCCACGTCTCCACTTGTGTTGCACTTCATAACTGGATGTGCCTGCGAAGAACCGTATAAACCATCAAATATTTTATGTAACATCTCTACCTGATTTGATAGCATGGTACTGCGTCGAGGTTGAACACTCCAGCTGCTTTTGCTGGCCTTGTCCTTGTAACTTGCCACTGATAGTTATTCAATGATATCTCTTCTATAAACTCGTAGGCTGCTTCAGGAGTTTTGTTATTCAGAGTTCCGCCGGCGGCTGAATCGATTAATTGCCTTGTTAAGGGGTTTACACCGTTGTAGAAAGTTTGGACCTGTAGCCACAAGGGTAATCCATGGTGTGGACACCTTCTCAAAAAATCCTTGTATCTCTCCCATGCGTTGTAAAGTGTCTCTAAATCCATCTACAGAAAAGAAGAGATATCATTCCTTAACTTGGCCATTTTGGCTGGCGGAAAATATTTTAATAAAAATTTTTCGGTCATCTAATCCCATGTAGTGATTGATCCTTGTGGAAGAGAATGCAACCACTGTTTGGCTTTATTTCTCAAAGAAAAGGGAAATAACCAAAGACGGATGGCCTCATCAGAAATGCCATTTATCTTGAAGGTATCATAGAATTCTAGAAAATTTACCAAGTGTGTGCTAGGATCCTCATCCTGCAAACCATCAAACTGAATAAACTGTTGTATCATCTGTATAGTGTTAGGTTTCAGTTCAAAATTATTTGCCACAATAGTAGGCCTAACAATACTTGATTCAGTTCTTGTTAAACTAGGTTTAGCATAATCATGCATAGCACGTAGAGCATGATGTTCGGCCGCCTCTGGAGGTAGCGGATTGTTCTCAGCCATCTCTTCGGTGGCATTGATTTCGGCTTCTTGCTCTTCTTCTATGTAGTTTAAGCTTCGCCTTATTTCTCTGTGATTTCTGTGAACAGTACCTTCAATATCATTGTCGTAAATTAAGGGTCCTGTCGGGTTCCTTCTAGTCATAAACTAGAGGTACCTGAAAGGAACAAAAGAAAGAAGATTAACAAAGTTAAAAACAAACTAAGAAATAACAGTAAATTGCAGAAAATAATAAAAATTGGCTAAAGTAATAAAAATTGAGCTTTCTTAATATTCTAGTTCCCAGCAATGGCGCCAAAAATTTGATCGTTTCTTAGAGTCCTAAAAATTTATAAATAGAATGATCGAACCTGGGAACTAACTATGACAACGATTTGAGGCAAGCGCACCTATTGAACAGTAGTATAGTTAAGCCAAGACCAGATTGTCGAACCCAAAGGAACTAAAAGTACTAATACTAACTTTCTTTTTATTATTTAGCCTAAAATAAAAGTGAATTATTTATTAATCTAAAATTAACTAATAACTACACTAAAAATGCAAAGACAAAGAGAATGAATTGGGGAAAATAACTTTGGGAAAAACCAATTGATTAAGACGATACCCGAGGAAGAATCCACCTAGACTTCACTTGTTATCTAACTCTGAACCAGACGATTTATTCACTTGACTGGATCCGTAAGATTCCCTAACATATATTAATCCTTCTCTCGAGGCGACTAACGTCTAACCCTAGGTTGATTAATTGAAATCTCTTTCTAATTAAAACCCCTAAAATTGCATTAACTCGATCTATGGACTCCCATATTAGGTTTCACCCTAATCTGGCAAAATCTCGTCACCCTATCTCTAGGCGCGCGATCAACTCCGCTTAATTATGCTAGATCTACTCTTAGGCAGGGACTTTTGCTCCTCCACCTAAGCACATCACACTTGAATTAATATCCCGAAAATATCAACACAAGAATTAGAAAACACATAATTAAGAACAAGTCAAATATTTATCATATAGTTCAGCAACTGATAATAAGGTTCATCTTAGGTTTCATCCCCCTCAAGTATCTGAGGGTTTAGTTATAACGATAAAATAATACATCTCAGAAGAAAAGATAAAACAAAACATAAGAAAAACTCTAAAATCCCCTGAAGGAATTGAAGAGAGATCCTCCGTCTTGAGTATAATTCCGGCTTCTTGAGATGAATCAACTGGCTATCTTCGAGTAAATTCCAACAAATTTGCCCTCTTTGGCCTAGCTGGACGCCCCCTGACTAAAGCCCTGGGTTCCCCCCCTTTAGGTCATACTTAGGGTGTTTATATAGGCTTCGGAATGTGTTTCTTTGCCCCTAAGTATCCTAATCCGAGTGAAACTTCTCTTTGTCACAGCAGGGACACTGTTGAATGAGGCACGACCATGTGTTCTTGGACCCAGGCCGTGTGGATTTCATGATATGGCCCATTTACTCTGTTTTGGGCCCGTTTCTCTTTCTTTTCATCCTCTGGTGCTCTCCTACGTATAAAACATGAAAACAAAGGATTAAGAGCACCAAATTACATAATTCAAGGATTAAATCCTCCAAAAGCATGCTAAATGTAACACCCCAAACCCGGCCCAAACGCCACAACCGGATCTGGTATGCTACAGGTTGAAATGTTAAAACTTCGGTTTGAAGGGGATTTGAAATCTCGGTTTGTTTATGTAAGAATTCGTTAAATAAGTGTTATTTGTTGGAAACCTTTGCAGTTTGTTTTGAAAACATATCTTTACATTAAGCGTGTTTGAAATTCCCATCTCATTACTTATAATAATTAAGTCTTTGAAAATAAATTTAAAATATAAACATTAACACATATAAATCGATAACCTAAGCTATGGAGCCTTATTACATAAATAGTCCCAAAATTAAAACTTAAAAGAAAACCCGAAATAGTTTATGAAAATAAAAGACTTGATGGCCCCTCGAGTCCGCATCGGCTCCCATGTCACGATCTACTGCTCACCTGAAAGGTTTAGGGAAATGAAGGGTGAGTCACCAAGACTCAGTGTGCAAATCCTGAAAACACATAAAAGGCTTGAGGCCCACAAACACATTATGGGCCTTGGCCCATACACAATGGCAACAAAACATATGCATGCTACATCGCCCAACCCAACCTAATAGTCCATCCTCTACACACCAGCCCTTACCAGCCATCACACCTCGGGGATTTCTACAATCAACCCACCAACCGCTACACACCATATCGACAGTCATACTGCCTATTTCTAACAATTAAGAATAAATTTAACGTGGCTTAGCCACCGATCACTATTATGACCTAACTTTATAATTCGTGGTTTAACCACCGATCACCAAGTGACCTATAAACATGCTCTTCCCCTTCATCATATTAACCCCATCCCATGCATACATTCATGCAGAATCAAACAATATACTGCCTAAAAGATCACAGACTATCACATACATCGATACACATAGAGAAGTTTTTATGATTACGTACCTAGCATCCCTTGCCTACCCTTTCCGGGTAATACGACTGTCCATACAGCCTTTTTCCGGCTTTTAGCCCATAACATATAGTACAGATTAATTAGTGTGTTAGAGATCTACACACCAGATTACAGTCAGGACGATACTTTTTATGTCGACACTGTCAGTAGTCGATACGACTGCTAACTGCCTAAGGTTTTGCTCCAAAGCCGGTCCACAACCCGGCAGCCAATCTCGAACTACTGACACCGCTCTTTTCTTAAACTTAGGGATTGGGTTTACAGATCCAATCCCCTCCTTCGTCTGATCGACATTTGATTCCATCAAAAGACCTTATCAGTTGCTACCATCACAACATATGGTTGTTAATCCATATCATAAGGTTACAATCACAATTACGATAAACGAACCTAGCGAAAATCTAACGAGAACCCCTTACCTTGAAATCCCGAAAGAGATGGAGTTTAGAGACTAGTGATCTACTTCGATTCCCGATGTGTTGCCCTAAAAATAAGAACACGAGAACAATCAAAACATTACTCCAAGGAAATCTTACCACGCCAACTAGCCTTTCGGCTTTGGCCTCCAAAAACCGGAAGAGAAGAAAAAAGAACAGAAGAAATCGGCACTTCCCTTAACACAGAGAATTCGGCAACTCCTAGGGAATTTCGGCTTTTTGAGAAGATCAGAAAGAAAAGATGATCTCAAGAGATCTATGAAGATTCGACTTTGATGAAGAAATCGGCAAAGAGAAAAACAATAACAATGAATATTCATCTTATAGGAAAAGAATGGAGAAGAGAATTGAAATTAAGGGTTTCGACTTTTTGAGAAAAACGATTGAGAAGAGAGAAATAGAATGGAATTTCAGCTTTTGCATAAAAGTGGAGATGAGAGGAAAAAGAAAAAGAGAATAGGATCCAAATGCCGGAATTGAAGAAATATTCCCCTTACTTAACCTAATTTTCGGCACCTACTACCTAAAACCCGAAAATGCCCCTTTTTAAAACTAAAACTAAGCTACTAATCAAGGGAAATTTCGGCACCCCTTGATTATACCAAAACCGATTCCTCCTCCCCCTCAGTGTTGGAATTTCGGCCACCACTGTGACCAGCAGATAATTCCTAAATTTTCTTCCTTATCTTTATCTGATCACTCATCCACAAGTGACCCAGATAACACCACCTCATTTTCCCTTTATCTCCCACATTATCAGCCATATTATTTATATTATCCAAATGAATCCTCCTATTTCCAAGCCTTATTGCCGTCCCACTCTACCCACTTAAATGCCAAAAATTAACTGATTTAATTAAAATAATTGGGCTTCATGCGACTCGAACTTGGGCCTCATCAGTTGACGCCACCTCCCTGCTCTCTAAGTGGCGCCACTTTGCCACTGGGCCACAAGCCCATTTGTGTCTTAAACTACAGATAACATCTTTTAAGCCCTATCCTAACTGGCTTTCCACTAGAGTGTCTAAAGAAAAAAATTCGATTAAGGCCTCAGCCCAATTCCTGAGCCCAGTCTGAACCCCTTATACAATCTAATTAACACATTAGGCATAACATAAACATCTCAGCACTTTAAATGCAAAACCCCACAAATTCAGGATGTTACAGTTCTACCCCTTTAAAGAAATTTCGGCCTCGAAATTACCTGATCTGAATAGATGCGGGTACTGCTGCCGCATTGTCTCCTCTGGTTCCCAAGTAGACTCCTCAGAACTGTGATTCCGCCATAGAACCTTAACCAACGGAACCGTCTTCCTTCGCAACACTTTGACATCACGATCCAAGATTTCCAGTGGTTCCTCTTCAAAAGATAGGTCAGGTCTTACCTCGATTTCCTCCACAGGCACCACGTGAGATGGACCCGAACGATATCGTCTCAACATAGAGACATGGAACATTGTGAATCTGGCTTAACTCTGAAGGTAACTCAAGCTGATAAGCTACCGGTCCCACTCGTTTCAACACCCGGTATGGTCCGATGAATCTGGGACTTAACTTTCCCTTTCGTCCAAACCTTATTACTTTCTTCCACGGCGACACCTTCAAGAAAACCCTGTCACCCACTGCAAATTCTATGTCTTTACGCTTCAGGTCAGCATAGGACTTCTGTCTGTCCGATGCTTCCTTTAGTCGAGCCCAAATTAACTCAACCTTCTTTTCTGTCTCGGCAACCAATTCTGGACCCAAAATCCGATGGTCCCCTAATTTCGTCCAACAGGTAGGAGTACGACACCTCTGCCCGTACAATGCTTCGTAGGGCGCCATCTGAATACTAGACTGGTAACTATTGTTGTAGGCAAACTCCGCCAACGGTAAGAACTCTTTCCAACTACCCCTGAAATCAATGACACAACCCCTTAACATGTCCTCTAAGATCTGAGTTACCCGCTCAGACTGTCCATCGGTCTGAGGATGGAACACCGTACTAAAATCCAACTTCGTACCCAACGTTTAATGCAACGCCTTCCAAAATCATGATGTAAACCTAGGGTCCCTGTCCGATATGATCGATATTGGTACTCCATGCAACCTCACTACCTCCGCTACGTATAGCTTAGCCAATTTCTGCTGAGAGTAATCGACATGTACTGGTATGAAATGAGCAGACTTCGTCAAATGATCAACAATCACCCAAACCGAATCTTTCTTAGTAGGCGTGAGAGGTAGCCCACTAACAAAGTCTATTGTGATTCTTTCCCTCTTCCACTGTGGAATCTTCATCGGCTGCAACAACCCTGATGGTAACTGATGTTCCGCCTTTACCTGCTAACAGGACAAACACTTACTTACAAATTCGGTCACCTCTCGTTTTAGGCTCGGCCACCAAAACTATTCTCGCAAATCCTGATACATCTTACTTCCTCCGGGGTGCATGGCGTATGGGCTACTATGCGCTTCTAACAAGATCTTACGCCTCAACTCAGGATCTTTCGACATGCACACTCTCCCTTGAAAACATAATAGCCCTTCCTCATTCACACTAAATTCCGTTGTTCCATCACTTGATCCTACCTGAAATTTCCCCTTTAGCAACTCATCAGTCTGCTGCTTCTCCTTAACCTGACTGACCCAAGAGGGTTTCACTTGAAGTTTGGCTAACAACCTCCCATCATCGTATAAACTGGGGTGAGCAAACATCGCTCTCAAGTCAGAGATTACTTTTCGACTCAGGGCATCCGCCACCATGTTAGCTTTACCCGAATGGTACTCGATCGAGCAGTTATAATCCTTTAACAACTCGATCCACCTCCTTTGCCTTAGATTCAACTCCTTCTGGGTCAAAAGGTATTTTAAGCTCTTATGGTTGGTATAAATGACAGATTTCTCCCCGTACAGGTAATGTCTCTAGATCTTCAAAGCAAAAACCACCGCCACCAATTCCAGATCATGGATGGGATAATTTGCTTCGTGCGGTCTTAACTGCCGAGATGCGTATGCAACAACCTTTCCATCCTGCATCAACACGCATCCCAGTCTAGTGTGTGAAGCATCGCAGTAAATCACGAACTCCTTTCCAGCCTCCGACTGAATCAACACCGGAGCCTCTGTCAAGATCCTTTTTAACCTCTCGAAACTCTCTTGCTGCTTATCAGACCAAACAAACGGAACCCCTTTCCGTAACAACTTAATTAACAGTGCCGCGATCAATGAAAATCCTTCCACAAACCTTTTGTAATACCAGGCTAAAGCAAGAAAACTCCAAATTTCTGCTACCGATTTGGGCGGCTTCCAATCCAACACCGCTTCAATTTTCCGAGGGTCAACCCTAATCCCCTCTGCCGACACAACGTGACCTAGAAAAGTAACATCCCTTAGCCAAAATTCGCACTTACTGAATTTGGCATATAGCTGCTTCTCCCTCAGAATCTGCAGAACCACCCGAAGATGTGAGTCATGCTCATTCTCCGATTTCGAGTAAACCAGGATGTCATCTATAAATACTACGACAAACCGATCCAAATAGGGTTGGAACACCCGGTTCATCATGTCCATAAACACTGCTGGCGCATTGGTCAATCCAAATGGCATCACCATAAATTCATAGTGACCATAGCGAGTCTTAAAAGCCATCTTATGAATATCCGACTCCTTGACCTTAAGCTGATGGTACCCTGACCTCAGATCTATCTTCGAAAAGACCGAAGCCCATTTCAACTGATCGAACAAGTCGTCGATCCTCGGCAATGGGTATTTATTCTTGATTGTTAACTTATTCAACTGACGATAGTCAATGCACATACGCATTGATCTATCCTTCTTCTTAACAAATAACACCGGCGCTCCCCAATGCGATACACTTGGTCGAATAAACCCTCTGTTCGACAACTCTTGTATCTGCGCCTTTAGCTCCACCAACTCCTTTGGCGCCATTCTGTACGGAGCGATAGATACTGGCGCTGTTCTTGGAAGAAGATCGATACCAAACTCCACTTCACGATCCGGAGGTAATCCCCGAAGCTCTTCTGGAAAAATATCAGGAAATTCCTTCACCGTCCTAACATCTCCGACAGTTAGTTCCTTGGCTTCCAGAGCTCGAACAAACATTAAAATTGCCCCGCATCCCTTTGTCACCATCCTTTCTGCTCGTAAGGCAAACACCACATTTGACAAACAGTTCCCCCTTTCACCTATTACCAACACTTCGCCACCCTCGGGGGTTTTTAACACCAAACGCTTGGCTGCACAATCTACACTAGCTTGATACCTCACCAGCCAATCCATACCTAAGATTAAGTCAAACTCCTCGAACGGTAATTCCATCAGATCAGACAGGAAAACTATTCCCTGAACTTCTAAAGGTACCTCCCGATAAAGCTTATTTACCACCACTGAGTGTCCTAATGGGCTAATTACGGTCATCTCCCTAGAAGAAATCTCAGGATCTACGCTTAAAGTTCCAGACACCCTACTAGCAACATATGAATGCGTCGACCCAATGTCAATCAATGCAGCGTAAGGCAAGCCAAAAATTAAAAATGTACCGGTTATGACATTCGGTGCGTCAACCTCCTCTCGACGTCTGACAGCATAGACTAACCCCGACTGTCTCGCCTCAGTGTTTCCTGCCCCTTGGCCTGGTGCTCCACGACCCCGATCGGAACCGATACCACCTCTGGCTGGACCACGACCTCTATGTGGCTGCTGACCTCCTCTTCCTGGCTGAGCATTCCCTTGACCTGTGGGCCCTTCACTACCCCATTGCTACGGACAGTTTCTAACTTGGTGGTCTGTAGATCCACACCTAAAGCACTTCCCACTACCCGCCCAACACTCACCTACATGGAATTTACCACATCGAGCACACCTCTGTGTCTAACTAGCAGTAGGTCTCTCATTCCGACTCGATCCATCTGACCTAGGCCTTTTCTGAGTATGCCCAGCTGCCTCTGACGATCCAAAATTCCTTTTACCTCCACCCTTATCTCTATCCCGATTCAGCTTCTCCGTCCGCTTAACCTCCTCAGCTATCTTAGTTTTTTCCACAAGCATAGCAAATTCCCTCTCCCGCTGTGGAGCTATCAATACACGCAGATCATCCCTCAGACCATCTTCAAACCGAACACAACGTTCATGGTCTATAGCCACCATCCCTCGAGCATAACGGCTAAGGCGTAAGAATTTCGCTTCATACGTAGCCACCGACCTACTTCCCTGAACCAGATTCAAAAATGCTCTACGCTGCGCATCCACATAACTCATCCCGATGTATTTACTTTGAAACGTCGTTCTGAAGAAATCCCAGGTGATATGGTCAGCCACCGAACCATCCTTAACCTAAGCCACCATTGATAAGCTTCGTCCTGCAGGAGAGATACAACCCCTTTCAGTTTTTCCTCTTCTGTGAAATCCAGATCATCCATTATACGCTCAACCGCCTCCAACCAATACTCAACTGTACTCGGGGCTATACCAGAAATTCCCCTAAACACTTCTGCCCCATTAGCTCTAAGTCGCTCCGACACGGATTTCCGGGCTCCTGTGCCCATGCCTTCCCCAGTAACCTTCTCTAAAACCCTTAACATCGCCTGAGATACCGCATCATCTCCGGCCGTTTGATCCTGAAATTCAGCCTCCGCAGCTGGTGGAACTGGCATCTCGTTTCCTGACCCATGGCCAGATCCTTCTGGTTCCGACACGGCCACCCTACCCCTACCACGGCCACGCGACGGACGTCCACGATCCTTTGCTACCGATTCGCGTTTATCTGATTAGAAATTTTATGAATTATTAATTTCTTCCCCTAATTAACCACAAACAATCTTATGAACAGTAGTTTTAAGAGTACTTCTTTCGAATCAGAAATTATATCTACGGGTTTCAGTCTCAAGTTTGTATCTCCTAGTTCTAGGAACCACATACATTCAACCATCATACATCAACATACAAGTAGCATCCATGAACTCACATTCATCGCATTAGGGTATTTTCGTCATTTCACTACCCAGGGGTATTTTCGTAATTTTCTCATATAAGGTATTTTCATAATTTTCCCAAAATAGGGTATCTTGGTGATTCTTTCGAAATAGAGGTGTTTTTGTTTTTTTTTTCTTTTTCTAAAATAGGGGTATTTTGGAAGATTTATTTTTTGCAAACCGGATACTTTTTGTAAATCTAAAGATTCTCGGGTAAATTTGCAAAACATAGGTATTTTTGTAATTTTGCCAACCGGGAGTGTTTCAGTAATTTCACAAATTTTCGTAGTTTTACAAATCCAGGGTATTCTAGGAAATTTTCACAAATCAATGGTATTTTGGAAATTTTACAAAACTTGGGGGTATTTTGGTAATTTTGCAAAATAGGGTGGCTAGTCCCTTTCAGGTTTTAATTATAAATTTTGGCCCGTCAACAAGTCCTCATGGCTAAGGTGAACAGTCACTACGCACCAGGTAAGATTCCAACGAAGAGGAGGTGGGTCACTAAGACCGCTTAAGTACTAGGCTCTCCCTGAATCTAATTCTAGACATGCGTATGCCTGTTGCCACACCCTAACCCAGCGACTTGTTTACGGACATGTTTAATTAAATTAAGTCTTATGAAATTGAAGAGTTGTTTAAACTAGGCCTAAGGTCCATTAACCCTATCATACTAGTCTATGCCCATCAAGCCCATCAAACCCATCATACATATAACATCAAGAGTCAGAATACTTACCTGCGTGGATCGGGTGCCAGTAGACTCGAAGGCCATATCTCAACCCAAAGCATTATTTCCTCAAATTCACATCAACTTTACAAAACATTACTAGACCCATTTCACAGCCCGAGTTTTGCAACTGGGCTCTGATACCAAAATGTAACACCCCAAACCTGGCCCAAACGCCACGACCGGATCTGGTATGCAACGGGTTGAAATGTTAAAACTTCGCTTTGAAGGGAATTTGAAATCTCGGTTTGATTATGTAAGAATTAGTTAAATAAGAGTTATTTGTAAGAAACCTTTGCAGTTTTTTTTCAAAACATATCTTTACATTAAGCGTGTTTGAAATTCCCATCTCATTACTTATAGTAATTAAGTCTTTGACAATAAATTTAAAATATAAACATCAACACATATAAATCGATAACCTAAGCTATGGAGCCTTATTACATAAATAGTCCCAAAATTAAAACTTAAAAAAAAAACCCGAAATAGTTTATGAAAATAAAAGACTTGATGGCCCCTCGAGTCCGCCTCGGCTCCCATGTCCACGATCTACTGCTCACCTAAAAGGTTTAGGAAAATAAAGGGTGAGTCACCAAGACTCAGTGTGCAAATCCCAAAAACACATAAAAGGCTTGAGGCCCACAAACACATTATGGGCCTTGGCCCATACACAATGGCAACAAAACATATGCATGCTACATTGCCCAACCCAACCTAATAGTCCATCCTCTACACACCAGCCCTTACCAGCCATCACACCTCGGGGATTTCTACAATCAACCCACCAAATGCTACACACCATATCGACAGTCATACTGCCTATTCCTAACAATCAGGAATAAATTTAACGTTGCTTAGCCATCGATCACTATTGTGACCTAACTTTATAATTTGTGGTTTAACCACCGATCACCAAGTGACCTATGAACATGCTCTTCCGCTTCATCATATTAACCCCATCCCATGCATACATTCATGCAGAATCAAACAATATACTGCCTAAAAGATCACAGACTATCACATACATCGATACACATAGAGAAGTTTCTATGATTACGTACCTGGCATCCCTTGCCTACCCTTTTCGGGTAATACGACTGTCAATACAACCTTTTTCCAGCTTTTAGCCCATTACATATATAGTACAGATTAATTAGTATGTTAGAGATCTACACACCTGATTACAGTCAAGACGATACTTTTTATGTCGACACTGTCAGTAGCCGATACGACAGCCAACTGCCTAAGGTTTTGCTCCGAAGTCGGTCCACAACCCGACAGCCAATCCCGAACTACTGACACCGCTCTTTTCTTAAACTTAGGGATTGGGTTTACAGATCCAATCCCCTCCATCGCCTGATCGACATTTGATTCCATCAAAAGACCTTATCAGTTGCTACCATCACAACATATGGTTGTTAATCCATATCATAAGGTTACAATCACAATTACGATAAACGAATCTAGCGAAAATCTAACGAGAACCCCTTACCTTGAAATCCCGAAA
Source organism: Gossypium australe (assembly GCA_005393395.2). Classification (NCBI taxonomy): domain Eukaryota; kingdom Viridiplantae; phylum Streptophyta; class Magnoliopsida; order Malvales; family Malvaceae; genus Gossypium; species Gossypium australe. The sequence continues at coordinate 15,218,800 of CM016615.1, read as the reverse complement.
GAGATGGAGTTTAGAGACTAGCAATTTCGGCTTTTAGATCTAGACGATCTACTTCGATTCCCGATCTGTCGCCCCAAAAATAAGAACACGAGAACAATCAAAACATTACTCCAAGAAAATCTTACCACGCCAACTAGCCTTTCAGCTTTTGCCTCCAAAAATTGGAAGAGAAGAAAAAAAGAACAGAAGAAATTGACACTTACCTTAACATAGAGAATTCGGCAACTCCTAGGGAATTTCGGCTTTTTGAGAAGATCAAAAAGAAAAGATGATCTCAAGAGATCTATGAAGATTCGGCTTTGATGAAGAAATCGGCAAAGAGAAAAACAATAACAATGAATATTTGGCTTATAGGAAAAGAATGGAGAAGAGAATCAAAATTAAGGGTTTCGGCTTTTTGAGAAAAACGATTGAGAAGAGAGAAATAGAATGGAATTTCGGCTTTTGCATAAAACTGGAGATGAGAGGAAAAAGAAAAAGAGAATACGATCCAAATGCCGGAATTGAAGAGATATTCCCATTACTTAACCTAATTTTCGGCACCTACTACCTAAAACCCGAAAATCCCCCTTTTTAAAACTAAAACTAAGCTACTAATCAAGGGAAATTTCGGCACCCCTTGATTATACCAAAACCGATTCCTCCTCCCCCTCAGTGTTGGAATTTCGGCCACCACTGTGACCAGCAGATAATTCCTAAATTTTCTTCCTTATCTTCATCTGATCACTCATCCACAAGTGACCCAGATAACACCACCTTTTCTTCCCTTTATCTCCCACATTATCAGCCATATTATCTATATTATCCAAATAAATCCTCCTATTTCCAAGCCTTATTGCCGTCCCACTCTACCCACTTAAATGTCGAAAATTAACTGATTTAATTAAAATAATTGGGCTTCATGCGCTCGAACTTGGGCCTCCTCAGTTGACGCCACCTTCCTACTCTCTAAGTGGCGCCACTTTGCCACTGGGCCACAAGCCCATTTGTGTCTTAAACCACAGATAACATCTTTTAAGCCCTATCCTAACTGGTTTCCACTAGAGTGTCCAAACAGAAAATTTGATTAAGGCCTCGGCCCAATTCTTGAGCCCAGTCTGAACCCCTTAAACACTCTAATTAACACATTAGGCATAACATAAACATCTCAGCACGTTAAATGCAAAACCCCTCAAATTCAGGATGTTACACTAAATGTGGGCCTAAAATATGTTACTATTACGGTTTATCAATGAGCATTCAATTTGCTGATAAAACTATTAGAGTTCCTAGGGGTATAATCAAAGATGTAATAGTAAAAATTGATAAATTCATATTCCCAGTAGACTTCGTTGTTTTAGACATGGATGAGGACAATAATGTTCCTTTAATTTTAGGAAGACCCTTTTTAGCAACTGCTAAAACTAAAATTGATGTTGGTACAGGTGAACTCACACTTCATGTAGGTGACGAAACGATCATTCTTCAGGCTCTTGACTCGGCTAGGACATCGAGTAATAAAGGTGAGAACACAAATTCTATTAATTACCATTCGGTTCAACCTTCTTTTTAGGAAGCACCACGAAATTACACAACTGAGCCATTTACTAGACCTTGTGCCAACAAAGAAATAACTCACGAGGAGCGAAGGCTTCAGACTAGACGAGTGGAAGACGCATACTAAGGAGAAATCAAGAACACACGAAGAAAAACCGAGGCAACTCCATAACGAACTTAAAGATGAAGTGAACTACTTCAAGATTAGAAACCAAGTTCTAATGGATAATACAGATCCTCGTGTTGCCACTTCTGAACCTAATGGAATAACTCCTTTCACAGTACTTAATACTTTCCCATACCGTACAGTCTAGGTAACTCATTCTCAATTTGGCTCCTTCAAGGTAAATTGTACTCGTCTAAAACCTTATCTTAATAGAATTGATAGCAAGAATAAGGAGTTTTAACTCCTTAAACCATCATGATATTGCGAATGAATGGTAAGTCTAGCTTAAAACTTTAAACGAGTGCTCCTCGGGAGGCAACCCGAGCGATAACCCCATTAATTTTTATATTTTCGATTTTTAGCACCTAACTAAAAACTAACAAAATTAATAAAACGCAAGTTTCCCTACCATACGGCCTTGCATACGGGCGTGGCCTTGGCCGTGTGGACACCACGAATAGGCACATCGGCGTGGCAGAACCCGTGCGAACCAAGGATGAAAAATCCCCAAACCACGGGATGTGAAAAAATGCCACGATCGTGCGATACAGCTGTGGTCGACATTGAGAAAGTAACACGGGTGTGCAACACGCCCGTGTCCCTAGGCCGTGGTCGACACTGATTAATCAATATGGGCATAGAAACCTCTACACAGGTGTGGGAGAAACGAACGAAGCACCACACGGCCGTACGATACAGCCGTGTGACCTAACATGCCCATGGCACACGGGCGTGGGCCACGACCATATGCCCTGATTCCTATTTAAAACCCCCTTCTTCTCACTTTCTCCCCAAATTCTTCTTCTCCCAAACCCTAGCCACCACACCGCTTTCTTTTTCTATTTTCTTTTTCCTGTCATTTTCCTTTCCCCCTTTCCCTCATTCTTTCTTTACACTACCATCCCTATGTCGAAGAAGCGAAAGGACCCTAGCACAGTCTTTCCGTGCGAGACCAATCTACATAAGTTCATACCGGCCGCTTTATTAACTCGACAGGATAAGGAACTTTGAGTCCATTTAATTTTTATTTTTTTATTTTAATTTTTAAATTCTGTTCCTTTATCTTTATTGTCTTTAATTTATATTATTGTAATTTGATTTCTTTAATTTATGTTCAAGGGGCTGTTAAGGGATGACCACACCCCCACCGGAGTATCCACCTCCACCTTCACCTCTGCCCAACTTTACTGTTTCTTTTCCTTCACTCCATCCAAAATTCAGGAAGTTTACTTCTCTCCCTAACTTATGATTTTCTATATTGTCGATATCTATTTGTACATTGAGGATAATGTACATCTTAAGTGTGGGTAGGTGTCAACAATACTGAATAATGCCTTGTTCTTAAGTAATTTTCTCATATTACAATTAGAATGAAACTTCTATTGATTTATGATTTTCATTGATATGTTTCGAATTAAGTCATAGTCAATTATGCATTGATGGTTTAAACTTTAAGACATTAGAGAATCAAGCATGATAAGCCTTTTTTCCGTAATTAAAAACTTTTTAGGTTGTTTCCCTAAAGTTAAATATTACTTTGAAGTTTGAAATGTGCAAGGTTGACATCAAAAACCATAAACTTTGTAAGTCTTTGAAATTTTTAGAGCATATATCTTTTCTTGCTCACTTTTATGAGTGTGTCAATATTGATTTGTTATTCTAGAACTTGCTTTGATTATGCATGTCGAGACCACACTTTTGATTTGATATACTAAGATGATAAAGGCACCTAGGTTCTAACCCACTTTCTCCATAAAAAGCCTACCCTCATAATTAACCCCTAGTGAACCCTTTTTAGCCTAATAAACAATTTTGTGACTCACCCATTAATATTAACCCAAAACCAAATTTTTACTTCTCCTCATTTGACTCCCCTTATGTCGAGATTTGATTTGATCAGTTTCCTAACTATTTTCTTTATTTCAATTGTTAAATACTTACTTATTATTGTATGTTCTTATTCTAAAAAAAAGGTAAATTTATTCAGTATTGGTTGTTGAGCTTAAGAAGTTAATTTCACATATTTAGAAAAAGCTCGTGTTATTTTTCAATTGATGTAATTATTCAGTATTAGTTATTTTCCTAGTTAAGGTATATTGTCAATTCAATCTCGATTCTAACCCTCTAATTTCAGCCTTTGTCCACACCATTAACCCAAGCACCGTTACAACCTTTTTAAGACCTTTTGATTTGCGTATCATCTCATTTTACAGTGGTGGAGATTTGATTTTCATGCAAGCCTATGGGATTAACTTTTCATATTTGACTTTTGAGTGCTTAATCTGAACCTTAAAGCACGTTGAGTGATTTGAGTGAATCTTTAGTGAGGATGTCAATTCTTGTTGATTTTTAATCAAAGGTAATTATTTAGATAAGGGTAATCACTTATGTTTCGCGCTATAAAAATTTATGACTTAGATTGTTTGACTCTGTAGGACTCTTTTAGTTAAATTATCAATGTATGAATTAGCTATGAATTATGATGAAACATTATTGATGAGGATTATGAATTAAGGAAGTTAATTTTAAGTGTGAGTTGAGGATTTTGCTTGAAGACAAGCAAAGGTTTAAGTGTGGGGATATTTGATAAACCATAATTTATACATATTTTAACCCTATGCTTGGCTTACTTTTGGATGAATTTTCATTAGAATTAATGAATTCGATGCTCCTAATCCTTTAATTTCATGTTTTACACTTAGGAGAGCTTAGGACTCTAAAAGATCGAGAAACGGGCCAAAAAGGGACTAAATGGGCCTCCACGGCTTGGACTGTCGCACACTGGCAAACCACACGACCGTGTGTGGCGAGCAGAAGCGATCACGGGTTGAGGAATCGAACACGGGCGTGTCGCAAGGGCGTGTCCTTGTCGTATTTTATTCAGAATAGGTTACTTGTAGGCCAAGAAAGGTGCTCCAAAGCCTATATAAATACCCTATGGGGCAACCTAAAAGATGACGCCGAGTAGAAGGCAGAAAATACTCAAATACAGCCGTCGGGAATAGCTTAGCAGAAAGATCTCCCTCAAGACTGAAGATCTCCCATCAAGTTTTTTAGAAGTTTTTGGGTTTTCTTATGTTTTGTTGTTTTCCCTATTTTAAGATGTTTCCCTCTATCAGTATGAACTAAATCCCTTAAATACCTAAGGGGATGAAACCTAAGATGAATCTTATTATTATTTGATTTATAAGATAAATACTTGTTCTTTTTCTTAATTGTGAGTTCTTATTCTTGTTTTGATAATTCAGGTTATTGATTCAAAGTCAAATGTGCTTATTCAGTGGAGCAAAAGTCCCTGTTTAAGAGAAGATCAATACAATTGAGCAGAGTTGATTGCAACCCTAGAAATAGGGCGACAAAAATCTGCTGGATTAGAGTCAAATCTAATAAGGGAATCCATAGATCGAGTTGATGCGACAATAGGGGTTTTAATTAAAAAGAGATTTCAATTAATCAACCTATAGTCTTGAAAGAGATATTGACATAAATCAGGGATTTCTACGGGTTAAGTCAAGTGAATAAATCGTATGAATCAAAAGTAATAAGTGAAGTTTAGGTGGATTCTTCATTAGGTATTGCCTTTATCATATAAGTTGTCTAAAAGTATTTTCCTAATTCTTTCGTTGTCATGTTTAATTAGTTTTAGTTTAAAAAGAAATCACTCTAATATTTAGGCTAGATAATAAAAAGATAGTAATTACTAGTACTCTTAGTCCTTGTGGATACGATATTACCGGTCTTACCATAACTGTACTATTGAACGATAGGTGCACTTGCCTTTATTGTGATCATAGTTAGTTTTAAACACATCAGCTTTACAAGCCCTATCCACCAACACTACAAAATCCTTTAGTTCTAAGACTCCGACATATAAACAGATATCTTCATTTAACCTATCCTCGAATCTCTTACACATGATAGCCTCGGTAGACACGAACTCCCGGGCATGCTTGTTAAGCCTTACAAACTCCCGTTCGTTTTCGGCCACCTTCATTCGGCCTTGCTTTAATTCTAATAACTCTTTTCTCTTATGGTCAATGAATCTCTGGCTGATATATTTTTTCCGGAATTCCTCTTGGAAGAATTCCCAGCTAACTCTCTTCTTTGGTACCACTGACACAAGGGTGTTCCACTATTGATAGGTCGAATCTCTCAAGAGAGATACTGTACACTTTAAGCACTCCTCAGGCGTGCATAACAACTCATCGAATACCCTGATGGTATTCTCAAGCTAGAATTTTGCCCTCTCTGGATCATCATCCTTACTAGCTCGAAATTCCTCGGCTCGTTGTTTCCGGATCTTATAGACCGGAGGCCTTTCTCTTCTCACTACTTCAACCACTTGAGGAACTGCAGGAGCGAGTTGAGGAATAGGTGGGGGTGGAGGGGGTTGAGCATTTGGATTTGCTCGGGTATACTCAGTATACTAGTTGCTCAACATACGGAGAAAGGCTTCTCGGGCCTCTTCTCCCTGACCCAAAGTCTCGGGTCTACTATCTACCGGTGCGGTCCCTTGAGCGGGAGCCGGTGCATTACTCGTGATCTTGTCTGTCTAGTTTTAAAATTTATAAAGAGAATGATCGAACCTGGAAACTAACTCTGACAATGATTAAAGGCAAGTGTACCTATCGAACAGTAGTATAGCTTAGGCAAGACCAGATTATCGAACCCAAATGAACTAAAAGTACTAATACTAACTTTCTTTTTATTATTTAGCCTAAATAAGTGAAGTTGCTTTAATATAATCTAAACTAATTACTAAGCCAAAGACACAAAGACAAAAAGGATGAATTGGGAAAATAACTTTTGGGAAAACTCAGTTGATTGCGACGATACCCTCAGGAAGAATCCACCTAGACTTCACTTGTTATTTAACCCTGAACCATACGATTTATTCACTTAGTTTGATCCATAAGACTCCCTAATGTATATTAAACCCTCTCTCGAGGTGAATAATGTCTAACCCTAGGTTAATTGACGTAAATCTCTTTCTCACTTAATAATCCCCTAGAATAGCAGCAAATCGACCTATGGACTCCCATATTAGGTTTCACCCTAATTCGGCAAAATCTCGTCACCCTATCTCTAGACATGCGATCAACTCCGCTTAATTATGCTAGATCTCTTCTTAGGCAGGGTCTATTCCTCCTCTACCTAAGCACATCAAGTTTGGATTAAGCTCACATAATTAAGAACAAACTAAGTATTTATCATATAATTTAGGAAATAATAACAAGATTCATCTAGGTTTCATCTCCTTCAGGTATCTGAAGGATTTAGTTCATAACAAATAAAGAAAACATCTCAAGAGAAAAGATAAAACAAAACATAAGAAATCCCTAAAACTCCCTAAAGGAATTGAAGGAGAAATCTGCCGTCTTGAGTAGAATTCCGGCTTCTTAGGATGGATCAACTGGCTATCTTCGAGTGATTCCCACAAATCTGACCTTCTCGGCTTGGCTGATTGGCCTAGCTAACTGCCCCCTTCAAGGATGAACTTAGGGGGTATATATAGGCTCTTGGAATGTGTTTCTTTGCTCCAAAGTATCCAAATCCGAATGAAATTGCTCTTTGCCACAACAAGGACACGGCCATGTCACACGCCCATGTGACTAGTCTTTGGGCCGTGTTCGGAGTTCTTTAATGAGGCACAGTTGCGTAAATCGAGAGAGAGGCCGTGTTCTAGATGCTTAACGAGGCACGACCATGTGGGCTTAAGTTCAGGCCGTGTCGATTTCCACCTTGGCCCAAATTGCTTCGTTTTGGGCCTGTTTCTCCTTCTTTTTATCCTCGGGTGCTTTCCTGAGTATACGACATGAAAAGAAAGGATTAAGAGCACCTTTTTATATAAATCGAGACTTAAATCATCCAAAAGCATACTAAATGTGGGATTAAAATATGTTACTATTACGGTTTATCAAATACCCCCACACTTAAGCTTTTGCTTGTCCTCAAGCAAAATTCTCAACTTACAATTAAAACGAACTTTCCATAATTCACAATTCTTATAAAAAATGCCTCATCATAATTCATAGATAATTTATACATGGATAATTCAACTCAAAGAGTCCTAAAAATTCAAACAAGATAAGTCATACATTTGTATTGCTAAAATGTAGGTGTCTCCCCTTATCTAAATAATTACCTTTAGTTCAAAACCGACAAGGATTTATATTCTCACAAAAGATTCACTCAAATCACTCTTAAGTGTTTAAGGCTCAAGAAAAGATCACTCATAAGTCAAACCTGAAAAGTTAATACCATAGGCTTGCCTGAAAATCAAATCTCCACCACTTTAAAATGAGATGATAAACAGATCAAAAGGTCTTTGTCATGGTTGTAACGGGGCTAGGGTTAAAGGTGTGGATAAAGGCTGAAATTAGAAGGTTAGAATCGAGATTGAATTGACAAGTACCCACCTAAAAATTACCGAAATGATAATTATATTAACTGAGAAGTAATAAACCAACTAATACGAGCTTTTTCTTTTGATAAATTGACTTTAACTGTATAAGCTCGCTTTTCATAGTACTATTACTGATTATACTTCAATTTTTTTAAGAACAAATGAATAATAAATCATAAATTGAACTAATAATATAATCAGGTAACTAATCAAATCAAATCTCGATATAAGGGTAGTCAAAAGGAATAGTGATAACAAATACAAAGGGGTTTTGAGTTAATATTAGCTGGTGAGTCAATAAAAAGGGTTGTTAGGATCAATGGGGTTCACTAGGGGTTAATTGTGAAGGTAGGCTTTTTAGTGGAGTGAGTGGTTTAAAACCTAGGTGCCTTTATCATCTCTGTGTATCAAAACAATGGTGTGGTCTCAACATGTATAATTGAGGTAAGTTCTAGAATAACAGTTCATAGTTGACACACTCATAATCAAAAGGTGAGCATGAAAAAGGGATATATGCTCTTATAAGGCTCAAAATCTCACAAAAAATTATGGGTGTTTTTGACATCAACCTTGTAAATTTAAAATTTCAAAGTAACATTTAAATTTAGGTTAACAACCTAGTGAGAATTTTAATCTTGAAAATTAGACTTATCATGCTTGATTCTCTAGTATCTTAAAATTTCAATTATCAATGCACAATTATCAATGACTTACTCAAAAACATGTCAATAAATTTCATAAATCATCAGAAATTTCATCCTAATTAATAATATGAGAAAACTGATTTAAAACAAGACTAAATTCAGGGATTTGAGAATAATGAAAAAAGTTTGGCCGAATATGAGAATAATGCAAAAAGTTAGGCACTTTCTTCAGATAAATATTCACCCCCCATACTTAAGATGTACATTGCCCTCAATGTACAAAGATAGATAATAACATTTACGGGATAAATCAAAAGAGAAGGGGAAAGAATACTCTCTGAATTTTGCATGGTGTCCCTGGAGGATGATAGAGGTCGTGGTGTGTATGTTTGGAGGGGTCGGTCTGGATGACGATCCTGTGCTAGATGAAGAATTTGGGAAGCTCGTGAAGGATGAGCCAGGGTTTATTAAGACAATTAAAATAAAATAAACACGTAATTAAAGAAAAGCAAGCTAAAGTGAATGAGTCTAAGAAGGAAAATAAAAATAAAAGAAAAGAAGAATGGACCAAAGAGTCCTTATTGTAGGATGGTTCGCGAGGTGGGTGTGACCTCTAGGGCTGCGTAGGTGCTAGTGGTGCGGAAGTGGCGTGACTCCCTAGCAGCCTTTTGTACCTGACACTAAAAAACTAAAATAAATTAAACTAAATAGAGTAGAAGAGAAGTAAAGATAAGGAAATTGAAGCAAAAGAGAAAAGAAAAATAGAAACTAAATGGTCTCAAAGACCCTTGGCTTGTTGTTGGAATGAAGCGGCCGGCATGAACTCATGTATTGGGATCTCTCTTGGGAAGACTATGCTTGCCTTCTTTCGCTTCTTCGTCATGGCCTTGGTGCGGCTCAGGGTTTTAGAGGCTTATTATGAAGAGGTTAATCTGAGAAGAAGAAATAACAACAAAAGAGGTGGAAAGTAGGAGAATGGGGAGGGGGTTGGTTTAAATAGAGGCTCAAATCTGGTACGTTCCCACGCCCGTGGTCCGAGGGCGTGTCAATTTACATGGCCACCTCGCACGGCCGTGTGTCCATGTGTGTTGTTTCACCATGCCCGTGTTTCAACCAGTCACACCCGTGTCTGAGAAGTCAGTATGTTAACACGGTTGGGAGGCACGGGCGTGTTCTGCCCGTGCTTGGTAAGTCAGTAGCTTCACACGGTCGTGGGGCATAGCCGTGCCACTTTGCCGGTGCCCGTGGGGTAGTGGTTAGATCCGTGATGTCGAAATTAGTTGGGATTTGATTCGCACAGCCTCTGCTATGTCAGTACGGGGATTCTGGTGGTCCATACGGTCACAGACACGGCCGTGTGTAAGACCCTGTGGTTTGGAATTCTGTACTTTTTCAGTTAGTTTAAAACTAAATGTTCAGGAAAGGAAGGAGGAAAGACAAGAAACTGAAAATAAATGAAAAAGTAAAATAGGGTTAGTGCTCGGGTTGCCTCCCGAGAAGCGCTCATTTATAGTCTTAAGCGAGACTTTCCTTATAACAAAATCAGGGAGGTTTAAAGGTTTGAATATCTTCCTTCGTGCTCACTGTTTTATTTTCTTGATAAAATTTAGGTCGAGAAGCGTTTACCTTGAAAGTGCTGGATGTTGGATTGCTTACCTCGACTATTCCATATGGGAAGATATTTTTTACTTTAAGAGGAGTTTCTTTCAGGTTTGGAGTGGTGATGTGATGGTCGTCTTTGTCGATCAATACCTGGTCCCCTATTTTGAAGTGGTTTGATGTTTCTACGATTTTTTTTGGGGGTTCCTTCGGTATTACTTCATGCGGTTCCGGTTCTTCTTTGTCTTGAGTTTCCTGTGATGAAGATTGTACAAATTGATCAGCAACTGAATTATCGTTCTTACCTTTATTGATTGTTGGCATGGCCGAGTCAAGAGCTTGAAGACTGATTGATTCATCACCTACACAAAGTATGAGTTCTTCTGTGGCAACATCAATTTTAGTTTTAGCAGTTGCTAGGAAAGGTCTTCCTAAAATTAAGGGGATTGAATTATCCTCAACCATGTCTAAGACAACAAAATCTACTGGGAAAACGAATTTATCGATTTTGACAAGAACATCTTCGATAATGCCCCTAGGAATTCTTACAATTTTATCAGCTAATTGAATACTCATCCTAGTTTGTTTGGGCTTCCCTAGACCTAATCATTTAAACATTGTGTAAGGCATGACATTTATACTTGCCCCTAAATCAGCTGACGCATTATCAACATTTAAACTACTAATCAAACATGGAATTGTAAAACTCCCTGGATCTTTTTGCTTCCGCGGTAGTCTATTCTATAACATTGCTGAGCATACTGCGTTTAATTCCACATGTGGCTCTTCGTCTAATTTGCGCTTGTTCGTCAAGAGTTGTTTTAAAAATTTTCTCGAGTCTGGCATATGAAAAAGAGCTTCAAGAAGAGGTAAGTTAATGTGTAATTTCTTTAAAAGTTTAAGAAACTTATCGAACTGTTCCTCTATATCATCTCTTTTTATGGCTTCTGGGTAAGGTATGCGAGGTTGGTATTCCTTGATTACCGGTTTTGGCTTTTCTTGTGTTACCTCTATTTTACCTTTGTCCACCTCATTTGGTTTGTCTACCACTTTACTATCATGAGCTGTGATGGCTTGAATTTGCTCCTTTGGATTAATCTCTGTGTTACTTGGTAGACGTCCTTGCGGTCTTTCAAACATTAACTTTACAAGTTGTTCGACTGCCTTAGTGACTTCCCCCACTGACTTAGTAAGTTCCCCGATTCGGTTCTTGGTCTCGTCAACCGATGTTTGTTGATTTTTGAGTGCTTTCTCTGTATCTTGGATACGGTTTTCTGTGCTTGCCATGAACTTCGTCAGCATCTCTTCGAGGTTTGGCTTTTTCTCTTGCGAATATGGCTGATTTTGGAAATTCTGAGGAGGTTGTTGCCTTTGATTTCCTTGATTTCCTCTACCTCCCCATGAAAAAATGGGGTGGTTCCTCTAACTTGGATTGTAAGTATTACCATAAGAATTATTATTGGATCTGAAATTATTACCTATATAGTTCATCTGTTCGTTCTCTGTGCTAAGTTGGTAGTGTGGGTACTCAGAATTCGCCACAGTTCCACTCGCGTCATACTGCATTATTGGTTGTGCTTGCAAAGAACACAAACTATCAAGCTTTTTATTCATCATCTCTACCTGCGTTGATAGCATGGTTATCGCATCAATGTTGTAAACTCCGGCTGACTTTGTCAATTTAGTCCTTGTAACTTTCCACTGATAATTATTCAGTGACATTTCTTCAATGAACTCGTATGCTGCTTCAGGAGTTCTGTTGTTTAGGGTTCCACCAGCGGCTGAATCAATTAGTTGCCTCGTTGAGGGGTTTACACCGTTATAGAAGGTTTGGACTTGTAGCCACAAGGGTAGACCATGGTGTGGACACCTTCTCAAGAGATCCTTGTATCTCTCCCATGCGTCGTATAATGTCTCTAAATCCACCTGCACAAAAGAAGAGATATCATTCGGTAATTTGGCCATTTTGGCCGGTGGGAAATATTTCAATAAAAAATTTTCAGTCATTTGCTCCCATGTGGTGATTGACCCTCGTGGTAACGAGTTCAACCACTATTTGGCTTTATTCCTTAATGAAAAGGGAAATAATCGAAGACGTATGGCATCATCAGAAACGCCATTTATTTTGAAGGTATCACAGAACTCTAAGAAATTAGCTATATGAGTGTTTGGGTCTTCGTCCTGCAAACCATCAAATTGAATAAATTTTTGAATCATTTGTATTGTGTTAGGCTTTAATTCAAAATTGTTAGCAGCTATAGCAGGCCTAACAATACTCGACTCTGCTCCTGTTAAATGCGGTTTAGCATAATCAAACATTGTATGTGGAGCATTGTTTTCTCCCACATCATGTGGTTGTGGATTAGTCTCGTCCATCCCTTCAGTAGGATTGGATCAGTCTTCTTGATTTTCTTCTGTGTAATTTAGGGCTTGCCTTATTTCTCTGCGATTCCTTCGAGCGGTGGCTTCAATATCACTGCCGTATACTAAAGGTCCTCTCGGGTTCCTTCTAGTCATAAACTAGAGGTACCTGCCGGGAAAAGAAAGAAGAAAAGAAAATTTAGAAAAATCAAAAATTTAATCTAAAAACAAAAATAAAAGTAAAAGCAAATGGCGAAAACAATAAAAATAATGGCTAAAGTAATAAAAATAGACCTTTCTTAATATTTTAGTTCCCCGGCAACGGCGCCAAAAACTTGATCATGTCTGTCGAGTTTTAAAATTTATAAAGAGAATGATCGAAACTGGAAACTAACTCTGACAACGATTAAAGGCAAGTGTACCAATCGAACAGTAGTATAGCTTAGGCAAGACCGGATTATCGAACCCAAAGGAACTAAAAGTACTAATACTAACTTTCTTTTTATTATTTAGCCTAAATAAGTGAAGTTGTTTTAATATAATCTAAACTAATTACTAAGCGAAAGACACAAAGACAAAAAGGATGAATTGAATCCACCTAGACTTCACTTGTTATTTAACCCTGAACCATGCAATTTATTCACTTAGTTTGAACCGTAAGACTCCCTAACGTATATTAAACCCTCTCTCGAGGCGAATAACGTCTAACCCTAGGTTAATTAAGGGAAATCTCTTTCTGACTTAATAACCCCCTAGAATAGCAGTAAATTGATCTATGGACTCCCATATTAGGTTTCACCCTAATCCGGCAAAATCTCGTCACCCTATCTCTAGGCGTGCGATCAACTTCGCTTAATTGTGCTAGATCTTCTCTTAGGCATGGTCTATTCCTCCTCCACCTAAGCACATCCAATTTGGATTAAGCTCACATTATTAAGAACAAACTAAGTATTTATCATATAATTCAAGAAATAATAACAAGATTCATCTAGGTTTCATCTCCTTCAAGTATATGAAGGATTTAGTTCATAACAAATAAAGAAAACATCTCAAGAGAAAAGATAAAACAAAATATAAGAAATCCCTACAACTCCCTGACGGAATTGAAGGAGAAATCCGCCGTCTTGAGTAGAATTTTGGCTTCTTTGGATGGATCAACTGGCTATCTTCGAGTGATTCCCACAAATCTAACCTTCTCAGCTTGGCTCCTTGGCCTAGCTAACTACCCCCTTCAAGGATGAACTTAGGGGGTATATATAGGCTCTTAGAATGTGTTTCTTTGCCCCAAAGTATCCAAATCTGAATGAAATTGCTCTTTGCCACAACAGGGATACGTCCATGTCACACGCCCGTGTGACTAGTCTTTGGCCGTGTTTGGATTTCTTTAATGAGGCACGGCCGTGTAAATCAGGGGAGAGTCCGTGTTCTAGATGCTCAACGAGGCACGACTGTGTGGGCTTAAGTTCAGGCCGTGTCGATTTCCACCTTGGCCCAAATTGCTCCGTTTTGGGCCCGTTTCTCATTCTTTTTATCCTCGGGTGCTTTCATTAGTATAAGACATGAAAAGAAAGGATTAAGAGCACCTTTTTATATAAATCGAGGCTTAAATCATCCAAAAGCATACTAAATTGGGGATTAAAATATGTTACTATTACGGTTTATCAACTCGCAGCATCATCGACTGTAGTTCGGTCTAGATCAGAATCCATTTACTACACAAAAACACGATTTTAAACGTCAGGAGTCATCACACTATCATTACACAGGTACTCTTACATATGGCATGTATATCTAGACTCATACTCACGCTACATTAGTCCTAGAATCGACTAAACTGTAGCTCTGATACCAATAAATGTAACACATCTTAACCGTGTTCAAAACCGGAACCAGATACGAGGCATTACCTAACTCAACTTGCTTGAACATGATGTTTCGGGCTGTAAAATTTCATTTCGTCTTAAAAACTTTCCATTCAGACCCATAACATCTCAGCCTGGGCCTACAAGGCCTTAAACATACTTGTAATAGGCCCATTTTGCCCGGCCCATTTAAAACCAAAAAAATATAACCAAAAATAAAACCAGAAAAAAGCAAAACAATAATAAATAATAAATAAAATAATTACAAACCCAATAAATAGTCCATCAGTCCTTTAGCCCAAATCTGTTATTACCCCCAGGCCCAATAAACTAAACTAGCCCGAATTTTAAACCCAATACAATAAATGGCCCAAAGTTAAAACGACCCAAATGGCCCAAGACTTTCAACATTATAGAAACCCTAAAGGGTTTTGGAATCAGCCAGCGCTGCAACCCACGCCAGCCACGCACACGCCCACCCTTCAGCAACTGTTCTTCCACGAACAGCTTCCAACGCAGCATCCACGCCAGCTCTTCCACGAATCCACGAATAGTTTCTTCCATACGCACCAGAACCTGTGAGAAGAAACGCGAAAACAGTACCAAATAACAGAATCCAATATAGCAGAAAGAAATAACGTGTATTTGGATTTTTTTATTTTTCTATTTTCGGCTATAAAAGAGCCTGATGTAAACTGTAAAAGAGATCCATTGTTTTTTTTGAATTTACAAACGCACATATGATGAATACAAAGAGAAAAAGTGATTGAATCCAGTTTTAAAAGGTGATTTTTAGGGATTGATAATCTGCATCTTTTATTTTTTTCTTTCGTTCTTCTTTCTTTTTTTTCCTTGTTCATGTGAAAATCAAGAAATAAAAATAAAAGAAGGAGGGCGACTTACCTGGCTTTAAGCACCGTTTGCACTGGCTCCATAGCGACAACGGCGAAGGATCGACGCATCGAAGATTACAAACCCTAACTGAAATGGTTAAGAAGATTAGGGGTTTTTGTTTAGAAAAGAGAACTTGAAAGCTTTAAAATATATATAATAAAGGTTTTATTAATTTTTTAAAGTGGTGCAATTAAAGGGGGATGAAAGCCTACGCATTAACTCGATTTGCAAGCTGGATATGCGCGTTTTCATCTTAAAGGGAAAATTTACGCGGCCAATCCCTCCCATTTGCGCCACCTTTAATTTAATCCTATTCTATTTCTTTCATTTTTGCCCTGAAGTTTGCACGACATTCCAATTCAGTTCGCGCTTGAGTGCTCTTTTTTTTTGGGGTTGGGAACATTTTCACTTTTGGCCCTTGTGCATTCACGCGCATTACATTTTGGTCCTTATGTCAGTTTCGTTGATTTATTTTATTTATTAACCTTTTATTTTATAATTATTTTAATTGAGTTATTTTTTTTAATTTATATAATTCTTTTATTATTTTAAATTTATCTATTATGCATTATTTTAGTTATTATTTATTTTTCAATTGAGTTTTAATTATTCATTATTCTGATTACTTTAATATATTATTCTAAATTCTTTTACTAATTTTACATTATTTTAATTTGATTGTTTTGACTTTCATTTATATATATTTTTAGATTATTTATTTTATAATTTGTTTATTTTAAATTCTCTTTTGTATATTTCTTTGTTTTAAAGATTTGTATAATTTTAATTTAAATACTCTTATAATTTATTATAATTTCAATATTTTTATATATACTTGTATGTATTTTTATTTTATATATTATCTTTAAACCCATATATTATGTTTTAAATTATTTTTTATAGTATTAATCTCATGCCATATAGATTTTGTTATTCATATGTGTGTATATATATTTTTATTTTTATTTTTTGGTATATTCTTTAAATCATTTTATACATTTAGGCTTTCTTGGATATATTAATTTAGGTTACTTATATTCTTTTAAATTACTAACATTTTATTATATATACATTGTTTGTTTAGAATTTTATATGGATTTTAAATATTTTGCATGCTTTATTATATTATGGACATAATTTTTATTAAATCTTTATTGTTTATAAATTTTGTTTCAAATCGTATTATATAACACCATTATTATATGTATGATTTCAAAATTCATATATGTATATTACTATTAAATATAACCCTTTTTTTAAACTTTTATATACTTGGTTTTAATTTTTGTTTTCTATGTAATTTGTTTTTTGTATATTACTAATTTCAAATACTTTCTTTATTTTTATATATTATTCATTGTTCTTTATTTGTCTTAAAATTTGTTGCCTTTTATCTATGTTAAGTTGCTTAAATATTTTTTCTAAACTGTCTTTTAATTCATTGGTCTTGAATGTTAATATATTTGTATAATATATGATATGTTGCCATTGTATGAACCCTAATTTGCTTTTTTGTGTTTTTATTATTGTCATATATTGTTATTTTATGTCTGCAATTACACTTTTGTTTTTATTATTGTATTGTGATTAAAATTTCCAACTTATTTACGAAAAATTGTTCATCCAAACAAACCAAACAAACACATTTTGAGTCAATTTTAAAATCGCTTATTTAAAAAGTTTTTTAAAAACAAGACAATATTTGATGTTTGGAGGTTCGAGGAATTGCGCCCTAACGTGCTGGGTGTCGATTTTCCGTTCAACCAAATAACCAAATACCCTTTTTAATTGCATGTTTTAAAGATTAAAGATGATCTCGGTATCGAGGTATAAACGTGTTATATCTTAACGTATTGGATATGATATTTTTATTCCTTTGAAACGAGTTAATCTTGAGATTCAATTCAAAATTAATTAACTTTCCTTAAAAAGAATTATATCTTAAACATTTTCAAGTTTTCAACGCAAGGACATTAATTAATCGATTTGGTACCCGTTCTGGGACGTACGGGGGTGCTAACCCTTCCTCGTACGTAACCGACTCCCAAACCCTTTTTGTCATTTAATTTCGCAGACCAAATAATTTTTTTTTACAAGGTGATCCAATCTCACCTAAACAAAAAAGGTTGGTGGCGACTCCACATCATATTTTTAAGTCGACCCCATTTTTCAAACTTAAAATAAAAATGGTTTCGATAGCTTGGCGACTCCGCTGCGGACCGGTTGAGAGTCAGGCCATAGATTGATTAAGTTTTGTCCTTTTGATTGAAAACTTAGAAAATTGTTTTGAAAAATCACATTTCTTTTAATGCATTTGTTGATGTTATGATTAAAATCTCGTAGAATACTTTTGCATTGCATTGCATGACCGTTGTGGTTACACCTGTAAGTGGGAGTGAAAAACTATGCTTTCGTGAGGTTTTCACCTCCGCATGGGCCAGTGGATTACTTCCGGGATACATCCATACCTATGTCTTCGTGAGATTTTCATCTCTGCATGGCCATAGAGAAATGTATTCCCCTAAACTGAACTCGATCCATATGATCCTATAATGGGTGAGGATTGAAGAACCTACTGGTTCAAGTACCCTCTCTTTAGAACCAAACCACATATAGTGAACCCTAAGAGCTAACCCTAGGTAGAGCCACGCCGAACCCTAGTGGTCACCCATTTAGGTAATCTATTTTGGTTGTTTATTTTTCTTGTGCTAACGTGTTTTGTGTTGTTTATGATTGCATTGCGTTGCATTGCATTGCATCGTATAATCTTAGAAAAGAGGTGTTGATTCATATTCGATTGCTAAATAGAAGAGTTTGTCATAAGGAAATGGGTTACTTGATAAAGTGGATTATAATACGATTGTTCGAACATAGTCCAGATAAACAACGAGAGAAGGCTGATAGCCTGTAGAAAACATAATATAACACGAAACCAATGCCACGTCCTGGATGTGGTCTTACATGGGTTCATTTCTGAGTGTCGATGCCATATCCGGGATATGGTCTTATACGATTCTCATGCTCAATACCGAAGCCATATCCCAGATATGGTCTTATACGGAATCTCAATTCTGTGCCGAGGCCATGTCCCAAACATGGTCTTACACGGGACCTTGTTCATCTCATAACTTAATGATAGCATTTTCACACTTATTATAGTCCTATCGGGACTTCAACATCTCAACTTTTATCATCTTTCTCATATAACATTAATATTCAATTTCATAGAATGTTGTTATAATATCAACCATTTTCAAACATGCTAGCATAAATATTGAATCATCACATACAAACATACCTCGATTTCAAAATAAGCTAGATCGTCGATCTAGTCCAAGACTTTATTCTTTCCCCGAACGAGGTGGACTCTTGGTTCGTCTTGCTTTATAATAGCAAATTAGCTCGTTTTAATCATCACATTAATAAATGTATTTCAAAAATCATGCTTTGGAAAAATTACCGCTTTGCCCTTAGACTTTAGCAAAATGACCATTTTACCTCTAGGCTCAGAAATTAATTCTAATCAAATTTCTACCTTTAATGAGCTTAGGTGAACATTTAATTCTCTTATGGCAATCATTAAAATCCAACATTTCACACATTTACTACAAACTTTATAACCTTTACAACAAGGTCCAATTAGGTGTTTGCATGGCAACACCTTTCACAAAGTTGTTCATCTAACATTCAAGACTCATTTTCTTCCATAACAATGCAGCAAATGACAATGAAAGCTCTCATGGAAAATCTCTAAACTCTTCACCATATTACAAATTAGTCCCCTCATTTGAAAGCTTAGGCTCTAAGGATTCTAAAAGTACAACTACCTTCAAGAAAAATCATTAAAATCACTTACTTGAATGGAGAAGAGCTTGCTGAAATTTTGAGCTTTCAAAACCCATATTTTTGTTTGCAAATTTTGGTGGAGGAAGATGAAGAGAAAAGATGGATATCATCTTTTATTTTATTCTATTCTATTTATCAATTTAATCCACCTACTACATCAACTTTAACCAATTTTGCCTCCTATTGTCCCCTATGGCCGGCCAACCACTTACAAAGGGGCTAATTGCCTTTTAAAGACCCCAAATTAACAATCTATGGCTATTTGACACCTTTAGCTTATAAAGTTGAACTTGGCACTTTATGCGATTTAGTCCTTATTCGTGATTAAACAAGAAATTGCTAAAATTAAGGCACCAAAATTTTCATACACTTATACCATCACACTCTAACTCATAAAATATCATGGAAATAAGTTTCTCTAACCTTGGATTAGTGATCCCGAGATCACTGTTTCGACTAGCCCCTAAATCGGGCTGTTACACACCTTTCTCGTAAATCTCTGAGCTAACATCGACGAGATCACAACTGGCATACTGTTCAAATCATCAGATTCAATTCTAGTAATCTCATTATTCTAACTTTTCAATTCAATTGTCTTTCGTATACAATTCACTATAGCACTATGCATCGTTAGCCAATCCATACCCAAAATCACATCAAATTTGTCGAATGGAAACAACACCAGATTAGCTTGAAAACAGAAATATCGATGCTTTAATGGGCAATTCTTGCAGACTTTGTCAAACCAAAACACATTTACTTAAGGGGTTCGATACTCTAATCACAAATTCAATAGACTCTACAGGCAAAGTCTTACTGGATACTAAATTCATGCAAATATAAGAATGAGTTGATCCTGGATCTATCAATGCAATCACATTAGTATCATAGAGAGTGAAAGTAACGGTAATCACATCTGGCAAGGATGCCTCCTCCGGTGCACTGATAGCATAAGCTCAGGCAGGTGCTCGTGCCTCAGATCTCACAGTAGAGTCTTTTGTTGCTCTCTGACTACCACTGACATTACCAGCATATCTGGGTGATCTCCCTCTAACTGCAGTATTACTCAGCCTCATACTCTGAGCGTTATCTTTTTTAGCTAACTCTGGACAATCTCTGATAAAATGATCTAACGATCCACATTTAAAACAAGCCCGATCATTCAATCTACAATCACTGAAATGCCATTTTCCACATTGTCTACATTCGGGTTGATTTGATTTCGCACTCCTGACACTAGCTATCAAGATAGCCGGAGCTTTAAAGCTCGAATGTTGGCTTTCACGATATCTGTTTGAATGTCCCACTGATGCATTAGAATGATTAAACGAGTTTTAGAATTTCTTAGATGAAAATTGATACGGATTATTCATTGATCTTTTTCTCGAGTCTTTAGCTTTTGAATCTGCCTTTCTTTTTTCTTTATTAAGATCCTCGGCTTTACAAGACCTCTTGACTAGAACGACAAATTCTTTCAACTCTAGAATTTCGACTAATAATTTTATATTTTCATTCAGTCCATCTACAAATCATTTGCACATAATTTCTTCAGTGGAAACATATTTTCGGGCATACTTGCTTAACCGTACGAATTCTCTTTCTTACTCAGTGACAGTCATTCGACCTTGTTTTAAATCCAGAATCTCTTTATGCTTTTGATCAAGGAATCTTTGACTAGAGTACTTCTTTCAAAATTCAGATTGCAAAAACTCCCAAGTAACCCGTTCTCTAGGAACCACAGATATCAACATTTTCCACCAATGGTACGCATTATCTCTCAGCAAAGATACAACACATTTGATACACTCATCATGAGTACAAGACAATTCATCAAATACTCTAATTGTATTTTCGAGCCAGAACTCAGCTCTCTCCGCATCATCATCAATAGTAGCCCGAAACTCTTCAGGCTAATGTTTCCAAATCTTATCTATTGGCGGTTTGTTCAATTGTATCGGATCTATAACTTGAGGAAAAATAGGGATTTTTTGAGGAACAAGTGGGGGTAAAGGTTGTTAAGTAGCCGAACTCATTCGAACGAACTCCGTGAACCACTCACTCATCATCTAGAAAAAAACTTGTTTAGCCTTTCCCTTGTGGCTACTCGTAACAGGCCTAGAATCAGATGGCGTTGCCCCTTAAGCAGGAGTGGGTGCGTTACTCTCTATATCGTCAGCTACAGCTCTTTCGGGATACACTACTATATGAAAATGCAATTTAAGCTGTCAAGAATCATCACACTATCGCAGGACATATATGGCATGTATAGCTAGACTTTCACACATGCTACGTTAGTCCTAGAATCGACTAAACCGTAGCTCTGGTACCAATAATATGTAACACCCCTAACCCGTATCCGTCGCTAGAATAAGGTTACAAGGCATTACCTATCAAATCACAATATACAACATACATTTCTCATCCAAGAATCCATTAATACATAAACATCAATCCAACATAATCACATTGCCCTTTATAAGGCTCGACTAGACCTTAAAACATGCTTGGAAAAGGTTCGAGACTAAATCGATAAAATTTAAAAAAACTTTGTAAAACTTATAAAATTTTCAAGTATACCGGGATCACAAGCCCATGTGAACTGGCCGTGTGCCTCACACGGCTCTAGACATGCCCATGTCCCTGGCCGTGTGAGAATAGGGCATACATATTGACTTGGGTCACACGACTGACCACACGCCCGTGTGTCTAGCCCGTGTGCCCTTTGAAATGGCCACACATGCCTGTGTGCCAAACCGTGTGCTTGGACGTGCCAATCCTGTAGGGTTTATTGTATTGTAACACGGCCAAGTCACAGGCCCGTGTGCTAGGCCGTTTGCCATTTAGGGGGTATACTGACTTGTGCCACACAGCCAGTCACACGCCCGTGTGTGTGGCCATGTGGAGCATACTGTGTAACACCTCAGTTTTTCTTTAATGTCGGCTTTTGAAAATTGTGACAAACAATTGTCTGTATGCTTCAGTGGTTAAGTGTTCTGGTAGTGTCTGAGAAGTCTTGGGTTCAAGCCCTAGCATTGGATAAATTTTGGTATTTTTCTATTTAAAGCCTTGACCTTGATCAATAGGCTTTTAAGTTGTTGTTGGTTAATACTTAACAGAATGGGCTTGCTGGTCTGGTGGATAAGTGGAGTGTATGTGTGATGGAGGTCTCGTGTTCGAATCCCTGGATAGGCAATATTTTTTGCCCTGGGCATGTGGCGTAGTAGAGTTTCATTGAAATTGAAATGCTGGAGTGTTTGAGTTGTGGTGGGGTGAGTAGTTGAGAGTATCAAATCAATTTTGATTCTTTTCTCAAAATTTTCACCATCTGACGCTTTTTTCTATTACTCTCCCTCTCCACGTTTTTCCACTTCCTATTTCTTTTTGGGTTCTTTCATTCTCGATTACTGCTGCCCCTTCCGTTCCTTACTGTTTTTTTTTACTTTCAAGTTCTGTGGATCGTTATTCGGCTTTAGGGCTAGCTATTGGTAAGTTTGGATTTTGTTATTCTAAACGTTCTGTGTTCTTTCTAAGAGGGATTTCCTTTTTGGTGTTAGGAGTTAATCAAGGAACGATAAACCAATTTCAAGTGACGAATTAAGTGTAGGGATTTCTCGTTTCGCTTGAAGGTAAGTTTTGGGCGCTCGTTGGATGAGTATCCCGTTTCAGGTTTGGTTGATTTTAATCGTTTAAGGGATTAACTTAGTAAATGTTGTTCAATTATAGGTGCTGGAGATATCGGGATTGCGTAAAGAGCGAATACGAACCAGGTGTATACCCAGAAATACAGAAAATGAGGTTTCAGCAAAAGTGGAAAACCTTTCTGTCGACACCACACGGGCGTGCGGTAGCCCGTGTCGTAAGCCTTGTGTAAGACTGTAAGTCACCACACGGCCGTGTGATTGACGAGCTAGGCTGTGTAGTTGACATCGTCCTGTGATAGTCGAACGAGGCCGTGTGCGAGACACAGGCTTGACCAATTAGGCCGTGTGGGCCACACGGGCTTGTAGGCCCACACGGGTGAACCACATGGTCGTGTGGGTTCTGGGTCAGGCCGTGTGATCCACACGGCCAAGGAAAATTTGGGTCGTGTGGGCCAACATGGGCAGGCCACATGAGCATGTGGGCCCATTTTTATGAATGTCTGAAAGGTTGCACGGGTCGCACAAGTCGACTGTGAACCAATGAAGGGTCGATAAACAGTATTTAGACCCGTAGTTATGTGATTTGATTATGTGAAATCTTTACTAAACATGTTACATTTAGCATGTCTACTGATTTGAATGTATGGACTGTTATCTACATTATAACATGACATTTTGTGTATGTTGCATTGCATCGGGGTGGGTTGATGATATTTGGAGGAAGTATCTAAAAGGCTCTTAAGCCATTATCAGGCAGTTCAGCTGCAACTTTCTAATTATGTGCTGTATTCGATACAGCATGATGTGTAGGGATGGGTGAGTTGATTTTATCCCCACATAGTGCGTTGGGTTGGACGGAGTTGGTGTGTAGAGGCTGGTGGGTAGGACTCTGCTATTCTGTTCTGATCTGCATTTTATGCCTGAAATGGGCTAAGGCCCAAGAACATATCTGATTCTGTATCTTAGTGGGCTAAGGTCCACACCGATTCTGTATTGGGCTCAGACCCGAACTATGAATTGATGTTTGTTTTTTGATATTACTGTGTGCATGTTTTCTGTGGGGATTACACACTGAGTTTGTGAAAACTCACCCTTTCCTGTTTAATCTGTTCAGGTAATCCCCATCAGTAGATGGGTTGGTGCAGTGGAGGGCTCGACGGTGACCACGGTTCTAGACTTTTACAGTTTCCTATGTTTATTTATTTATTTTTAGTTATGGTTTGATTTTATCCGGGGAAAGTCTTACTGTAAATGGCCTTTATGGATTTTTACTTTAATTTGGCATTTTTATCTTGATTTATAACTGCTAGTAGTAGGACAAGACGCGAGTTTTCAAAATAAACAAATGATTTATTGAAACACCACGATTACGCAAACTTATTTAAATGCTTCCGCGAACTATAAACAATTTGGAATAATGGATAATGATTGAAACAAAACGACACGTCTTTGGACGGTAACACAGGATAACGAAAAATGGTCTTATCGCAATTATGTTTTCTAAAGCATTATCATGTGACATTGCTAGATTCGACCATAACATACAGGCCGGGTTTGGGGTGTTACATTTAGTGGTATCAGAGCCAGGTTATAAAAACTCGACTGTAGATTTGGGTTTTAAAAGTTGGTTTTTCTGAAAAGATTTTTAAATTATTTAAAATATTTTTGGACTAAGTATGTGGTACATCGAGCCTCTAGCGCCGATCCTGTAAGTGTTCTGAACTCTGTTTAAATTTGTCTAAAAATACTACTTGCATGCTTGAAAAAGCCAATAGGTAGTATACTGTATTGGAACACTCTAGGTAGTGTAAACTAAAAACTATAGCGAAACTGAAAATCGTAGTAAAATTGCGATTCGTGATAACGAACTTTGAACTTCTGATACTATTCTGCATAAAACATCTGTTAACAAATATTGGAACTGTAACTAATGCATAAAACTATTAATCCAAATAAACTCCAAATTACGATGAGCGCTCGAGGTATCTGCAGACGGTGTACTAGAGGCCGTGGTAAAGGCCATAGTCAAGCTGGGTCCTCAGCATTTGAAAATCTGCCTAATTTGGATACGAGTGAGATGCCGATCTCACCTGCTACAGAGACTGGGTCTCATGATCGTGAGGCTGGAGATGACGCACTATCCCGAGCCATGCTACGAATTTTAGAGATGATCACTGGGCCAAACACCGGATCTAGGGGCCGTGGGTCGGTTACGGAATGACTTCGGTCCAATGGGGCTGAATTATTCAGGGGCTTCATTGAAGTCACCCCTAGCGTGGCTGAGTATTGGATGGAGACTACGGAAAGAATTATGGATGACCTGGATTTTACCGTGGAGCAAAAGCTTAAGGGGGTTGTCTTACTGCTTCGCGATGAAGACTACCATTGGTGGCTGACTGTTAAGGAGGGCACTCAGCCCTACCGTTTGACGTGGGACTATTTTAAGATGACATTCCAAAGTAAGTATGTGAGAGCCAGCACCGAGCCGAGGTGCTGGGCCGACTGAGGTGAGGCAACCCGCGTTGGTTTATGCTGCTCGCCGCCATGAGGATCGGGATTCTCTGGACATCATCACGGGTTATGTACCATACTTGGCACTGATAAACATAGGCTCTACACACTCTTACGTAGCTAGTGCTGTGTCTGAAACTTTGGGGATTCCAGTTGTGAGTACTTCTAGTGAGGTAATTGCTGTGAGTCTGTTGGGGCAGACTATCTGAGTTAGTAAACTATATAGAGACGTCCCGTTAGAGGTACAAGGGACAGTGTTTCTAGCCGATCTGATGGAGTTTCCATTCGGGGAGTTCGATTTGATTCTAGGAATGGACTGGCTGGTCAAACACCGGGTAAGTCTGGACTGTGCTACAAAAAGGGTTGTTTTAAGAATCGAGGAGGACAGCGAGGTAGTAGTGATTGGGGAACGTTGAGACTACCTTATTAATGTGATTTCTGCGTTGGTGGCAAAAAAGTTGGTACGGAAGGAATGTGCGGCATTCTTGGCCTACATCAGTGTTTCTGATTCTAGGGACTCTTCGGTTAAGGACATCAGAACTGTAAGGGACTTTCTGGATGTTTTTCATGAGGAATTACCTGGTCTGCCTTCGAGCCGAGAAGTGGAATTTAGGATTGAGCTCATTCCGG
This sequence comes from Gossypium australe, assembly GCA_005393395.2. Classification (NCBI taxonomy): domain Eukaryota; kingdom Viridiplantae; phylum Streptophyta; class Magnoliopsida; order Malvales; family Malvaceae; genus Gossypium; species Gossypium australe. The sequence continues at coordinate 15,192,704 of CM016615.1, read as the reverse complement.
GTACAGCTCCGGTGTCAATTGCGCCCTACCGCATGGCACTGAGGGAGCTTACAGAGCTTAAGGTTCAAATTCAAGAACTATTAGATCGTGGATTCATTCGTCCCAGTGTGTCTCCACGGGGAGCACTAGTGTTGTTTGTGAAGAAGAGAGATGGGACAATGAGGATGTGTATCGACTGCTGGCAGCTTAACAAGCTAACAATCAAGAATAAGTACCCACTCCCGAGGATAGATGATCTATTCGACCAGTTTAGAGGGGCGTCTGTGTTCTCCAAGATTGATCTACGATCAGGATATCATCAACTGAAGGTTAAGGAGGCCGATGTGCATAAGACGACATTTAGGACTCGGTATGCACATTACGAGTTCCTGGTTATGCCTTTTGGCTTGACCAATGCACCAACGGCATTCATCGATTTGATGAACCGTGTGTTCCAGCCTTATCTAGACCAGTTTTTGGTGGTGTTCATCGATGATATCTTAGTGTACTCCAAGACTGAGGACGAGCACGATGAGCATCTCCGAGTAGTATTATAGATGCTTTGTGAGAAACAATTGTATGCGAAGTTCAGTAAGTGTGAATTTTGGCTCCAAGAAGTAACCTTTCTAGGGCATGTAGTTTTTGCGGAGGGGATTCGTGTTGACTCTCATAAGATTGAGGCTGTGTTGGAGTGGAAATAGCCAAATAACGTGTCTGAAATTCTTAGCTTTCTGGGGCTGGCGGATTATTATCGATGCTTCATAGAAGGGTTCTCTTTGGTCGCAGCACCGTTGACCAAGCTCCTGCTCAAGGGAGTTTCATTTATCTACACTAATAAGCAACAAGAGAGCTTCGAGAAGCTCAAATCTATTCTGACACAGGCTTCTGTTCTGATTCAACCGGAGCCTAGTAGAGACTTCATGGTATACAGTGATGCGTCGCATGTGGGTCTGGGTTGTGTACTAATGTAGGATTGTAATGTGGTAGCTTATGTGTCACGCCAACTCAAGACGCATGAGGCTAACTACCCGACGTATGATTTGGAACTGGCTGCTATAGTCTTCGCTCTGAAAATCTGGAGGCACTATCTATATGGTGAGTAGTTTAATATCTACACTGATCACAAAAGCCTCAAGTATCTCCTCATCCAGAAGGAGTTAAACCTTAGGCAATGTAGATGGGTTGAACTGCTTAAAGATTATGACTGCACCATTAAGTACCATCCTAGTAAGGCTAATGTGGTGGTAGATGCTTTGAGCCGTAGGGCTATGATCGATTTGAGAGCGATGTTTGCTCGACTCAGTTTATTCGATGATGGGAGTCTGTTAGCAGAACTTCAGGTTAAGCCTACATGGATTGATTAGATTAGAGATAGACAGACGGGGGATAAGTCGCTTGAGTTGAGGTTCCGTCAGGTTGAGAATGGGGATACTACTGATTTTGGGATTAACAGCGATGGGGTACTTTGTTTTCCGCGGATGGATCTGTGTACCAAGTGATGAGGATTTAAGGCAGTCGATTCTGAGGGAAGCGCATAGTAGTCCCTATAGTATGCATCCTGGAGGGAATAAAATGTACCGACACCTCCGAGAGTTGTACTGGTGGCCAAGGTTGAAGCGTAAGGTCATGGACTTCGTTGCTCGCTGTCTGACTTGCCAGCAAGTTAAGGCTGAGCATCAGTTGCCTTCGGGGTTGCTACAGCCAGTGAAGATACCGATTTGGAAATGGGAGCGAGTAACGATGGACTTCGTTAGAGGGTTACCTCTAACACCCACTAAGAAGGATTCTGTCTGGGTTATCGTGGATAGATTGACCAAGTCTGCTCACTTCATTCTGGTCAGGACAGACTTTTCTCTTCAGAAGTTAGCTAAGCTATATGTATCTGAAATAGTGGGACTGCATGGGGTTCCTGCCTCAATCATCTCTGATAAGGATCCTCGCTTCACGTCTCGGTTCTGGAAGAAATTGCACGAAGCTCTAGGTTCAAGGTTAGACTTCAGTACTGCTTTCCATCCTCAGACAGATGGTCAGTCGGAGAGGGTGATTCAAGTACTGAAGGATATGTTGAGAAGCTGGGTTTTAGATTTTCGAGGCAGTTGGGAAGAGTATTTGCCTACAATAACAGCTACAAGCCTAACATCCAGATGGCACCATACGAGGCCCTGTATGGCCGTAAGTGTCGCACTCCCTTATTTTGGATCGATTTAGGTGATCGACGTGTTCTGGGTCTGGAATTGGTTTCTGAAACTGAAGATAAGATCCGATTGATTCGGGATCGACTAAAAGCAACATCTGATAGGTAGAGTTCCTGCGTTGATCTGAAAAGAAATGATATCGAGTATTCTGTGAGGACTTACATTTTCTCAAGGTCTCGCCATGGAAGAAGGTTCTGAGGTTCAGTCGCAAGGGTAAGCTGAGCCCTCAATTTCTTGGGCCGTACTGTATTCTGAAGTGAGTGGGGCCAGTCGCATATCAGTTGGAACTTCCTCCAGAGTTGGATCGCAAGGGTAAGCTGAGCCTTCAATGTTGAGATGCTACCGCTCTAATCCCACACATGTTGTTCCCGTTGAGGAGATAGAGGTTAAACCAGATCTGCCGTTTGAGGAGGAGCCGATCCAAATCCCCTTAGTGAAAGTCTATCCCCTTGGTGAAAGTACTGTGGAAGAATCATAGCACTGAGGAGGCCATTTGGGAGTTGGAGGATTCGGTGCATCAGCAATATCCTCACCTTTTCTAATCAGGTAAAATTTCGAGGACGAAATTTCCTTTTAGGGGGATAGAGTTGTAACGCCCCAGTTTTTCTTTAATGTCCACTTTTGTAAATTGTGACACACAACTGTCTGTCTGCTTCAGTGCTTAAGTGTTCTGGGAGTGTCTGAGAAGTCTTGGGTTCAAGCCCTAGCTTTGGCTAAATTGTGGTATTTTTCTAATTAAAGCCTTGACCTTGATCAGTAAGCTTTTAAGTTGTTGTTGGTAAATAGTTAACAGAATGGGCCTGCTGGTCTGGTGGATAAGTGAAGTGTATGTGTGATGGAGGTCCCGTGTTTAAATCCCTAGATAGGCAATATTTTTTGCCCTGGGCGTGTGGCGTAGTAGAGTCTGATTGAAATTGAAATGCTAGAGTGTTTGAGTTGTGGTGGGGTGGATAGTTGAGAGTATCAAATCAATTTTGATTCTTTTCCCAAAATTTTCACCATCTGATGCTTTTCTCTGTTACTCTCCCTCTCCACGTTTTTCCCCTTCTCGTTTTTTATTGGGTACTTTTATTCTCGATTGCTGCCGCCCCTTCTATTCCTTGTTGTTATTTTTACTTTCAAGTTTTGGCAAGACTGTAAGTCACCACACGTCCGTGTGATCGACGAGCCAGGCCGTGTGTAGTTGACACAGCTGTGGGATAGTCGAACGAGGCCGTGTGCAAGACACAGGCTCGACCAATTGGGCCGTGTGGGCCTACAAGAGTGAACCACACGGGCGTGTGGGATTCTAGGTCAGGCCGTGTGATCCACACGACTAAGGCCAATTTGGGCATTGTGGGCCATACGGGCATGTGGGCCCACATGGGCAGGCCACATGGGTGTGTCAGCCCATTTTTATGGAATGTATGAAAGGTTGCACGGGTCGACCAAGTCGACTGTGAACCAATGAAGGGTCGGTAAGTAGTACTTAGACCCTTAGTTATGTGATTTGATTATGAGAAATTTGTACTGGACATGTTACATTTAGCTTATATACTAATTTGAATGTATGGACTGTTATTTACATTATAGCATGGCATTCTGTGTATGTTGCATTGCATCGGGGTGGGTTGATGATATTTGGAGGAAGTATCTGAAAGGCTCTTAAGCCGTTCTCTGGAAGCTCAGATGCAACTTTCTAATTATGTGCCACATTTGGTACAGCATGGTGTGTAGGGATGGGTAGGTTGATTTTATCCCCTCAGGGTGTGTTGGGTTGGATGGAGTTGGTGTGTAGAGGCTAGTGGGTAGGACTCTGCTATTCTGTTCTGATCTGCATTTTATGTCTGAAATGGGCTAAGGCCCAAGAACATATCTGATTCTGTATCTGAATGGGATAAGGTCCACACGGATTCTGTAATTGGCTCAGGCCCGAACTGTGAATTGATGTTTGTTTTCTAATATTACTGTGTACATGTTTTCTGTGGGGATTGCACACTGAGTTTGCGAAAACTCACCCTTTTCTGTTTAATCTATTTAGGTAATCCCCAGCAGTAGACGGGTCGCTGCAGTGGAGGACTTGGCAGTGACCACAGTTCCGGACTTTTACGGTTTCCTATCTTTATTTATTTATTTTTATTTATGGTTTTGATTTTTTCCGGGGAAAGTCTTACTGTAAATGGCCTTTATGGATTTTTACTTTAATTGGTCATTTTTATCTTGATTTATAACTGCTAGCAGTTGGATAAGACGCAAGTTTTCAAAATAAACCAATGATTTACCGAAACACCACGATTACGCAAACTTATTTAAATGCTTCCGCGAACTATAAACAATTTGGAACAATGGATAATGATTGAAACAAATGACACGTCTTTGGACGGTAACATAGGATAACGAAAAATGGTCTTATAGCAATTATGCTTTCTAAAACACTATCATGTGTATCGCCAGATTCAGCCATAACGTCTAGGCCGGGTTTGGGGTGTTACATACTGACTTCAATTCATTTTCAATGCCAAGGGACACACAGCCGTGTAGCATGACTGTGTGTCGCACACGGCTGAGACATATGCCCGTGTCTCTGCCCGTGTGGATAAAAATAGGCCATTTGTAATGTCAATTTGCCTCCCTTTTTGCACATACCTACACGGGTTCAAATGACACCAATTTAAAACACAAATATGTAGCCAAAGTACATCAACCAATATATAATCATACCATATTCATTTCAACTATTTCAATACTCAATTCCATATCATTTACCTATTCAAATACTTATATCATTATACATCAATTCACAAGAACTTAACTAATCAAACTAACAACTTCAATCACACCTTATAGATCAATTTCCAAATTCAAATATAACCATAACCACATTCTTGCCAAACATAACAAAATGAACCATTAATCTTGACTATATATACATACTAAAACATTTACAAGCCAAATCTCATGGCCATTATCATAACCAAAACATATCATCATATCACTAGCCTATACATGCTATATACCATATACACAAAGCACCAAAAGTACCAATAAGTTGATTGATAGTGTGACGGTGTTCCTGATTATTCCCGAGTCTGAGCTAGCTTCGATTATCTATAAAACAAGGAAAGAACATACAAAGTAAGCTTTAAAAGCTTAGTAAGCCATATACAAATAAAATTACACATGGATCAACATCATTTCCATCAATAGACAAACTATGAATAAGCACATATAAGCTCACAAACCTTTTCCAATGTATACATATTCAATAACATAAGTGAATTCATCAAATACTTCCCTTTTCAATACTTGTATGAATCTTGTACATTCCTGAGCCACTTAACTCGTTCACACATTCTTTCTCGACTTGACTTTACCCGTTGAACCATTTTAGAATTGTTAAGGATACTCGGAAATCACATATAGCTCGTACAATGCCATATCTCAGATATGGTCTTACATGTTATCACATACTAATGCTGATAGCCTAGCTATGGTCTTACACGAAATCAAATAACGATGCCAATGTCCTAGACATGATCTTACATGTAATCACATAATGATGCCAATGTCCCAGACATGGTCTTACGCATAATCACATCTCGTTATTCCTAATGTCATGACATTCGTATCCTATACTATTCCTAGGTTCGTATAGGACTTTCGGATATTGTAAACCTGTCGATTCTTGATCGTATTTAATCATTCAACATTCATATCAGTTCAAAGACAATTAAACATATATAATTCAATTTAAAGACATTTATTTGCATATGAACTTACCTCTTATTCGGGATAAACGGATTGGATCGACTATTCGATAACCTTTGATTTTTCCCGATCTAAATATGATTTCTTTGGTTCTTGATCTATATACATTCAAAATTAACTCATTTATTCATCAATTCATTCAATTCAATCCACAAACACATATTTGGGAATTTTTACACTTTAGCCCCTAAAGTTCCATATTTTTACAATTGAGTCCCTATTTCACAAAAACACAAAATTCATGAAATTTCATTAAACCCAAGCCTAGCCGAATTTCATATAGGTCCCTAGTAGCCCAACACTTTCATTTATTACACATTTCATCCACCCAATTTACACTTTTCACAACTAAATCCCCAAAATGCATTTTTAGCTAAAATCACTTAACAAAACTTGTGTAACTATCAACAAATATTCATCTTTCATAATCAAACATTCAAAAGCTCAAGTATTCATCAATGGCACTTCACAAAATCATTAACAACTTCAAAAATTAAGGCATGGGCTAGCTAGAACAGAAAGCAACGATCTCAATAACGTAAAAATCATAAAAAACCAAATCAAAATGGATTTACAATTAGAACATGCAAGAGCCGAACCTTCCAAAGCTTGTTAATGGCTATTCTTCTTTTATGAATTGGTGAAGAAGATGATAACTAGGAAGGAAATTTGGTTTGTTTTATTTAATCTTTACTAACTTTGCATTTTACTATTTTAACCATTATTAATACAACAAAAACATGCTTAATATATGTCCATACATGTCCATCCTCATTATACATGGTCTAATTTCATAATAAAGACCTTTAACTTAATATCTCGTAGCATTTTAACACTTTAAACTATGAGAACCTCACTTTTGCATCTTATGCGATTTAATCCTTTTATCAAATTGGGCAATTAAACGATAAAATTAGCTCACGAAATTTTCACACATATCAAATAACATGCTATAAACACCAAAAATAATATTAAAATAATTTTCCCAACATCGGATTTGTGGTTCCTAAACCACTATTTCGAATTAGCTAAAATAGGGAAGTTACACATAACTAAGCTTGTCTCAAGTTTCTCCTGAACTGGCTTACCACTATTCAGCATCAACAGCTAGGATTGAAATTCTTTCATGAACTGAGTCAAGGTAAGTGCCTTATTCCCTAAATTGTAAGCAACTCTAAAGCCAGCGAACTCCTTGGTCAAGGATTTGAACACTATTTCAATTTGATTGTTCACATCTAATCCAGCCCTATTATCATCCACTTTCACAAAGAATCCTATAAGCTTAAGCATATTTTCTTTGATCGGAGTGTCGAGTTTTTGCTAAGAGTTCATCAAATTTGTAATAGCGGATTGTCAAGCCAATACGACTTGGCCTCTGAGCAAATCTTCCAAAATTTTCATGATCTCTTTAGCAGTACGAAAATTTTTGTGTTGCTTTTGTAGCACACTACTCATGATCACTAACACATAACATCGAGCAATTGAGTTTGTAACACCCCAAACCCGACCTAGACGTTATGACCGGATCTAGCATGTCACATAAAAGGGTTGTTTAAAAGCTACGCGTTAATTAAAAACTTCGTATTCTTTTTGAAACTCCGAACTTTGTTGTTTGTGAATTTTAGATTTGCTATAATTGTTTTCTTGTAAAAATGTTATTATTATTTTTGAAAACTTTATTTATTACTGTAGTTTAATTACAAAATTGTGGAAACATGATATTTTGAAAAACGGTTATTGTCGTCTTAAGAAAACCCAGAGTTTAATCATTAATAATTTAAAAATAGCTAAAATGAAATTTTAAAAGGAAAATAAAATCCAATGGCCTTATTACATAATATTAACCCCAAATTAAATAATCATAAAATAAAGTAAAACTGGATTTACTAATTTTTGTGAAAAGTAACTTCAATGTATGGCCACCACCGAGTCCTCCGCAGCTCCAAATCCTCTAACTCTGGGGATTACCTGCAGGATTAAGAGAAAGGGGGTGAGTTACGAGAACTCAGTGTGTAATCCCCTAAATAGTCACTTACTGGGCCTGAGCTCTTACAGTATCAATCTGGGCCTAAGCCCTATAATCATGGTAATGCAATAATGAAATGCAGCCCAACCCAATCCAACCAATCACACCCCCGTACCAATCGTCACCTGTGGGGATCAAGTCAACCCACCCCGCCAATCATACCAATATTGCAGACAAGCTGCTAATCACAATATTTGTGGCTGAGCCACCAAAAAAATAATAGTATATACGTGGCATAGCTACCAAAACAGTATGTGGCAGAGCCACCAGGCTACACTTCCTTCGATCATCAAACCCAACCCATGCAACATGATATAAATGTAGTGTATCAAACTAATAAAAGTGTAAATAAAGTCATATACACGATATCCAACCATAATCGAGGGTACAACAGTCATTCTCACCCCTTTGGGGGGTATTTCGGTTATTTTACCCATTGAGGGTATTTCAGTAATTTGCCCATTAAGGGTATTTCGATAATTTACCCTCTAAGGGTATTTCGGTAATTTAGTCCTTTAACAGCCTTTCCGGAGGCCTATTGCCACCTCAAATGACTCGGGACCCTTTTTGGGTCTCTTCGGTGCAATTGGGCCTAAAGTCCATTTTAAGCCCAAATGGGCCCACACGCTCGTGTGGCCCATTTAGCATACTTTCAGTCTCGGTTTTTCATACTTCCCAGTCGCATCCGTTATTCAAAAATTTTCTATCAATTTTACCCATGTAGGCCTGTTAGCCCAATGGGCCCATTTAGCCCGTTTCGGCTCGATCAGACCCGTTACAGCCTCAGTTTCGCGAGAGTGCTCTCGACACCCTCAACGATCTACTGCCATCGTAAGTGACTCGGTTCAACATTACAAGCGTTCACATGCTTGAGTGGTCACGGTTGCCGATTTTTCTGCCTGTCGACTTTCGGCCGACTCACAGAGCAACACATGCATTCATCAAGATTAGTGTGAGATTACACACCTGCTTACGAGTTGCAGTACTCAGCACTTTCTAAAACACATGAGATCATAATTTACTAACAGTTAGTCTTAATCCTTGATACTCCAAGATATAGAAACACCTTACCCATTGCTTTCACTTGCCAAAACGACGGCAACTCCTTGCTATGCTAGAATATTTGGTTTACTCCCTTCGATTACGAAATTGAGTCCCTATTGAAAAGCACAGGTTAGCAATGTTGTTTCAAGACAACAAAGAAACGGCCGTTCTGCCCTAAGAACTCACAAAATAATACAGGAATTATTTATCTCCTATTCGGCCATAGATACACTTACCAAAGTACCATAAAATCGGCAGTTGCACAACAAAGGGTTTCGACTTCCACACAAAAGAAAGAGTAAACGAGACTCAAGATGGAGAAGGGTACTCAGATTCGGCCTTAGACAAAAAGGTGAGAATTTTGGCTTTAGTAAAGAGAAAAGAGAAGAAAGCAAGAATGTAGCAGAAAAGCAATCCATACCTTAGACCAGGGATGAGCTGAATGGGAAGAAGAGATTCGGCACTAGCAGCAAAACAAAAGAATTCAAAATTTAGCTATGGAGGCTAAGCCGAAATGAGGATCAAATAAAGAACACAAGCCGAAATGGTAGATGTAGGAAAGATTCGGCTATAGGAAGAAAAATATTAGAAGAAGAATTCGGCCAATACAGTTTAGGCAACAACAAGTAAAGAAAGTGTTTGAAAAGAAAAATATAAGAAAAGAATAAAAGGAGTGCTGTGTTTTCGGTAAAGAAAAATGAAGCAAAGTGACCCGAAATGCAAAGAAAAGAAAAGAAATCCCAAAGAGTTTCGATTTTACTCTCTCCCTCAATGACTGAATTCTCTTTCAAAAGACCCCTAGCCGAAACACTTTCCCCCCCTTTGACACACTCCCACACACGGCATAACTCCCACACTCACCCACTCATTGATTTCCTCCTAGAATTCCTCTTCTCCACCCATTCAAATTGTTTGACTCATTCTCCAACCTCCATGGAAGAGTTTGATCCTAACTCTGCTTCTTCCTCTCTTAAGCACAAAATAATAGCTACCAAAATGCAGCTTGTGAGAATCGAACTCCTTCATTCCTTGCACTCCCCTTGACGCCACACCACCTTGCCACATGCTTACCTTGTGTTAATAAAACACACACTAATATATATAAGCCCTGCCTCCACCAGGTCTCCCTACTAAAGAGCCAAAAACCAAAATTTCCCAGAGCTTGGCCTCGACCCTAGGCCCCCTTAGAGTTCTTAAACACCCTCAAACAACCCGTAGAGCAAGCACAACATGCAATTACACAAATGTTTCAAACCCCTAATTTTTGGGATGTTACAAATCTACCCCTTAAAGAAATTTCGGCCTTGGAATTTACCTAATCAAAAGAGATGAGGGTATTGCTACCGTATTGCCTCCTCAGACTCCCATGTGGCTTCCTCTGAACTGTGATTACGCCACAACACTTTGACTAACAGAACGGATTTCCTCTTCAACACATTAACATCACGATCCAAAATCTGCACCGGTTGCTCTTCAAATGTCAGATCAGGTCCCACCTCAATTTCCTCTACCGGCACTACATGAGAAGGATTCGAACGGTAGCGTCTTAGCATAGAAACGTGGAATACATTATGTATCTGGTTTAATTCAGGGGGCAATTCAAGCTGATATGCGACTGGTCCAACACGTTTTAACACTCGGTAAGGTCCGATAAATCTAAGGCTTAACTTGCCTTTCCGTCCAAATCTCAGAATCTTCTTCCACGGCGAGACCTTCAAGAATACATAATCTCCCACAGAGAACTCTATCTCTTTATGCTTTAAGTCAGCATACGACTTTTGTCTACTAGAAGCTTCTTTTAACCGACCCCAGATCAACTTTACCTTCTCCTCAGCCTTCGAAATTAACTCGGGACCCAACAACCGTCGCTCACCCAATTCTATCCAACAAGTAGGGGTATGACACCTACGACCACATAATGCCTCGTATGGTGCCATCTGAATGTTGGATTGGTAGCTGTTGTTATACGCGAAATCTGCCAAGGGTAAATAATCTTCCCAACTGCCCCTGAAATCAATCACACAGCTTCTCAACATGTCTTCCAAAATCTGGATTACCCTCTCCGATTGACCATCAGTCTGTGGATGAAACGTTGTGCTGAAATCTAGCCTTGTACCCAAAGCTTCATGTAACACCTTCTAGAACCGAGATGTGAATCTAGGGTCCCTGTCTGATATGATAGACACTGCTACCCTATGTAGCCTCACAATTTCTGCCACGTATAACTTGGCCAACTTCTATAATGAGTAGTCAGTGCAAACCGGTATGAAGTGGGCGGACTTAGTCAATCGGTCAACAATTACCCACACTAAATCTTTCTTAGTTGGCGTCAAGGGTAGCCCACTAATAAAACCCATTGTTATCGTCTCCCACTTCCAGAGTGGAATCCTTACAGGTTGCAGTAGTCCCGAAGTCAGTTGATGCTCTGCCTTAACGTGCTGACATGTCAAACACTTGCTTACGAAGTCGGTAACCTTACGTTTCAGTCCTGGCCACCGGTACAGTTCATGTAGGTCTCGGTACATCTTGTTTCCATCGAGATGCATAGCGTATGGGCTGCTATGCGCCTCTCATAGAATTATCTGTCTTAACTCAGAGTTCTTCAGAACACAGACTCTTCCACGGAAACATAACATCCCTTCACTATTCAGCCCAACATCCACCGTCTCTCCACTTTTCACCTGCTGAAAACGAGAATCAAACGACTCATCCAATAACTGCTTCTCTTTAATCTGATTAACCCAAGTCGGTTTCACCTGAAGTTCTGCCAACAAACTACCATCCTCGAACAGACTGAGACGAGTAACCATTGCTCTCAAATCAGATATCACCTTACGACTTAGTGCGTCTACTACCACGTTGGCTTTTCCCGGATGGTACTCAATCGAGAAATCATAATCCTTCAGCAACTCTATCCATCTCCGTTGCTTTAAATTCAACTCCTTTTGGGTAAAGAGATACTTCAGGCTCTTATGGTCGGTGTAGATGATCGACTTTTCCCCATACAGGTAATGTCTCCATATCTTCAGTGCGAACACTACTGCAGCTAATTCCAAATCATGAGTAGGATAGTTCACCTCATGTGGCCTAAGTTGATGGGATGCATACACCACCACCTTCCCTTCTATCATCAGCATACAACCCAAACATGTGTGCGACGCATCACAATAGACAACAAATTCTTTCCCAGCCTCAGGCTGAATCAATACCGGAGCTCTAGTCAGAATCTTTTCAACTTCTCAAAACTCTCTTGCAGTTTACCCGACAAAACAAATGGTACTCCCTTACGCAGTAACTTAGTTAGGGGTGCAGCAATCAAAGAAAACCGTCTCAACGAACTGCCTGTAGAATCCGACCAAACCCAAAAAACTTCAGATCTTTGATACTGGCTTCGGTGGCTTCCAATCCAGTACAGCTTCAACCTTTCGAGGATCAACCTTAATTCCCTCGGCAGACACCACATGACCCAAAAATGTCACTTCATTCAGCCAAAACTCGCACTTATTGAATTTGGTGTAAAGTTACTTTTCCCTCAATATCTGCAGCACAACCCAAAGATGTGAATCATGCTCCTCCTCAGTTCTTGAATACACCAAAATGTCATCTATAAATACCACCACGTGCCGGTCTAGATAGGGTTGGGAGACCCGGTTTATCATATCCATGAAAGAAGCTGGTGCATTCGTTAATCCGAACAGTATGACCAGAAACTCGTAATGCCCATAACGAGTTCAGAATGCAATCTTGTATATATCTGCCTCCTTGACCCTTAGCTGATGATATCCCGACCTTAAATCTATTTTAGAGAAAACCGAAGCTCCTCGCAGTTGATCGAACAGATCGTCTATCCTTGGTAGTGGGTATTTGTTCTTAATCGTTAGCTTGTTCAACTGACGGTAGTTAATACACATACGCATTGACCCATCCTTCTTCTTCACAAACAATGCCAGTGCTCCCCACAGAGATACACTTGGTCTGATAAATCCTCGATCCAATAGCTCTTGGATCTGAGCCTTTAGTTCTATCAGCTCCTTCCGTTCCATCCTATAAGGGACGATGGACACCGGAGCCATTCCCGGTAACAGCTCAATGCCAAATTCGACCTCGCAATTTGGAGGCAACCCTGGAAGCTCTTCAAAAAAAACATTCAGAAATTCCTTTACGGTTTTGACATTCTCAACAGGTAAACTCTCATCATCAGTCGTGCTGACATAAGCTATGAACGCCTCACAACCTTTACGCACCAACTTCTCAGCCCTTAACGCTGAGATTACATTGGACAGATAATCCCTTCTCTCTCCTATCACAATCACTTCCTCATCCTCTAAAGTCTTTAATACCGTACGCTTAGCAGCGCAATCGAAGTTTGCACGGTGCTTCACTAACCAGTCCATGCCCAGTATAAGATCAAACTCGCGAAACGGCAGTTCCATCAGATCTGCCAGAAAGACAACCCCTTGAACTTCTAGAGGCACTTTCCTAAACAGCTTATTCACTACCACAGATTGTCCTAAAGGACTAATTACCGACATTTCTCTATTAGCAATTTCAAATTGTACACCCAGAGTTCCAGACACAGTACAAGCAACATACGAGTGTGTAGACCCAATGTCAATTAAAATTGTAAATGGCACATCATGTATAAGAAAAGCACCGGTTATGTGCGTCGCCATCCTTTCGACACCAAGCAGCATAAACCAGTCCCGACTGCCTCGCCTCTATATTACCAGCATTACCAGCAACTCTCCCCAGTGCTCCACGACCACGTCCTTGTAAGAGTATGCCCAAAGATCAGTCATGAGATGGTTGTAATAACATACTTTATTTACCATATTTATTAATATAAAGCGTTGTCATTATTATTTCAGTTTTTCTATCTGTGTATACAAATAAACTATTTTATAATAATGTCCTGAGAATAATATGATTATTCTTAAAAGATCCTTAGTCGAGTATTATTGTTGACTAGGACAACAATAATGCATTAAGACTAACATGTAGTTGATTGATGATAAAGAGTTGTCATTGATGTGGATTGTCAAAATCAATGCATGAATATGTGTGTTAGAGAACAACATATTGGATTGACCCGTTATGAGTATGTTTATTGGATTATTATGTAATTGTCACAACATTACTCATAGTGATTAATATGTATATGATCCTCAGACTTGAGATAATTATTATTTCAACATCGTGAGTTGTATATTTTGATACAGTCAAACGTACACCGTAACTGGTTGTTCTATAAAGGCTGATGTTGGATATACCACAATCTATGTAGAGGGATATGGTTGATCAATATAGGATAAGTCCCTCCTACATAATGGGAGTAATATCTTAGGCCACTTGATTGAGTGAGACTAGAAATGCATGGCCATGCTCAAATAAGTTGACATGAGATGTCATACTAATTTGTATATCATAGTCTACTCAAGATATCAAGAAACATGGGATGGACTATACAAGTGTGACTATTCCATGACTTGTGTCCATTCCAGAGATAAAGGACTTAAGGATTAATGCATGAAAGGTTAATCACAAAAAGTTATGTGGAATCATGACTTCTTGTAACTTAGGTAGCAATGATGCATTGCTAGATGCCACTCATTGTTTGTGACATTAGAATCGTTCTATTATTACTGCTAACGTTGCAAGAACCTACAGGGTCACACCCTATGGTTTAAATGAACGGAATAAAATATAATTGGTATTTTTTTTTGGTTGTCACATGAATTAAATTAATTAAAGAATTAATTTAATTGGGCAATCAAATATTGAACATATTATATGTACAAGGATGTTGTACACATAATGACAACATAATTCTATTAATATATGAATTTGATTCATATATAAATTTAAATAAATATAGTTTACTGAAATCCTTATTATAATTAATGTAATTATAATTTTCGGATATAATTAATGTAATTATAATTTTCGATTAAAAACTTTATTGTATTTATTTAATCTTATGATACATTCAAGAGATACCAATTATAAAAGGGCATTAAAAGGATACCAGTTAAATGGGCCCAATGAAAAAGATACCCATTATAAAAGGCCCAATTAAAAGGATACCCAATATAAAAGGTATTTAAAAGAGACAAAGCTTATGGAAAAACCCTAATAGATTGCTTGTTAGGTCTAGCAGCCGTCAAGCAAATAAACCTCCAAAATAGTTTTGGAGATTTCTTCCGTTCATAGTCAAACTGGGTGGATTACGTAGAGGCCGACATCTGAAAAGGTTGTGGCTTGATTCGACAGTAGATCAGAACTCTTGTTGTCGAAGCATCGCTTTCTATTCAGATTGAAGTTTTGGTAATTTCAAACCTTTATTTTACCTGGATTCGTTCCTCACACATGGATTCATGGTTTGGATCACCGGAATTAATTTTATTTTGCTCTGCCATGGGGTGCCGCCGTTCCAACAGTGGTATCAAAGCCACTTGTGTGATACGAACTCGGGTTTAAATACTTGGGTGATGCAAATGTATGAGTTGCATGTTTTGATTTTATTGTATTTTCTATTGTTTAAATCGTTTAGGCATAACCTGATAACTGTTCCTTTCGATAAATTGATTAATTGTTAATCATGGTGTTACGGCCTATTCGATTTTATGTTATTACTGTTAACCATTAACAAATCTGTAATGATGTGACGGTGGTATTTACAGTTTCCAGTAAGAGTTAACTGGCTAGTGGAACAAGGGTTGTTCCGATATGAAGCCTAAAGGATCAAAATCCTAAAAACACGATTCTGTTGATAAAAGTTATCAAATCGTGAGGTTTCATTTGACTAGGGTATGCGGTTTGTACCGCGGGGGCTCCGCCCCCGCACCCCGACTCCTACCGTGATGCACCCCCTTTGGCCCGCTTCCTCTGACTGCCTCAGTCCCCATCTTCTTATTATAGTATGTTTTGTTAATAAAAGAACTTCATAAACTTGGTGGGCCACAAAAGGTTGAAAGGATATTTTATAATTCACTTTAGCAAAAGCGTTGAACTATGTATGCTTTTTTTTTTTTTTACATGCACGGTGTTTGAAATGTATAGTTATTGCCCGATGACCCATTTGTTAAAAAGTTGTAATTTTATCTATATAAATACGGCCTGCGTGTCATGCCTTACTACTATGCTGTTGTATTTCTCTTCACATCCTACTCCCTCGTATGTAAAACGAGTTTCGACATATTGTAATTTACAAGAGTTGCTGTGGGCAAGACGAGAAGGAAGCTGGGACAACTATTGTGGATTGATAGCTTGTGAAATGGCTTACACCTTTAGGTTTTCTTTTGGTTCTCCCATTGGCTTGGGTTGAACCACCTTAGTTTATGGGCTATAACTATTGCATTTATTTATTACTTTATTTATTCATGTATGAGATGCTATGGATATCTAAAGCATGTCTATTATATATATTAAAACTTGATGATAATAAACCCTATTAATTGATGAGATCAATTAAAAGACTAAATGGGCTAAAGTAGACCGTAATTGGTGAGATGCAACAACCTTAATAAAATCCCTCTATTAAAATATTAAGTCAACATGGCCTTCCAATTTTGCCCTTGTTAAGGCCTCGATCAATACTATGTAGGTTCTGCCAAAGCGAAGTACTAGTATTTATCTTGGTTAAACGCGAAGAATAAACAAGTGATATTCACTGGTTAAAAATTGGTTAATGACTTAACTAGGTTACTCTAATAGGACTAGAAACCTAGAGGCAAGTAAATTGGATAAATCATAAGATGATTAGAACAAGAGTTGTTCATCAAATATTAGGAGTTACATATGATGTAATTAGCAAATGTTGCTTATCTAAATAACCATAGTCTTGAGAGTAAAGCCAAAGCTGACTTAAGAGGAGGTGAAATATGGATCCTTAAACCACTAGAAATACTTTTAAGAAAGTTTTTCCGAAATTAATAAGTGAGGGTTATTAATTTTGAAATAAAATAGTGGGAACATCATTTAATAAAGTCTTTTTAATGATTGATATAAAATTGGTAAATTTATTCACATGCATATTTAATTGTTGTAGATATATTATGGCTGCAAACACTAGTACACTCTCATTGCGATCGGTCCTTGAGAAGGACAAATTGAATGGTTTGAATTTTCTTGATTGGTTCCGTAACTTGAGGATTGTCCTCAAACAAGAACGAAAATTATATGTCATTGAACAACCACTTCCTAATGAACCACCCGCTAATGCCTCGAGGACTGATAGAGATGCTTACAAGAAGTATCTCGATGACATGATAGATGTTGGATGTCTTATGCTTGCCACCATGAATCCTGAGCTTCAGAAGCAACATGAGGACATGGTTGCTTATGATATGATCGAGCACCTGAAAGAACTTTATCAAGGGCAAGCACGGCAAGAGAGGTTTGATATCTCTAAGGCCCTATTCCAATGTAAGTTGGCTGAAGGAAACCCAGTAGGACCTCATGTTCTTAAGATGATTGGCTATATTGAAAGCCTATCTAAGCTTGGGTTTCCATTGAGCCAAGAGTTGGCCACTGATGTTATTCTACAATCGTTGCCGGATAGCTACAGCCAGTTTGTCCTCAATTTCAATATTAATGAAATTGACAAGACTCTACCATAATTGCTCAGTATGTTACGAACTGCTGAAGGCAACTTGAAAAAGGTTGGACCCAAGCCCATACTGATGGTCCGTAATAACAAGGGCAAGGGAAAGGCCAAAGTCCAAACAAAGCCCAAGGGCAAAGGTAAGCCCAAGCTTGGAAGAGGAAAGGCTGCACTGAAACCTAAAGGTGGGGTGTCTAAGGAAGGAAACTGTTTTCATTGTGGTGTGACTGGACATTGGAAACGGAACTGCCCTGTCTATCTTGAGGAAGTCAAGAAGGCTAAAGCAAGCGGAATGTCTGCTTCAGGTATTTATGTTATTGATATTAATTTATCAACTACTACTTCTTGGGTATTAGATACTGGTTGTGGTTCTCATATTTGTACTTCTGTACAGGGACTACAAAGGAGTAGGACTTTGGCTAGAGGAGATGTGGACCTACGAGTTGGAAATGGAGCAAAAGTTGATGCATTAGCTGTGGGAACATATACTTTATCTTTGCCTAGTGGACTTGATTTATGTTTAGAGGATTGTTATCTTGTGCCCAGTTTGACTAAAAACATTATTTCAATTTCTTGTTTAGACAAAATTGGTTTTGAGATAATTATTAAGAATAATTGTTGTTCCTTTTATCTCAATAATGTTTGTTATGGTTCGGCACAATTGATAAATGGCCTCTATATTTTAGATCAAACGAATCCCATTTACAACATAAATACTAAAAGATCTAAAATAAATGACTCAAATCAAACTTATCTTTGGCATTGTCGTTTGGGCCACATAAGTGAGAAACGCATATCCAAACTCCATAAAGATGGTCTCTTGAATTCATTTGTTTTTGAACAATTTGAAGTATGTGAATCTTGCTTATTGGGAAAAATGACTAAATCTCCTTTTTCTGGAAAAGGTGAACGAGCTAGTGATTTATTGGGCCTAATACATTCTGATGTATGTGGACCAATAAATACACAGGCCAAAGGTGGATTTCACTACTTCATTTCTTTCATTGATGATTTCAGTAGATATGGGTATGTTTATCTCATGCGCCATAAGTCTGAGTCCCTTGAAAAGTTCAAGGAATTCAAAAATGAAGTACAAAATCAACTAGGCAAAACTATCAAGTCACTTCGATCTGATCGAGGTGGAGAGTATTTGAGCCTAGAGTTTGATGATCTTTTGAAAGAATGTGGGATTGTCTCACAACTTACTCCTCCTGGTACTCCTCAATGGAATGGAGTATCTGAGAGAAGAAATCGAACTTTGTTAGACATGGTTCGATCCATGATGAGTCATGCTGATCTACCGTTTTCCTTTTGGGGACATGCACTTGAGACTGCTGCTTTCACACTAGATCGTGTTCCATCTAAATCGGTTCAAAAGACGCCATATGAGATGTGGACTGGGAAACGTCCTAGTATGTCTTTTATGAAAATTTGGGGTTGTGAAGCTTATGTTAAACGTCAGACGTCTACTAAGCTTGAACCCAAATCTGAAAGGTGTATTTTTGTGGGGTATCCAAAAGAAACCAAAGGATATTATTTTTTTAATCCCACTGAGAACAAAATTTTTGTTACTCGGACTGGTGTCTTCCTAGAAAGAGAATTTACTTCTAGAAAAGGAAGTGGGAGAAAGATTGAACTTGAAGAAATTCAAGAATCACAAGATACCACTGAACCAGAGATTGAACAAAAGCAAATTCCACAAGAAATTGAGGAACAAACAACTGTTGTAGAAACACAACCACCGCGAAGATCTTTAAGAGAACGCCGTGCACCTGAGAGATATGGATTCCTCATTACAACGCATGGTGACGTTCTTCTTATAGATCAAGATGAGCCTACGACTTATCAAGAAGCGGTGACGAGCCCAGACTCTGAAAAATGGCTTGAGGCCATGAGATCTGAGATGGATTCCATGTATGAAAACCAAGTATGGACTTTGATTGACCCACCCGAAGGGGTTAAACCTATAGGGTGCAAATGGGTTTTCAAAAAGAAAATCGACATGGATGGTAATGTGCAAACATACAAAGGGCGATTAGTTGCTAAAGGTTTTCGCCAAATTCATGGTGTTGACTATGATGAAACCTTTTCACCTGTAGCTATGTTTAAATCCATCAGGATCTTGCTCGCCATAGCTGCATTTCATGATTATGAAATCTGGCAGATGGATGTCAAATCAGCTTTCCTTAATGGGAAACTTGAAGAGGATGTGTACATGAAACAACCTGAAGGTTTTGTCAGTCCAAAGGATGCTAGAAAGATATGTAAGCTACAAAGATCCATTTATGGATTAAAGTAAGCTTCTCGAAATTGGAATCTTCGTTTTAATGATGCAATTAAAGAGTTTGGTTTTATCAAAAATGAAGATGAACCATGTGTTTACAAGAAAGTTAATGGGAGCACTATCACATTCTTGGTACTATATATGGATGACATACTTATCATGGGAAATGACATACCTACCTTGCAATCTATTAAGACTTGGTTAGGGAGTTGTTTTTCTATGAAGGACTTGGGCGAAGCCACTTACATCTTAGGAGTCAAGATCTATAGAGATAGATCAAGACGACTATTAGGTCTAAGCCAAAGTACATACATAGACAAGGTACTGAAAAGGTTCAGTATGGAAGAATCTAAAAGAGGATTCCTACCTATGAGACATGGTATTTCACTCTCGAAGGAAATGTGTCCTTCAACTCCACAAGAGAGAGAACGCATGAGTAAAATTCCATATGCTTCCGCTATTGGATCTATCATGTATGCCATGTTATGTACTCGTCCAGATGTCTCATATGCCTTAAGTATGACAAGCAGGTACCAAGTAATCCCGGTGAAGGTCACTGGACCATAGTCAAGAATATCCTTAAGTACTTAAGAAGAACTAAGGATACGTTCCTAATATATGGAGGTGAGGAAGAGTTAAGTGTAAAAGGTTACACTGATGCCAGCTTCCAAACTGACAAGGATGATTCTCGATCGCAATCAAGTTTTGTGTTTTGCCTTAATGGTGGTGCTGTGAGCTGGAAGAGTTCAAAGCAAAGTACAGTAGCCGATTCTACAACAGAGGCCGAGTATATTGTAGCCAGTGAGGCAGCAAAAGAAGCGGTTTGGATCAAGAAGTTCATTACTAGACTAGGGGTTGTGCCTAGCATATCAGATGCTATAGAACTCCGATGTGATAACAATGGAGCCATTGCACAAGCTAAGGAACCCAGATCTCACCAGCGATCCAAACATATACTTAGGCGCTACCATCTTATTCGTGAGATTATCGATCGAGGAGATGTAGAGATATGCAGAGTACCTTCAGATGATAACATCACTGATCCCCTGACCAAGCCTCTGACACAGCAGAAGCATGATCGTCACACTAAGTTGCTTGGTATTAGATATATGACTGATTGGTCTTAGTGCTAGTGGGAGATTGTAAGAGTATGCCCAAAGATCAATCATGAGATGGTTGTAATAACATACTTTATTTACCATATTTATTAATATAATGCGTTGTCATTATTATTTCAGTTTTTCTATCTGTGTATACAAATAAACTATTTTACAATAATGTCCTGAGAATAATATGATTATTCTTAAAAGATCCTTAGTCGAGTATTATTGTTGACTAGGACAACAATAATGCATTAAGACTAACATGTAGTTGATTGATGATAAAGAGTTGTCATTGATGTGGATTGTCAAAATCAATGCATGAATATGTGTGTTAGAGAACAACATATTGGATTGACCCGTTATGAGTATGTTTATTGGATTATTATGTAATTGTCACAACATTACTCATAGTGATTAATATGTATATGATCCTCAGACTTGAGATAATTATTATTTCAACATCGTGAGTTGTATATTTTGATACAGTCAAACGTACACCGTAACTGGTTGTTCTATAAAGGCTGATGTTGGATATACCACAATCTATGTAGAGCGATATGGTTGATCAATATAGGACAAGTCCCTCCTACATAATGGGAGTAATATCTTAGGCCACTTGATTGAGTGAGACTAGAAATGCATGGCCATGCTCAAATAAGTTGACATGAGATGTCATACTAATTTGTATATCATAGTCTACTCAAGATATCAAGAAACAAGGGATGGACTATACAAGTGTGACTATTCCATGACTTGTGTCCATTCCAGAGATAAAGGACTTAAGGATTAATGCATGAAAGGTTAATCACAAAAAGTTATGTGGAATCATGACTTCTTGTAACTTAGGTAGCAATGATGCATTGCTAGATGCCACTCATTGTTTGTGACATTAGAATCGTTCTATTATTACTGCTAACGTTGCAAGAACCTACAGGGTCACACCCTATGGTTTAAATGAACGAAATAAAATATAATTGGTATTTTTTTTAGTTGTCACATGAATTAAATTAATTAAAGAATTAATTTAATTGGGCAATCAAATATTGAACATATTATATGTACAAGGATGTTGTACACATAATGACAACATAATTCTATTAATATATGAATTTGATTCATATATAAATTTAAATAAATATAGTTTACAGAAATCCTTATTATAATTAATGTAATTATAATTTTCGGTTAAAAACTTTATTGTATTTATTTAATCTTATGATACATTCAAGAGATACCAATTATAAAAGGGTATTAAAAGGATACCAATTAAATGGGCCCAATGAAAAAGATACCCATTATAAAATGCCCAATTAAAAGGATACCCAATATAAAAGGTATTTAAAAGAGACAAAGCTTATGGAAAAACCCTAATAGATTGCTTGTTAGGTCTAGCAGCCGTCAAGCAAATAAACCTCCAAAATAGTTTTGGAGATTTCTTCCATCCATAGTCAAACTGGGTGGATTACGTAGAGGCCGACATCAGAAAAGGTTGTGGCTTGATTCGACAGTAGATCAGAGCTCTTGTTGTCGAAGCATCACTTTCTATTCAGATTGAAGTTTTGGTAATTTCTAAACCTTTATTTTACCTCGATTCGTTCCTCACACATGGATTCATGGTTTGGATCGCTGGAATTAATTTTATTTTGCTGCACCATAGGGTGCCGACGTTCCAACAGTCCTAACCCATTTCCCCCTCTGGGCGGACCACGACCTCTCGGTGGCTGCACAAATCTCTGACCTACTACTTGCGTCCAAACAGGCTCCCGAGGACAGTCTTTGAATCGATGATTCTTAAACCTACATCTAAAACACCCGCCAGTTCTTCTCCAGCACTCTCCTGAATGTAATTTCCCACAGACCACACAAGGTTGCACCGGTCCACAGCAACTAGAACCCCAACTCAAACTGGCCCATCCAACCTAGGCCTCTTACGGAATCCCCTTGAAGGACTTGAAGACCCAGAATCTCTCTTATTCCTGCCCTTTTCCTTATCACGCTTTTGTCTCTCAGAATGTTTCACTTCTTTGGCAATTTTTGCCTTCTCAATCAAAGCGGCAAAATCTCTTTCTCTTTACGGAGCTATCAGTACCCGTAGCTCATCTCGAAGACCATCCTCAAACCACACACAGCGTTCATGATCGGTTGCGACTATCCCCCGAGCATACATACTCAAGCGTAGAAACTCTGCCTCATAGTCTGCTACGGATTTGTTCCCCTAAACCAGATTCAAAAATTTCTTCCTCCGCGCATCCGCATAACAAGCCCCTACATACTTTCCCTGAAAGGATATTTTGAAGAAATCCCAAGTCACTTGGTCAGCTGGTGTTCCTTCCCTTACTGTAACCCACCACTGGTACGCCTCATCTTGCAGTAGGAACACTGCTCCTTTCAGTTTCTGTTCTACAGTGCAGTCCAGATCATCCATGACTCGCTCCACAGCCTCTAACCAGTATTTCGCTACATTTGGGGCTACACCAGAGATGCCCCTAAAGACTTCGGTCCCGTTCGACCAAAGTCGCTCAGAAATAGACCCCTGAGCTACTGATCCAGTACCCACTCCAGCAACCCGTTCTAGCACCCGCAGCTTGCTTAGGACAAAGCATCATCCCCTCCGATTCGGTCATGAGACCCCGTTTCAGTCACTGGCGATGCTAGCACCTCGCCTTCAGGCATATGCCCTGATGCTGAGGATCCAGCCCTAGCACCTCGGCTCTACCACGGCCACGTGTACCTCTTCCACATCCTCTTGCACTCATCTCGATGTAACGCGTGAATCTGATTAAGAGTTTTATGAATCAGTCTATAGTTCCCATGATTATTAGCAAGTGTTTTATGGAAACAATTATAAGAGTTGTTTTCGTAGATCGAATTTCCTACTATTTCAGTCTCTATAGTCTTAGTTCCTATAGCTAAAAGTTTTAGTGTACTACCACTATCTCTAGTAGTTTTCCCCCTATAATCATTTCATCATATAATCAGATATAAAGTAAAGAAACTTACGGATTTGGTGCTGGTGACTCAGTGTGCCATACTTCCAATAACGCTAACCATATTTCAAACAGATTTGGAAAAATTTCAAACCCACTCCACAGCCGAGCTTTGCAATTAGGCTCTGATACGATAAAATGTAACACCCCAAATCTAACCTAGACGTTATGACCGGATCTAGCATGTCACATAAAAGGGTTGTTTAAAAGCTACGTGTTCATTAAAAACTTCGTATTCTTTTTGAAACTCCAAACTTTATTGTTTGTGAATTTTAGATTTGCTATAATTGTTTTCTTTTAAAAATGCTATTATTATTTTCGAAAACTTTGTTTAATTACGAAATTACAGAAACGTGATATTTTGAAAAAGGGTTATTGTCGTATTAAGAAAACCCAGAGTTTAATCATTAATAATTTAAAAATAGCTAAAATAAAAGTTTAAAAGGAAAATAAAATCCAATGGCCTTATTACATAATATTAACCCCAAATTAAATAATCATAAAATAAAGTAAAACTGGATTTACTAATTTTCGTGAAAAGTAACTTCAATGTATAGCCACCACCGAGTTCTCCGCAGATCCAAATCCTCTAACGCTGGGGATTACCTGCATGGTTAAGAGAAAGGGGGGTGAGTTACGAGAACTCAATGTATAATCCCCTAAACAGTCACTAACTGGGCCTGAGCCCTTACAGTATCAATCTGGGCCTAAGCCATATAATCATGGTAATGCAATAATGAAACGCAGCACAACCCAATCCAACCAATCACACCCCCGTACCAACGAATCGTCACCTATGGGGATCAAGTCAACCCACCCCGCCAATCACACCAATATTGCAGACAAGCTGCTAATCACGATATTTCTGGCTGAGCCACCAAAAAAATAATAGTATATACGAGGCATAGCCACCAAAACAGTATGTGGCAGAGCCACCAGGCTACACTTCCTCCGATCATCAAACCCAACCCATGCAACATGATAAATGCAGTGTATCAAACTAATAAAAGTGTAAATAAACTCATATACATGATATCCAACCTTAATCGAGGGTACAACGGTCATTCTCACCTCTTTGGGGGAATTTTGGTAATTTTACCCATCGAGGGTATTTCAGTAATTAACCCATTAAGGGTATTTCGATAATTTACCCTCCAGGGGTATTTCGATAATTTAGTCCTTTAACAGCCTTTCCGGAGGCCTATTGCCGCCTCGAATGACTCGGGACCCCTTTTGGGTCTCTTCGGTGCAATTGGGCCTAAAGTCTATTTTAAGCCCAAATGGTCCCACACGCTCGTGTGGCCCATTTAGCATACTTTCGGTCTCGGTATTGCATACTTCGCAGTCGCATCTGTTATTCAGAAATTTTCTAGCAATTTTACCCATGTCGGCCCGTTAGCCCATGGGGGCAATTTAGCCCGTTTCGGCTCGATCAGGCTCGTTACAACCTCAGTTTCGTGAGAGTGCTCGCGACACCCTCAACGATCTACTGCCATCATAAGTGGCTCGGTTCAGCATTACTAGCGTACGCATGCTTGAGTGGTCACAGTTGTCGGTTTTCTGGCTTGTCGGCTTTCGGCCGATTCAACCGGATAACTCAGCCACTAGTAGGACGTACGGACCAACACCCAAATCACATAACCCCTAATGACATGTCATTTGTATCCTAAACTATTCCTAAGGTTCAACCGGGACTTCACACTTGTCAAATTATCTTCAAATATGCTTGTAGTGTCATAATAACAATTTATACAATATCAAAGCATTTAATATACAATTAAAACAAATCTCATTACATACGAACTTACCTCGAATGCAAAAACGATGAAACGGGTCGGTCAATCCAAAATCTTGTTCTTTCCCCGATCTATGTTCGAATTTTGCTTTTCTTGATCTATATAATATCAAATTTAGCTTATTTAATAATCTCTCTATTCAATTTAATCCAAAATACACATTAAGAAAAATTTACATTTTTGCCCATAGCATTTCAACATTTTTACAATTTAGTCCTTATTTCATAAAAATACAAATTCATGCAATTCAACCTAAACCCATGCTAGTTGAATTTCAATTAGGTCCCTAGCATCCCATAATTTTCATTTATTTCACAATTTAAGCACAAATTTTACACATTTCACAATTTAATCCCTAATTGGATATTTTACAAAAAATTACTTTACAAATGTTGTTTATCTAACAACAAACATTATAACACCCCTCACCCGTATTCAACGCCATAATAGGGTTACGGAGCATTATCGAACTTACAACACATTTATCCATACTTTTCACATACATTATAACATTTCATACATTAATAAATTAATCTCAATCAATTTATCCCTAATAAGAGCCTACGAGGCTTTAAACAAGCTTTAGAAGTGGTTCGGGACTAAACCAATAACTTAAGAAACTTTCACGAAACTTTAAAAAATTTTCTCAAAATAGGGGACACACGCGTGTGGCCAGGCCGTGTGTCTCACAAGACAACAGGACACACCTGTGTCACAGGCCGTGTGGACATTCAAAATTGGAGCACATGGTCATGTCCCAGCCCGTGCCCTACCCCGTGTTCAACCAAGTTAGCTTACTGACTTTGATCACATGGCCGAGCACACGTCCGTGTGCCCTTCTAAGTGGCCATGCACGCATGTGTGCTAGACCGTGTGCTAGGCTGTGCCAAACCTGTAGGGTAAAATGACTTATGCCACACGGCCAAGTCACACGCCCTTGTGTGAGGCCGTGTAGAGCATACTGACTTGATTTCTAAAACCACACCCGGGGACACACGTCCGTGTACTTAATCGTGTGTCACACACGTCTGAGACACACGCCCGTATCTTTGCCCGTGTGGACAAAAATAGGCTATTTACCAAGCCATTTTGCCACCCAAAATTAGGCACACCTATACACCTCATAAGGCACAACACATAGAAACAATAGGCATATAATTCAATTCCAAATTAAGCATGATTTATACCAATTCCAACACCAACCAATACAAAATCTAAATACCACAATATGTAATCTAAGTTCATATCAATCATTATTTTCCCAAATCATCAAAATGTGTAACAACTTGATTTTGGGGCTAGTTGGAACAGTGGTTTCGGAACCACTAATTCAAGGCTGGAGAAATTAGTTTTAATATTATTTTATGTGTTTTAGCATGATTATATGAGTGTAGGAAAATTTTGGTGCATTAATTTTAGCGATTTCATGCTAAATTGCGAAAAAGGACTAAATCACATAAAGTACGAAAGTGTTGTTCTACAAGAAATAATAGATGTAGAACATTAATTGGAGGTCCCTAATGTGCAATTAGACCTTTCTAAGTTTAATAGCCAGCCATGGGGGATAAAAAGATGTCAAAATTGGTCAAGTTGGAGGATTAGGTGATAAATTATCTAGAAATAAAATAAAATAAAGGAAAGAAAGATATCATCTTTTCTCTCCATCTTCTCCACCGAAAATATCAGCAAAATGGGGGTTTGAAAGCTTAAAATTTTCAGCAATTTTTTCTCCTTGCAAGTAAGTGATTTTGGTGATTTTTCTTGACAATTTTTGTACTTTTAGGACCTTTGCATCATGATCTAGCTAATGAGGGGACAATGTTGCAAAATGGTTAAGAGTCTAGGGTTTTTCCATGTGAGTGTTCATGTTAATTTCTAAAATTTTTATGGATGAAAATGAATCTTGGTTGTTAATAAAAAACTTTTGTGAAAAGTGTTCCCATGAAAACACCTAAAAGGACTATTTTGCAAAGGTTATTAAATAGGTGTTAAATGTGAGAAATAATGAGAATTTGGAGTTGCTATAAGCTTAAAATGTATTCATCTAGGCTTGATTAATAAGGAAATTTGATGAAAATCAATATACGAGCCTAGGGGAAAAATTGTAATTTTGTCAAAGTCTAAGGGCAAAATGGTAATTTTTCCAAAGTATGATTATTGAAAGGTATTGAATGATGTGACTAATGAATAAGCTAAACGTGATGTTATAGATCAAAGGAAACGAGATTCGGACCTAGAACGGGGAAAAGAGAGAAATTGACGATTAGGTCCCTTTTTACCCTTTTGGTATCGAGGTAAGTTCGTGTGTAAATAATGCAACCTTATGTGATGTATTTAATATTTCGATATTTTATGAATTTTATATTGTCTCTATGAAGTATATTATTTACAATGTTGACAAGATGTCAAGAAATGAAAATCTTCAATTGAACTTTAAGAAAGGATAGAATGCAAATGCCATGATACTAAGGTTATTAAGGTTCCGTGTAAGACCATGTTTGGGATATGGCCTCAGTATGAGATTTCGTATAAGACCATGTCAGAGACATGGCGTCGAATATGATATATCATGTAAGACCATATCGGGGATATGGCGTTGATATGATACCATATGTATGAGACTTATGAGTATCTTTGAGCATTTCGAGTGATTCAACAGGTATGTTGAAAACGAGAACATATGTGACTATGCCACGGGTGGTACAGGTATGTACCTAGAGCTCATGTAAAGTGAATTCGGTATATGACAAATTCATGGTAAGAATGTGTACAAATAAGTTATGCTTGTGAGACATTGATAACCTTGCAGTCAATAATCTCCAATTATTATGAAGCGATGTATGAAAAGGTTGAAGGTGATCACGTGTTAAGCTTATGAGCCTAATTTGGATTGTGATATAGATTAATGTATATGATTAAATTGTGATTCATTGAGTTTGAGGGAGAGAAAAGGGTAGGCATAGATGCCGAATAAAGTCACTATGAGAATATAGTATAAAACGAGCTTGACAAATGAAGAGTGGTTAAACCATATGTTGAAGTTAAGATCACTCATAATTGATGAGCATGTGATTAAGAGGATGGAAATAACTTGCTTAAGAATGTGACAAGATATAATGAAGAGACTATGGTGTTAAGGCTAATGCCAAGGCACGTAATGATATTTATAAGACAAGAGAGTGAATGTTACTAATGATTAAGTGGAAATCATGAGATTAAATGCCAATTGTATTATAATACCTTTGTGGTTGAGTAATATAAATGATTGTCAATAGTTGTTTATTATTTGCATATGAACTTACTAATCTTTAATGCTTACTTCCCTTTATTTCCTATCTCATATAGGTTAATTTAACCAGCTCGGGTTGGAGATCGCCAGAGATGTTTTCACACTATCAAGCAGTCATTTTGGGTATAAGTTTTCAAGCCTTCTTGAGATATGGCATGTATAGGGACCTTATCTTTTTATTAAATTAAGTCCTTGTTATTGTAGCCAAATGTGTTGGCCTAAAACGATTTATGGTTCAATTGTATATAGCCATGTATGATGGCTTATGCCTGTTATATATTTATGCATGTGCTAGTACTCTCTCATGAACGCAAATCTAGTATAGTCATCATGGAATAAATGTGATGATTAAGTATTACAAATGATGATTTGAGAATGATATGTGATGTTTTGTGAATGTGTGCAAGTGAGGGTGGCAAGATGGCTTGGAAAATAGCCTTGAATTTCTCCACACGGGTAGTCACATAGGCGTGTGTCTAGGCCGTGTGTGACACACGGTCAGCCCTATGGGCATGTTGATAGGCCGTGTGTCCCCCTGCATGCTAAGTTGGCAAGTCAGTATGCCCAGTAGTAACCACACGGGCTGAGACACAGCTGTGTGTCTCAACCGTGTGGATGACACGGCTATAGGACATGGGCATATGCCCAGGCAGTGTGAACTCTGCACCAAAATTAGAAATTTAATTCACCACACGGTCGAAGGACACGAGCGTGTGCCTTGGCCGTGTGAAATTTATGGGGAGATGACGTTAGAAACAGAATGTCAAGGTTTTTTCACACGGTTTGAGACACGGGCGTGTCAAGATCGTGTGAGGGACACAGGCCATGGACACGGGTGTGTGCCCGGCGGTGTGAAAACCACTGTAGGTTTGAAAGGGAAAATAAAATCCACACTAACTAGAGATATGGGCGTGTGTGACTACACGGCCTATCCACACGGGCGTGTGGCCCTGTTTTGTGTAAAAAATTTCTAAGTGTTTAAAATTTTTTGGTTTAGTCCCAATCAATTCCGTTTGTATGTTTAGGGTCTCGTAGACCCATAATAGGGACGTTATGAATTTGAATGAAAAAGTTTTAAGTTGAAACAAAATGTTATGGCCCGATGTTGTGAGTCGAGCAAGTTAGATTCGGTAATGCCTCGTATCCGGTTCTGGCGTGGAATGCAGGTAAGGGGTGTTACAAAATGACCATTAAAAAATATGCATTATTTGATCTATACTCCCAAGCAATTCAACCATTCATTTACCTAGAACCATAAACATACCAAATCTCAAATTCAACCAATAACTACTCCAACTAATAATCCACAATTAATCCTTCCACAAGCAATATAGTCCACATCACAAAATAACATTAACACAATAATATACATCCATCACCAACCAAGCCAAATATATCAACTTACATAGCCATATACAATGTTATAAACATAACTTTTATAAGCCGACACAAATGGCCAAATTCATAAGAACATATATACCAAAAAGACCAAATTCCTATACATGCCATATACTAAAAATACCAAAGTTCATAGGTACCAAAAGATATGTGGATAGTGTGATGCGATCTCCGATGATCCCCTAGTCCGAGCTAGCTTTGAAAACTATAAACACAGATGAATACACAAAGTAAGCTTTATAGCTTAGTAAGTTCGTATGAAATAATTTAATGCAATCACATAAATGTAATTCAATAATTTGAATACAATAATGTATAGCTTACATTAGCTAACAGACCTTTCAAATACTCAATTGTGAGATTATACACTACGTTTACAAGTTTCTTCGATTTGAAACTTATATAATTCATGTACATACCTATATCATTTAACATCAATAACATACTCATCCACCTCTTTTGTTTACCCGTAGAACCATTCGGAATAGAAGTCGGATACTCAAGGGTCTCATACGATAAGTACCTATACCATGGCCCGAAACCAAATCAAGGTAACTTATATTCGAAGTACTGATATCATGGCCCAAAGCCAAATCACCGATATGCATGGCCAGAAGCTAAATCAGTATATCTCACACCCGTAGTGCTAATATCATGGCCCGAAGCGAACTCAATATATCCCTTAATGACATGTCACTAGTATCCTAAACTATTCCTAAGGCTCAATCGGGATACTAAATGCTGAATTTCCATCGAGTCAATGTCGAACTTATCCGTAGTCTCATTTTCACATATCAAAGCATCTGTAATACAATTATAATGAAATTATCACATACGAACTTACCTCGGATGCTAAAATGGCAAAACGACTTAACTATTCTGTGACTTTGTTCTTTCCCTGATCTAAGTCCGTATTTCTCCTTTCTTGATCTTAATTGACCAAAATAGCTTGGCCGAATGAACGCTAAAGAAAAGACTTTTCTTCTCTTCAATATTCGGCTATGGTGAGAATGATGAACACAAATTTGATTTTTGTTTTGTTTTAATTAACCTTTATTAATAAATTACTATATTAACCTTATTATAAAACCATTTAAAACACCTTAATATATGTCCATATATGTCCACTCATGCCATTAATGGTCTAATTACAACATAAGGACCTTTACTTTAAGGTTCTATAGCTATTAGATACTTTTAGCTAATAGAACTCCACTTTTACAATTTACGCGATTTAGTCCTTCATCTCAAATTGACCAATTAAACGATAAAATTTCTTAACAAAATTTTCACACCAACATAATATCATATTGTAAACATTAAAATAATAATAAAATAAATATTTTGGCCTCGGATTTGTGGTTCCGAAACCATTGTTCTGAGTTGACCAAAAATGGGATGTTACAAACATGCATTTTATATCAGCAAACATCAAAGCACACATAGATTCATCAATGGCAAAAACCTAAACCTTTAACAGTTTTGCAAATTAGTCCCTGGGCTAGTTAAATTAAGTTACAATGACTCCAAAAACATAGAAATCATTAAAAACGGATTGAAAAATACTAACCATGCACCAAATTTAGCTTAGCCGAAATAGAAAACTCCAATGGAAGGTTTTAGCTTCAATTTTCAGTGGATGAAAAACCATTTAGGAAGATGACAACATATTTTACCATATTTTACTTAGTTTAATTTATTAAATTACAATTTTAACCTTAGTTTATAACATTTAAAAACACTTAATAACGTGTCCAAATATGTCCACTCACTGTAATATCCCGGGTTAGGGGCTGTTTTGTTGTTGCATGTTATTGCATGTATGTAGTGTGCTGTGTTGCTATTTCGGTGTTTTAGGGGCTTAATTGTAGGCTAGGAGTTTGCCTGAGTGAATGGGAAAATTTTGGTTTTTGGGTGTTAGGTGAAGGGAGCTGAGGAAGCTGGGGTTTAAGAATTATATTTATGGTTTCATAGCACAAAGGAAGAGCTGACAAAGTGGCAAGCGCATGTGCCACTTGGGAGCTAGGTGTGGCGTCATCTTCAGGTGAGGGAGGTCCAGAGTTCAAGCAGCAGAGTCCCCTTTTTGTCACCTATTTTGGACGGCATGGGGGTAGAGGTAGAGAGCAACTAGAACACTACCTTGGACCAAGTCTTACTTTTCAAATGAAAGGTGGAGAGCAACTTGAGGAGAAAGACTTGGTCTTGTTGTTTGAATGTGGGGATGTGAGTGATTGGGGGGATTTGGCCGATTTGTTGGGGGTGTGTGTTGGGGGAGTGGACGGCATAGTGTGGGTTAGGGGGAGGCCGAATGTACCTTGCATTTCGGTGCATTTTTCGGTCACTTTTTGGTAGGCTAAAGTTTTCTCTTTTTGTCAAAAACGAACCAATTTTTCTCCATAGAAAATTCTCTTATTTTTTTTCTTTTTCTCACCTCTTGAAACTGAAACACCTAGTCCCTTAGTTGCCGAAATTGTTTGCTTCATTTGGTTGGTGTGTAGCCGAATGCATGATTGCATTTTTCCTTCTTTCTTCACTTGAGTAAGCCGAAAGTAAAAGTCTTTTCTTGGCATATTTTCTTCCTTGTTGAACCTTGATAGCCGAATATCTCTTCCCATTTCCTCTTTTCTTTTCAAGTGTGTAAACCGAAACCTCTAATCTCTTTTCTTGCATTTTTTTTGATTTTTCCTTCTTTCTTAAAAACTTTGTAGCCGAAACTCTCTTCCAAAAACACATTCTTCATCTCTTTTTCTTTCAAAACCCAAAGCCGAATACCTCCCCTCTCTTAGTGTTGTTGGCCGAATTCTTTCCTTCTTTTTGATCAAGGTATTGGCCGAATCCACCCCTTCTTCTAGTGGTTTACTTGGCCGAATATCAGTGGGATATTTGGGGGCTTTGTTTCAATCGTTGGAATCTGGTAAGTCCATGGCCGGGCGGTCATTTATTTTCTTTCTGTTCTCAATCGATGTTGGTTTAAGTAAGGGCCGATTATGGTCATGTTGGAAGGATTCTAATCTCTTCATTATAGGACATCAAAGGTTTCAAAGCAATCAAGAGGAGTCGTTTTCTCCTGTCAATTGATTGGTAGGCAGTGGTAAGTGGCTATGTTATCATTGGATTATTTATCTATTTAGTGCGATTAAGTCTGGAGTGGCAAAAGATTAATAGTTCTCTTTTGAAGGTGTAGCCGATTGTTGGAAGGAGAGCCTTTGTGGTTCGGGTTTGATAAAGAATCAAACCATTAACAAGGTAAGGGCTTTCGACAAACCCTTTTGGTCTATGTGGTGTTGGCCGAATGTTGTAGATGCCTAACCCCTATGTTTTGGCCGATTATAGGAGCTAGCAATCGAGGGACTTAGATCGTTTCATTGGGATCTTTAGACTCGTACTTATCAGGTGTGTAACTAACACACTTCTGTTTAGTAATATGATTGATAACCTGTGTGATGACTAATGAAACAGTGGTGACTGTTATGATACCCTAATGGGTATGATTCTGGACTCGGGTAAGTCAGTATCATTATTGTTATAAATTTACTGATGATTTACATGATACCATGGTTGTGAATATATGTGACATGGGATATGAGATTAGATATATTGGTATGATATGCATGATTGTATGATATGCATGATTACATGAGTATGGTATGTTGATGGGTGATACGAGTGGAGGGAGCAGTGATATATTGTGCTGACGAGCACCAGTGTTTTGGTAACACAACTTTGTGACTTTGGGTCACCAGAGGTTTGGCACCTCCAGAGGTTTGGTACCTCAGCGTCTCGTCCCAGTGGCTCAGTACCACAGTGGGTTGGCCCCACGAATGATTATACGGGATTGACGCCAGTGATTTGGTATCACACGATGGGTTGGCCCCATCACCAGATTTGTGACTACGGTCACCAGTGCTTTGGTAGCACATTGTGTCTTTGGGACACCAGAGGTTTGGCACCTCATTGCGACTTGTCCCTGTGGTTTGACCACCGTGGGTTGGCCCCACTTGAGATATGGGATCGTCTGCTAGTGATTTGGTATCAGACGATGGGTTGGCCCCATCATCATTGGATTTGTGACTTCGGTCACCAGTGCTTTGGTAGCACAACTGTGTCTTTGGGACACCAGTGGTTTGGTACCACATTGACGGAAATTGTGTCTTTGGGACACCAGTGTTTTGGTAACACATTGTGACTATATGTCACCAGTGGTTTGGCACCACCAGTGGTTTGGTACCACACGGGGTAGAAAAGGCGATATGGATGGTTAGGATCGGGTTGCATTAATTATGTTGCTATGTATGATGTGTGTTGGCATGTTGTTTCTTCGGGAGCGGGATTTACACACTGAGTCCCTCGACTCACCCTCTCCTTTGACATTTCAGGTGACTCGTAGACGCGGACATGGAGCCGGGATGGACTCGGGGTGCACCTGCCATGCTTAATAAAGTTTTACTCAGACTCTACTATTTGGGTACTTTAGTTTAGTTACTTCTAATTGGGTTTTATTTGGATTTGTAAAAGGCCTTTAAAGTTATGTTTTATGTTGTTTACGCTTTAAGTTGATTTTTGACATGCCTTAACAAAGTAACTTGGAATAATTTTACTAAAACTTGGAAAGATAATGATTTCAAAACTATAACGCACTGGGTTTTTAAACTATACCATCGGGTATCACACTAAGTCTTTTTGATAAACAAATACAACTGGTTTCCAATTCAAACTTGTAGTTCTCCTAAGTTTAAAAGTGTTTTATGTATCACTAAGAAACTAATGAGGTTTTAAATGGTATAAACTCGTTTTAACTACACATTCTGGCTAAGTTTTCAAAATCTCCGGGTTTCAAATACATCAACCGTTTTTCAAACAAGACTACTCAAATTTGTTTCAAACACACTGTGTTTTCACTCAGCTTTTAAACGGAAAATCTAACTTTTCAAAAACGTTTTCCCCGTAGCATACCAGATTCGGACGTGGTGTCTTGTCCGGGTTTGGGGTGTTACACTCACATTAACCATGGTCTATTACAACATAAGGACCTTTAATTTAAGATTCCATAGCTATTAGGCACCTTTAGCTAATAGAACTCAAATTTTATACTTTACGCGATTTAGTCCTTTTTATCAAATTGAACACTCAAACAATAAAATTTCTTAATGAAACTTTCAAACAATCATGTTATCATGCTGTAAATATTAAAATAATAATAAAATAATTATTTCAACTTCGGTTTTGTGGTCCCAAAACCACTATTCTTATTTGACTAAAAACGGGTTGTTACACAAGGTTCGTCAAGGATGATTTTGTATTTCTTACAACTGAGAACTATCAGTAAGTTCCATTTCCATTCTTGAAAGTTAACCCCATTCAATTTATTATCAGTAAAAATGCTAATAAGAGGTGTAGGAGACATATTTGAACTGAAAAAACCAATAAAGATTCATTAGTTACTATCTTTGTATTGAGCAAATATTTTCATTTCATCAACATATCAAGAATGCAATATGAGGCATGCGTCTTGTATTAAAACCTTGGAAAAAAAATTCATTGCTACGATCATTCTCACACTCATCAATCTTGTCGCCTTAGGGTCCCATGATTCACTAGCAAGAACATGGATTACATCTAATCAACTCGTAAATAATGGTTTTCAAAACTCCACGCGAACCAACGGTCATTTAATGTTTGACCATCATATCTAGCTTAAATATCATTTCTTGGGAAAATATTTAATAAGAAACGATCTTGAGTGTGTAACCATTGACTCAACACCCATCATGAACATGCTTTCATTTGTGAGTCATCTTGGGACAATCTCACTAAGAGTCATGCATGACTAGTTGTCCTTAAAAAGAAATCTTATCTAGTGAACCCACATGATAAAGTTTACCTTAGGGTATGACCAAGGAAGAAACCGTCTCCAAAATTTATCATGCTATCACTTAGGGACCATCAATGGAGGTCGTAGGTCTTGTTTAAGGACCTTCTCCCACTCAATATTTTAAAAACATGCAAGGTTTTTATCTCAGATTTCAAGAATGATCACACAATAGTCCTAGTGGCATTCTTACATAATCTATACGACATGCTTTCATTATATGCATGACATGCTATGACTATTTTATAATATTCACATTCATTCATTCACAAGAATCAATCAATAAAAAAGACAAACAATTTTGATTCTCAACATTTTTTCTTTTAATCGAAAAACCAAAAAAGTGTGTGACCGTGCACTAGGTAGGGTCCAAGGAAAGGGATGTGAGTCTTATTTGATCACTTAAAAACCAAGGCTTTCCTTACTAGAACCAATCCTAGACATACACTTTCTCATTATCACACTTCTCACAACAATCAAATAACATAAATAAGTGAATGGAACAATACAGCACATGTATTTTGCATTACCACATTTGTTATCTTTAATCGATCAATTGTGGATCATCTCATACATATATATCACAATTATAACATTAATAATTACTAAACAAATGTATATAGAGATAGGTAAATAAAACTGCTAGACAAGGTTTCCATGGTTCTATTTCCTGAAAATAAATGGAAAAAATTAAAGAGTTTTTCACCACAAGTCATTCCTTGAGTCTCCAACCGTCGTTGCTCCATCTTCTCCTCGTCATGGACTCCTTTTGGAAAAATTACATTTAAGTCCTACGTTCGTTTTCGGCTCAAAAGAATGCTATGAATTTTTAAAAAAAAGAAGACCTACGTGGAGATGATAGTCCATGGTCTATTTCCTAAGAACCACAACCTTGGCAATAAATAACAATTATATAACAAATATATAATATCGCATCCATTTCCATATATAACTCAAAACATGCATAAGATCTAAAGAATGTCACTTTCTATGTAATAGAATCATTCAAGAAGAAGAGAAATCTATTTTGATTACTTGTTTATACTTATAGATAAAGCACAACCTAGCTCAGATATTAATTGTTGGAGAAACTGTTTTCGAAAATGTAGCAGGAAATAAGTTTAAGGGAAAATCCAGAATTTTAATTTTTTTTTTCCAAAAACAAGAACTTGGTATTTAATTTAATGCTAAAAAAATAAATTTTAAATAACTACAAGTATTTAATTTTTAATTAATTTAAAATGTTAAAATTATATTAACTTTCATATTATTTTTAAATATATATAATTTAAAGTTAAAAGAAAAATAAATTAAAATACTAAAATTATATATCATGGAAATGTTTTTTTTTTCTATGTTGTAAAAATATACAAAGTGTAAAAAAGTAAATTATTTAAAAAATTCATTAAATATATATTTATATTAAAAATTATATATTAAAAATTATTTTCATTATTGTAAAGCTTGACTCTAAATTCATATTTAAAATTTTACACAATTTAATGGTGAAAGCTCGATGAAGCAAACTGAAAATGCCAAGAGGGGGTGAATTGGCCTTTAAAAATTTTAGTGAAAGCAAAGGCAAGAATGATATAAAGAACACAAAGAATTTAGAGTGGTTCGGCCCCAATTGCCTACTCCACTACCTTAGCTTTCCACCACTAAGGATATATCCCAAATTCACTAATTTGTTCAACCTTTGAGGACAAGGTTTAACCTTACAACTCCTTAAGATTTCTACCCCAAATCTTAAGTTTCAAAACCTCTCAAAAAGAAACAAAGAAACAATCCTTACAAGATAAACTTGTTTGCAAATTGAAGCACAAATACAATGAAATACACTTGAGCAAAATGAAGGAGATAAAGCTCACAAGTGTATGTAAGAAGAATATGAAAATTTAAGCTCTAAAATTGTTTCACTGATGATTTTTCCCTGAAATACTTTTCTTGGATGTTGTAGGACTTTAAAATATGGTATTTATACCCGCTACTAGATTTCTAGCAGTTGAGGATGTTGGAGAAGTTAATATGGCCATTGGGGATGTAAAACCAGAGCATTTATTTCACCTGCAATTTCGAGTATCAATACCTTCAAAAAGGGTATCAATATTTTTTTGTCATAAATGCTAATTCAGTGACCGTTGGAATGAAAAAATTGATACTTCAAAAACATTTTATCGATACTTTCTTCCATAGGTATCGATACTGGATTGATACCTTGTAGGGTTTGTAACACCCCCAACCCGTATCTGTCGCCAGAACAGGGTTACGAGGCATTACCAAGGAGTACAGAACACTTACAGATAATTTGAAATTATTATCATTCAAATACCGAGACTAATTATAAACGTTCTTTTAACGGACCTTTGAGGTCCAAAACATGCATTAAGATCGGGTCAAGACTAAACTGGATCCTCAAAAAAAATTTTCACTACTTTTAAAATTTTTCTCGCATTAAGAGTGATAGCTGTAAAATCAGAGCTTTAAATTTTTATAAAAGAATGATCAAACTTGGAGACTAACTCTGACAACGATATTAAGGCAAGTGTACCTATCGAACAGTAGTGTAGCTTAGGCAAGACCGGTTATCGAACCCAAAGGAACTAAAAGTACTAATGTAACACCCCAAACCTGGCCCATTCGCTATGACCGAATTTGAAATGCCACTGCGGAAAACGTTTGAATAACTTTTGACTTAGAGTTAAAAACATAAAATTTTGTTGTCTTTACTAAAACATTGTGTAATTAAAATTCCAAATAAAATTAAGTTGTTTAAAATAAAACATTTTCAAATAATAATATAATCGACAATCCAACTTAAAACATAATAAAAGTCCTTAAATACTTTAAATGGCCCTTATTACAATAAATAACCTTTCATAAGAAAAATGTGTAAAACAAATAAATTTATCTTCTGTATGGGCCACCTCGTATCCACTCCCAACCCGGTCCAAACTTTATGCATCACTTGAAAGGTTTGAGAAAAATTGGGTGAGTCACACAGACTCAGTGTGTAATTAATCCACTGAATTCCACCCACATGTTAACCACATATTAACCTATATATCAGATAACAAAATTTCATATTCACATATTACCACATTCTGGGCTTGGCCCACATTCATATCACATATCAGGTAACAGGGTAATTAACCCCATAATTCCACATATCGGGCTTAACCCATTTCCACACTGATCTACATTTATAAACTGGGCTTGGCCCATTTTCACATTAATTCACATATCCATTGAGATTATGCAAAATGCACCCAACCCAACCTAGGTCCATCCTCTACACACCCCCGTATCCAGCCACCACACACCAGGGGATTATCAAATCACCCTCTCCTTTTTACTCCAAAAGGCAATCAGTGCCGTCCACGTGCAATTAAGCACAATAATCCACAACGCGACCTCGGTCAGCGCCAATCCACGATGTAGCCGTAGCTAACACCAAAACTACGATGGGACACAAAGTCAACATAGCCGATATCAACCACGATGAGGTACACAGCCACTCATCAAGCCACGCGAACTTAATCGCAACTAAATCCACAACGTGACCTCAGTCAACGTCAATCCACGATGTAGCTCAAGGCTAACATCAAACCACGTACTCGAAGTACACCCGTACCTTCTTTCATATCATATCCCAACCCATGCACATGTAACATAAATAATGATATAATATAATGATGCATGAGCATGTTCATCAAGCATAGTCATAACACATATTCATATTAATAATCACATATCATTAGGTTTGGTACTTACCGGATTATTGACATACCCCTTTAAGGGTATTTATCTCATAACTTTTACTGCACTTGTTAGTACATAATCATCACATACAAATATAGCAAAAACCCGGAAAACGGTGGGTTAATCACACACCTGCCTATTAGTGAAATCCCGAACTACTC
This sequence comes from Gossypium australe, assembly GCA_005393395.2. Classification (NCBI taxonomy): domain Eukaryota; kingdom Viridiplantae; phylum Streptophyta; class Magnoliopsida; order Malvales; family Malvaceae; genus Gossypium; species Gossypium australe. Next base: position 15,152,462 of record CM016615.1, on the reverse strand, counting down.
AAATCTAACACGATCTCGAAACGTGGTTCTTCTTTCTCCCTAAATACCGATTTGGTCTCCTACCAAATCCCGAATCACACTCTGAGTTCCCTTCCTTTAGCTACACACAAAAGAACACCTTTTTATGGCACTATGAACATTTGGCCAAACCACAAAACTATAAGCAAAACCATTCGGCTATACCATCAAATCCTGAAAGATCATCGAATGAAATACTAAGTCTTTTTATGCCACTTACTCCTCTTGTGCTTAATTTAACACTTAAATTAACTTAAGTGTCAAACTCACTTAATCCACTTCATTAAATAAACCATACTAAAAATTATTCTTGTAACACCCTGGTTTAGGGGCTATGCAGTTTGAGTATAATGTAGGTGTTGGAAGGTTCTTGGGTGTGCTTGGATGTGTTTAGAGGTTTTAAGAATACTTGGATGAAAGGAGAAGGCTTTGGAAAATTTTAGATTTTTAGTGTAAAAAGGGGAAATGGGGCGAGAAGGCCTTAAAATAATTTGGTGGAGTTTAGGACGCAAGAAAGGAAATGGCAAAGTGGCAGGGAGGCGCTGCTTGGGGCTTGGGAAGGTGACGCCTCAAGGGGTCTCATGTTCGAACCAAGGTGGCAGCATTTTGTTTTGCGCTAATTAGGGGACTGGGCTAGGTAGGCCTTATAAATTAATGGCCAGGTTGGTGGACATGGAAGTCCAGTTAGCAAAGTGGCTCTCATGCGCCACTTAGGCGCTGGAGGAGAGAAAGGGCGCGGGTTCGAGGGCTGGAGCTGCATTTTGGCGTTTTTATTTTGTTATGTGGTGATGGGCTGAAGTAGAAAGGAGTTAAAAATAAATCAAGAGGGCTTCTTGACATGAAAGGCAGGTGGGCGGAGTGGCTGAGGCGCTACTTGAAAAGGCGCTAGGTGCAGGTCGCGAGTTCGAGGCGCAAGGGAGGCAGAATTTTGATATTTATTTTGCAAGCTGGTGTTGGAGATTGAAAGGGCTTAAAAAAATATATTGCGCGTTTATGTCACAAAACAACGCCTAGGCCGAATGGCCTGGGGCGCTACTTGGTCGCTGGTTCCCCCAGGTCCTGTGTTCGAACCTTGGAGGCTGCAGGTGGGGTTTTTCTTCTTTTTGCTGCTGATTGGCGTGAAGGTGGACGGCACATGGGGGAGCTAAGGTTGTTTAGTCCTTTTTGAATTCGGCTGGAAGGAGTGATAAGGGTTGGGTTAGTTTAATTATTTTAGATAGTGGTAGGATAATTGTAGGAGTATTTTATTTAGTTTAAAATTTGTAAATAGAAGATAAATTGTTGTTACTTTATTTATTTTAATAGATAAGGATTAAGCTAGTATTGTTTTTAAATTCGGCTGGGATAATGAATGGATGATGGCTTTTATCTTTTTATTTATTTAATTAGTTAAGATAGAAAGGAGTGGCATTATTTTAATTAGTTTTGAATAGGTGATATAGGAATAAAATAGGAGTTTGAATAGGATGGTTAGCCGATTGTTGGACTCTTGTGGTGTGCATGTTCGGCTTTGAAGCTCTTAAGGAAAGGGGTGCCGAAATTGGGTTTTCTTTTTCCAGGTGTGTGCCGAATTTTATTAGAGAGGGAATTCATCTTTTATTTTCTTTCTTAACCTCTATTGCCGAATGCTCCTAAGTCTCTGACAATTTCCTAAATTTCTTCCTTCAATCGGTGTTAGCCGAATGCACCTTTTTCCTATTGTGGCCAACTTTTCCACCATTACCTTAAGGCCTAGCTGAATCTTCAAGTGGGTAAGTATATAAGTATTCGGGTTGTTTCTTTTTAATTATGTGACGGAATCAAGTGTCTAGGCCTTGATCTAAGGTTGGCCGAATGCTCTATAAAGCCATAATATCGTAATATCGTGTTCTTTTGTGGATAGCTGAAGGAAGGAACCAAAGGTGTCTTCGGGATTTGAAAGCATCGAGGTAAGGAGGTTGATACCATTCGGCCAAGGGCCATTATTTTTGGAATTATATTTTAGTTGATTTTAACATATGGATATAGGGTTTTCAACAGCTACATAGCGAAGTGGTGACTCGGGATTTTTGGTAAGTAAGGTAAGTGATTCATGGTATTCGGCCATAGGCCATATTTGGTAAATAAGTGATAACCGATTCTGACTCTGGCCATTTAGGAATTTCGACAAGAGTAAAGAGAAGCCTTTGGGATCTCAGTTCATTAGGTAAGGATGAGTAGTTTATGGTTATTCGTTTGAGATCTGTATTAATTGTGTGTTGATTAGATATCGTTATGGATGCGAGTGCCAGTCAAGAGGGCAAAGGGAAAGTTCCCATCCCAAAGTTTAAGAAGAGGTCGGTTTCAGCTGTTCGGGATTGGCCACCGGGGTGTGGGCCAGCGGCGGAAAACTATAGGCAGATAGCCGTAGTTTCGTTGAACGATAGCGTCGGGATCGAGGGGTTAGAGCTTCAGGTTATAAGGTGTGTAGTTAGCCATTGTTTCCGGGTTTTATGTGATATCTGCTTATGTTATATGCTTACTAATAAGTGCAGTGGTAAAAGTGCAATAGATACCCTAAAAGGGGTATGACGCTGATTAGGTAAATAGCAAATTGTTAGTATTGTTGTCATTTATTTGAATATGAGTGAATGCCTATGTTTGTGAATGACATGCACATGCATCATATTGTCATTATATCATATTACATGTGCATGGGTGGGTTATGAAAGAAGGACAGGGTGTACTTCGAGTACGTGGTTGATGTCAGCTTTGTGCTACATCGTGGATTGGCGCTGACTGAGGTCGCGTTGTGGACTTTTTGCGATTAAGTTCGCGTGGTTACCTTGATTGATATCAGCTTTATGCCATATCGTGGTTGATGGGTTGCTGTGTGCCCCATCGTGGTTTGATGTTAGCTATCGCTACATCGTGGATGGCATTGGTTGCCTTTTTGGAGGGAAAAGGAGAGGGTGACTCGATAGTTCCCTGGTGTGTGGTAGGCTGGATAAGGGGGTGTGTAGCGGATGGACCTTAGGATTGGGTTGGGTTTCATGTTGCATTGTTCCTTTATGAAATGATATGGAAATCGGCCAAGCCCAATATGACATGTGGATTGGTATGTTATGAGAACATACATGAAAAAGGGCCAAGCCTAGTAATCAGTGAATTAATGAGAAAAGGGCCTAGCCCAGTACTTGAATATGGATTGAATATGGGCCAAGCCCAGATTGTGGTAATGTCTAAATAATTATACTTACATGTTGCATTTGATAATTGGGATGTTATGTGGCTTGCATGTGGGTGGATTTCGATGGTTTAATTACACACTGAGTCTGTATGACTCACCCAATTATTTATCCAACATCACAGGTGACATGTTGATCGGACCGGGTTGGAGTGGATACAAAGGTGGCCATGCAGAAGTAGATTTTATGCAGTAGATGTTTTATTTAATTATTTTATATTATTAGTTTTGGGTATTTATTTGATGTAATAAAGGCCACTTCTATTTAAAGTATTCTATTTACGATTGTTGAGGTTTATGTTATACCTAAAAATATTTCTACAAATAATTAATATCAGACCAACTTCTAATAAAGTTTTAATTCACATATTTTATATCAAGCTTAGTTTATTAAATAATTTTTAATGGACACACTTTTCAAAAGTTAACGGAATTTTCAAGTTTTCTCCTAAAGTTAAAGATTTTTCGAACGTTTTTCCGCAGTGACATACCAGATCCGGTCAGGACTTGTGGGCCGGGTTTGGGGTGTTACAATTCTAACTTCCTAAATAAAAATCAAGCCTTCACAAGACTATGCTAACACACAAAATTCATACCCGAGCCTACACAAATAATACTGAAAATTTCCTAAAGCCCAAGGCCCAATCCTACTAGGCCCAATTTCGGGATATTACAATTCTACCCTCCTTAAAGAAATTTCGTCCTCGAAATTTCCAACTAACTAACAGTCGTGCAATCCTACTCATCACACTACACTTATGCTGCGCACTCTGATCTTAATAAAACCAATATACTTTCTAAGTACAGTCTCCAAGTTCACACTCAAGGTTTCAAGCACTTCACACATAACACAAGAATGAGCTATCTCTAAAGCAAAACAAAGAACTTACCCACTATCACATCCTTGGTTGTCCCACATCCGAACCTTCAGCACCTCTACCGGGTGTTCCACGACCTCGGCCAGAACCATTTCCTACATGGTTTGGACCACGAACCTTCATTGTCTGAGGACAATTCTTAACCAAATGAGCCTTAGATCCACACCGGAAACATTCCTTACTATTACCCGAACACTCTCCTGAGTGAGTTCTCCCACACTGAGCACATAAACGATTCCGATGCTCAGCAACTAGTACAGGTGCACGTACAGAATTCTCAACCCTCGGTCTTTTCTGAAAGTCTTCCGGTGATTTAGCTGGGCCAAAACTCCTCTTGTTCCAATTCCTATCCTTTTCTCGGTTCTCCCTTACAGTCCTCTTAACTTCTTCAGCGATCCGAGCTTTCTCCACTAGAACAGCAAAGTCCCTTTCTCTTTGCGGAGCAATCAACATTCGCAACTCATCTCGTAACCCATCTTCGAACCGGACACACCTTTCATAATCAATGGTCACGATCCCTTTGGCGTACTGACTTAATCGCACAAATTCCGCTTCGTACTCCGCTACCGACTTACTTCCTTGCACCAAATTGAGAAACGCCTTTCTTTGCGAGTCCAAGTAACTGGCTCCAACGTACTTTCCTTCAAATTTAACCTTAAAATAATCCCAATCCAATCGATCTGTCGGAACACCTTGTCTGACAGTGAGCCACCATCGATAAGCTTCGTCCCGGAGTAACGAAACAGCACCTTTCAGCTTTTCCTCATCGGTACAGTCCAAATCGTCCATTATTCTTTCGACTGCTTCAATCCAATACTCCGCCACATTCGGAGCTACTCCAGATATTCCTCTAAAAACTTCAGCCCCATTCAACTTGAGTCGTTCCGACACTGACTTCCGAGCTCCGCTTCCTACACTAGCTCCTGCCACTCGCTCGAGCACTCGCAACATGGCCCGCGTTACTGCGTCATCGCCTCCTGTCTGATCTTGATCCTCCGCGCCCACTGCTGGCGGCGGAACTTCATTTTCTGACCCATGGCCAGACCCTACCGGTTCCGATACTGCCATTCTACCTCTACTACGTCCATGACGACCACGTCCCCTAGAATTCATTTCTAACGTCGCGTTTTAATCTGATTAAGAAGTTTTATGCATCAGAATTTTGTTCCACTTATTAACCGCAAACAATTTTTATGAAATAAAGTATTTAGAAGTAGTTCTTTTGATCACACAAAGGTTCGGTTCAAGTTCACTACTCTAATTCAGAGAGTTACATTCACATCATAAACAGAGACACATTCATTCACTACACCACTATGGTCATTTCAGTCCTTCCCAACCCAGGGGTAACTTCATCATTCGTCCTATAAGGGTATTTCGAAAATTTTCCCAAATTAGAACCATGATAGAAATTTTAAAAATCAGGGTTATTTTGGTAATTTTGTCAATCAGGGGTAATTTCGTAAATTTTCCAAATCAAGGCGTCTTGATATTTTGCAAAATAAGGTTTTTGGATACTTTTGCAAAGTAAGAAAATTTTATTAAAATCAAGGGTAGTGTTGAAACTTTTAGAAACTAGGGGTATTTTCGTAATTTTGTAAATCGAAAATATTTTAAGAAATGTCTTCAAAATAATTTGTACAGATCAAAAGGGTAATTTAGTAATTCAAAACTTAGAGTTTTTATAAAACTGCATGGCTAGTCCCTTTCGGGTTTTAGTGATTGGTTTAGCCCGTGAATAAGTCCTCTTGGTTAGGGTGAACGGTTACTACGCACCAGGTAGAATTCGAGTAAAGAGGAGGTGAGTCACTAGGACTGCTTAAATACCAAGCTCTTACCGAATCCACTCCTAGACATGCGCACAACTGTTACCACACCCTAGCTCGGCGACTTAGTCACAGCTTTGTTTGATAGTCCTTAAGTCTTATGCACTTGTGTTTGAGTAGACTAGTCCTAGGGTTCAATAGCCCTAATCTACTAATCTACGTTCCCATATTGCTCATCAAGTTCACAATTACAAATCACTTCAGAAGTTAGAGGTACTTACCTGGTGGACTTCGGGTCGGAGATACAGGTGCCATGCCAGAATAAACTTGAAAAATTTGTGAAAGCCCAAATCGTTGAAAAGCCCATTTAAAAAAAATGTTTTTGGGCCCAAAACCCTCAAAGCCGAGTTTTGAACCGGGCTCTGATACCAATTTGCCACTTACTCCTCTTGTGCTTAATTTAACACTTAAATTAACTTAAGTGTCAAACTCACTTAATCCACTTCATTAAATAAACCATACTAAAAATTATTCTAACTTCCTAAATAAAAATCAAGCCTTCACAAGACTATGCTAACACACAAAATTCATACCCGAGCCTACACAAATAATACTCAAAATTTCCTAAAGCCCAAGGCCCAACCCTACTAGGCCCAATTTCGGGATATTACAACTAATACTCACTTTCTTTTTATTATTTAGCCTTAAAGTTAGAGTGAAGATTACTTTTTAAATTAAATTGACGACAGCTAAACTAAAGACACAAAGACAAAAAAGACGAATTGGAAAATAACCTTGAGGAAAAACTCAGTTGATTTTAATGATACCGTCAGGAAGAATCCACCTAGATTTCTCCTATTATCTAACCTTCAATTATATGATTTCTTTTACTTAGCTTGATCCGTAAGACTCCCTAACCTATATTAAACCCTCTCTCGAGGCAAATAACGTCTAACCCTAGGTTAATTAGTGGAACTCTCGTTCTCTTATAATAACCCCCTAGGACAGCAGTAAATCGATCAATGGACTCTCATATTAGGGTTCACCCTAATCCAGCAAAATCTCGTAACCCTATCTCTAGGCATTCGATCAACTCCGCTTAATTATGTTAGATCTTCTCTTAGGCAGGGTCTATTCCTCCTCCACCTAAGCACATTAGATTTGGATTAAGTAACATAATTAAGAACAAACTAAGTAATTTATCATATAACTTAAAAATCAAATAATAAAATCCATCTAGGTTTCATCCCCTTCAGGTATTTGAGGGGTTTAGTTCATAATGAGTAAACAAACCATCGCAAGAGAAAAGATAAAACAAAACATAGGAAAAATCCTAAAACCCCCGGAAGGAATCGAAGGAGAATTCCGCCATCTTGAGTATAACTCCGGCTTCTTGAGATGGATCAACTGGCTATCCTCGCGTTATTCCCTAACTCTGACCTTCTCGGCTTGGCTCATTGGCCTCGCTTTCGCTCCCCCCAACAGGTGATACTTGGGGGTTATTTATAGGCTCTTGAAACACGATTCTTTCACCCTAAGTATCCTTTTCCGACTAAAATTGCTCTTTCCAGCGTCAGAGGCACGGCCATGTTACACGCCCGTGTGAATCGAGACCTGACCGTGCTCGGATTTCTCTTGAGGCACGGTCGTGTGTGGCGGGGTTGAGGCCGTGCTCTAGGTGTTCGTCAAGGCACGGCCGTGTGTGCTTTGGGCCAGGCCGTGTCGATTTCGTGTTAAGGCCCATTTACTCCATTTTAGGCCCGTTTTGTGTTCTTTTCATCCTTTGGTGCTTTCCTGGGTATAAGACATGAAAAGAAAGGATTAAAAGCACCTTTTTATATAAAACAAGGGGTAAATCATCCAAAAGCATATTAAATGTGGGATAAAAATATGTTACTTTTACGGTTTATCAAATACCCCCACACTTAACCTTTTGCTTGTCCTCAAGCAAAATTCTCAACTAATAATTAAAACGAACTTCCTTGATTCATAAAATTCATCAATCATGCTTTATCATAATTCAAAGATAATTCATACATGGATAATTCAACTCAAAAGAGTCCTAAAGATTCAAACAATCAAAGTCATATATTCAAAGATAATTCATACATGGATAATTCAACTCAAAAGAGTCCTAAAGATTCAAACAATCAAAGTCATACATTTATAGCATGAAAACATAGGTGTTTTCCCTTTACCTGAATAGTTACCTCTGATTCAAAATCGACAAGAGTTGACATCCTCACTAAAGATTCACTCAAATCACTCAAAGTGTTTAAGGTTCAAAATTAAGCACTCAATAAGTCAAACATGAAAAGTTAATCCCATAAGCTTGCATGAAAATCAAATCTCCACCACTGTAAAATGAGATGATACACAAATCAAAACGTCTTTAACAGGGTTGTAACGGGGCTTAGGTTAAGGGTATGGATAAAGGCTAAATTAGGAGGTTAGAATCGAGACTGACCTGAAAAATTACCTAACTAGAAAAATGAACTAATCCTAAATATTTAGATCAATTGAAAACTAATAATACGGGCTTCTTCTTCTCTATTTTTTGAACAAATTTATAATAATAACGAACTTTAACAACTGAAATAGAGAACATAGTTAGGTAACTGCTCAAAATCAAATCTCGACAAAAAAAGTAGTTAAAAAGAACGGTGATAACAAATACAAAGGGTTTTGGGTTAATGTTAGTAGGTAAGTCAATGAAAAGGGTTGTTAGCCTTAAACGGGGTTCACTAGGGGTTAATTATGGAGGTAGGCTTTTTAGTGGAGTGAGTGGGTTAAAACCTAGGTGCCTTTATCATCTCTGTATATCAAATCAAAGTTGTGGTCTCAACATGTATAAACGAGGCAAGTTCTAGAATAACAAATCAATGTTGACACACTCATAATAAAAAGTGAGCATGAAAGGATGTATGCTCTAAAAGGCTTCAAAATCTCACAAAAATTATGGGTATTTTGATGTCAACCTCGTAAAGTTCAAACTTCAAAGTAACATTCAGATTCAGATAGACAACCTAAAAATTTTAATTCTGAAAAATAGACTTATCATGCTTGATTCTCTAGTATCCTTCAAATTTAATCATCAATGCACAATTATCAATGACTTACTCCAAAACATATCAACAAAGATCATAAATCATAGGAAATTTCATTCTAATCAAGATATGAGAGACTTTACTTTTGAACCAGGCATAATTTAGGGATTTTCAAATAATACTATAGTTAACCCCCCAGACTTAAGATGTACATTGCCCTCAATGTACAAAGATGGATAATAGCAAAATAATCATAAAAACCATAAGATGGGGAGAGAAGTGAAACTTCCTGAATTTTGGATGAAGTCAATGAAAAGAAACCAGAAAGGATTAGAGGTGAACGTGGGGAAGCATCTCGAACCGTTTGAAATTGAATCCTCGAAGTAGCCGTCCTAATTTTATTGAATCCTAAGCTAAATTTAAATATCATAAAGAATAAGAAGAAAATAATAAAGAGAATAAAATAAAGCAAAAATAATAAAAATAAATAATGGAAAATGAAAGACAACCAGAAAAAGGGAGAATGAGGTTTGAATAGAGATGTAGCTCGTGTTTTGGGATTTTGAATTTTGGGCGCGTTTAGGGTTTTTGGCACGGTCTTGGTTACATGGGCACGCCCGTGTTCGATAAGTCAGTATGTTGGCACGGTGAGGTAACACGGGCGTGTCAAGCCCGTGTATAACAAGTCAGTAACCTTAGTAATTTCACACGGTTGTGAGGCACGGCCGTGTTGTACCCGTGTATTATAAGTCAGTAACCTCAGTAATTTTACACAGTTATCTAGCACGGGCGTGGTCTGGTGTTGCAGCCCGTGTCACAAAATTTTTTTTTTACCCTGTTTAGGCACGGTGTTTTGGCACACCCATGGCCTATTTCCTGGCTATGCACGGCTATGTACACGCCCGTGTCAAGGCCGTGTTGAAATTTCTGCATTTTCCTGTTAGACTATTTTAGTGCTATGTTAGAAAAATAAAAACTATATTAGTATGTTAGTGCTCGGGTTGCCTCCCGAGAAGCACTCGTTTATAGTCTTAAGCTAGACTCTCTCTATTTTCGGTTCCAAAGGATGGCTCATGGAGCATAAGCTCTTCTCTCATACCTCCAAAATCTGTACCGTTATAAATTTTAAGTCGGTGACCATTTACCTTGAATGTGCCTTTAGTGGGATGGGTTACCTTGACAGTGCCATATGGAAATATTGTTTTGATCATGAATGGTCCTAACCATCTTGATTTCAACTTTCCCGGGAATAGTTTAAGTCTTGAGTTGTACAATAGGACTAAGTCTCCCACTTCGAATTATTTTGATCTCTTGAGACGAGCATCGTGGTGTCGCTTTGTTGCTTCTTTGTACAATTTTGAGTTTCATAGGCTTCTGTTCTCCACTCGTCCAGCTCGTTCATCTGCATCATTCTCCTCTTACCTGCACTTTTGAGATCAGTATTTAAAAATTTTGTTGCCCAAAAAGCTTTGTGTTCTAATTCAAACGGTAAATGACAGCTTTTCCCGTATACAAGTTTGTATGGGGGTCCCTAAAGGTGTTTTAAATGTTGTTCTATAGGCCCATAAAGCATCATCTACTTTTAATGCCCAGTCTTTTCTATTTGATTCAACAGTTTTTTCTAGAATGCGCTTAAGTTCTCGGTTTGCTACCTCTACTTGCCCACTGGTTTGAGGATGGTATGGGGTTGCTGTTCTATGATACACTCCATATTTCTTTAGAACTTTTTCAAATTGGGTATTGCAGAAGTGTGTACCCCTATCGCTAATGATGGCTCTTGGTGTGCCGAATCGAGAAAAGAGTTTCTTGAGAAACTTAACTACTACCCTAGCATCATTGGTAGGTAAAGCTTCCGCTTCTACCCATTTTGACATGTAATCAACTGCTACTAGAATGTACTTGTTCCCAAACAAATTAGGGAATGGTCCCATAAAGTCAATACCCCATATGTCAAATATTTCACATGATAACATATATGTTTGAGGCATTTCATCTCGTTTAGAAATATTACCTATTCCTTGACATCGATCACACGAGGTAACATACCTGTGAGCATCTTTAAATAGAGTAGGCCAATAAGAACCTGATTCGAGTATTTTGTGTGCTGTCTTTATGCCACTGTAGTGTCCTCCTGACGGTCCTGAATGACAATACTCCAAGATCTGGTTTGCTTTTGTCTTTGTAACACATCTTCGAATTACCTAATCTGCACAAATGCGGAAAAAAAAGGATCTTCCCAAAAATAATTCTTCACATCAGCAAAGAATCGCTTCTTTTGGTGATGTGTTAATTTTCTTGGTAAGATGTTAGCTGCTAAATAATTTGTAATATTTACAAACCATGGTACCTCAGAATGTGTTATAGAGAAGAGTTGTTCTTCGAGAAACGAATCACTTATTTCGCCTTCATCGAGCTCTTTGATGTGTGTATTTTCAAGTCTAGAAAGGTGATCCGCTGCAAGATTCTCAGCTTCCTTCTTATCTTGTATTTCCAGGTCGAATTCCTATAAAAGTAAAATCCATCGTATGAGCCTAGGTTTAGCATCAGGTTTGTTTAAAAGTTAACGAAGAGCTGAATGGTCAGTGTAAACGATAACTTTGGTCAATATTAGATATTGTCTAAATTTATCAAAAGCAAAAACTACAGTTAGCAATTCTTTCTCTGTGGTGGTGTAGTTTTCTTGTGCGGGTGTTAGTGTTCTGCTAGCGTAGTAAATTCGCTGGAAGTGCTTGTCTCTTCGTTGTCCCAAAACTGCACCTACTGCAAAATCACTTGCATCACACATTAGTTCAAAGGGTAAGTTCCAATCAGGTGCAATTATAATCGGGGCATTTATTAATTTATCTTTAAGGATGTTAAATGCATCTAAACATTCATGATTGAAATCAAAAGAACATCTTTTTCGAGTAATTTTGTCAAAGGCTTAGCTATTGTAGAAAAATCTTTAATAAATCTTCTATAGAATCCTGCATGTCCTAAAAAGCTTCTGATAGCCTTAACAGAACTAGGGGGTAGTTTTTCTATGGCTTCAACTTTTGCTTTATCTACCTCGATCCCTTTACTAGAAATCTTATGCCCTAACACAATTCCTTCTCTTACCATAAAGTGACATTTTTCCCAATTTAAAACAAGGTTTGTTTCCTCACATCTCATTAGAACTCGTTTTAAATTTTTTTAAGGCAAAGATGGAAAAAATTACCGAATACCGAAAAATCATCCATAAATACCTCCATGATATCTTCTACGAGCTTAGTAAAGATTGCCAACATACAACGCTGAAAAGTAGCAGGTGCATTACATAATCCAAAAGGCATTCTACGATAAGCAAACATACCGTATGGGCATGTGAATGTCGTCTTTTCTTGATCTTCAGGAGCTATGGGGATTTGGAAGTAACCAAAGAGTCCATCCAAAAAAATAGTAGTACATATGCCCGGATAATCTTTCTATCATTTGATCTATGAAGGGTAGCGGGAAATGATCTTCTCTGGTAGCATCGTTCAACTTTCTATAGTCTATACAGACTCTCCAACCTGTGACTGTTCTTGTGGGAATCAACTCATTCTTTTCATTGGGCACTACCGTCATTCCTCCTTTCTTTGGAACTACCTGCACAGGACTTACCCAAGTGCTGTCAGAAATAGGATAAATTATTCCTGCATCTAGGAGTGTAATGACCTCAACTTTGACCATTTCTTTCATGTTGGGATTTAACCTTCTCTGGGGTTGCACACACGGCTTTTATTCTTCTTCCATTAGAATTTTGTGGGTGCAAAACGCGAGACTTATTCCCTTGATGACAGAAATTTTCCAACCTATGGCTTTTTTGTGTTCTTTCAGCACCTTTATCAGTTCCTCTTTTTCCTTGGGTTCTAGTTCTAGTTCTAAGTGTTTTGGCAGCTGTTTCAATTCCAATTTGGGTGTCTCTTCGATGGAAGGTTTTTGTTTTATTTCATCGTCATTGTCAATTCTTTCTTCATTCATTTGTTTGGATGGCGATGTATTCAGATTCAGCTCATCATCCTCATCTTCTTCCCCCTCTTCTTGAGTTAGACACAGTTCCATCGTGTCGTTATGTATGATTTCCTACATCTATAACCACTCTAGCAGTGGCTAAGGGAACATTAATGTCTTCATCCATGTCTAATATAACAAAATCAATAGGGAAAATGAATTTATCAATTTTTACCAAAACATCTTGAATAACTCCTCTAGGATATCTAATAGATCTGTCTGCTAACTGAATACTCATCCTAGTGGGTGTTGGTTCCCCAAGATCTAGTTGTTTAAACATTTTATAAGGCATTAAATTTATGCTAGCGCCTAGATCAGCTAACGCTTTCTTAATATTCAAACTACCAATTAAACAAGGGATAGTAAAACTTCCTGGGTCTTTTAACTTGGTTGGTAGCTTATTTTGGAGGATGGCTGAGCACTCTTCATTAAGTTCCACTGTTGACACCTCTTCAAGTTTTCGTTTATTCGTTAGTAGCTCTTTTAAGAATTTTGCATACTTCGGCATCTGTGAAATAGCTTCAACAAAAGGTAAGTTGAAATGTATTTGTTTAAAAAGTTCAAGAAACTTACTGTATTGTGTATCAATTCGTTCTTTCTTTAACTTTGCTGGATATGGGATTGGTGGTTTGTTCTCATTGCGTAATGGAGTTACCACCTCAATTTCCTTATCATTTTCTTTATTTTTGGTTAGGATCTGTTTCTTCATGTCACCTAATTCCTTTCCACTTCTTAGTGTGACTGCTTTTACCTATTCTGTTTCTTTAGGAAGATTTTCTGCTCGTATTTCAAAAATCATCTTGGAAAGCATTCCAAGTGTCTTAGTGAGTTCCCCAAATGACTCGGTAAATTTTTCAATTGATGCTTGTTGATTTTTAAGGGTTCTCTCGATATCTTGCAGGCGTTTTTCTGTGTTTGCCGATTCCTTCGCATGGATTGGTTCCTTCTCTTGTGGATAGGGCTGATTTCAGAAGTTTTGAGGAGGCTGTTGCCTTTGATTTCCTTGGTTTCGTTGTCCTCCCCACGAAAAATTTGGGTGGTTCCCCCAACCTGGATTGTAAGTGTTACTATAATGATTATTATTAGATCGGAAATTATTACCTATATAGTTCATCTGTTCATCTTCTGCTCCTGGTTGGTAGGGTGGGTACTCAGGATTCGCCACAGTTCCACTTGCATCGCACTGCATGACTAGATGTACTTGTGATGAACACAAATTATCAAGCTTTTTATTCATCATCTCTAGCTGTGTTGATAGCATGGTCATGGCATCGATGTTGAAAACTCCTGCCGATTTTGTCGGCTTGGTCCTTGAAGCTTGCCACTGATAATTATTTAATGGCATCTTCTCAATGAACTCGTAGGCTGCTTCTGGGGTTTTGTTGTTCAGTGTTCCACTGACAGCTGAATCTATAAGTTGTCTCGTTGAGGGGTTTACACCATTGTAAAAGGTTTGGACTTTTAGCCACAAGGGTAGGCCATGGTGTGGGCACCTTCTCAAGAGATCTTTGAATCTCTCCCATGCATCGTATAGCGTCTCTACATCCATCTGCACAAAAGAAGAGATATCATTCCATAATTTGGCCGTTTTGGCCGGTGGAAATATTTCATCAAAAACTTTTCGGTCATTTGATCCCATGTAGTGATTGACCCTCATTGTAACAAGTTTAACCATTGTTTAGCTTTATTTCTTAATGAAAAAGGGAATAACTGAAGACGTATGGCATCATCATAAACACCATTTATTTTGAAGGTATCATAGAACTCTAAGAAGTTAGCTATATGCGTGTTTGGATCTTCGTCCTGCAAACCATCAAATTGAACAAACTGTTGTATCATTTGTATTGTGTTAGGCTTTAATTCAAAATTGTTAGCAGATATAGCAGGACTAACAATACTAGATTCTGCTTCTGTTAAATGTGATTTCGCAAAATCGAACATTGTCCGTGGAGCGTTGTTGTCACCCATATCGCGTGGTGGTGGGTTGTTTTCGTCCATCCCTTCAGTAGGATTGGATCTATCTTCTTCCTCTCTCTCCGTGTAATCTAGGGCTCGCCTGGTTACCCAACGATTCCTACGAGCGATAGCTTCGATTTCGTTGTCGAATACCAAAGGTCCCCTCAGGTTCCTTCTAGTCATAAACTATAGGTACCTGTTTGAAAAGAAAGAGAGAAAATTTCACTAAACAAAAATAAAAACAAAAAGAAAAATGAATTGCGAAAAATAAAAATTAGGGCTAAAGTAATAAAAATAGAGTTTTCTTAATATTTTAGTTCCCCGACAACGGCGCCAAAACCTTGATCACAGTAAAATCAGAGCTTTAAATTTTTATAAAAGAATGATCAAACCTGGAGACTAACTCTGACAACGATATTAAGGCAAGTGTACCTATCGAACAGTAGTATAGCTTAGGCAAGACCGGTTATCGAACCCAAAGGAACTAAAAGTATTAATACTCACTTTCTTTTTATTATTTAGCCTTAAAGTTAGAGTGAAGATTACTTTTTAAATTAAATTGACGATAGCTAAACTAAAGACACAAAGACAAAAAAGACGAATTGGAAAATAACCTTGAGGAAAAACTCAATTGATTTTAATGATACCCTCGGGAAGAATCCACCTTGATTTCTCCTATTATCTAACCTTCAATTATATGATTTCTTTTACTTAGCTTGATCCGTAGGACTCCCTAACCTATATTAAACCCTCTCTCGAGGCAATAACTTCTAACCCTAGGTTAATTAGTGGAACTCTCGTTCGCTTATAATAACCCCCTAGGACAGCAATATATCGATCAATGGACTCCCATATTAGGTTTCACCCTAATCTGGCAAAATCTCGTAACCCTATCTCTAGGCGTTCAATCAACTCCGCTTAATTATGATAGATCTTCTCTTAGGCAGGGTCTATTCCTCCTCCTCCTAAGCACATTAGATTTGGATTAAGCAACATAATTAAGAACAAACTAAGTAATTTATCATATAACTTAAAAATCAAATAATATAATCCATCTAGGTTTCATCCCCTTCAGGTATCTGAGGGGTTTAGTTCATAATGAATAAACAAACTATCACAAGAGAAAAGATAAAACAAAACATAAGAAAAATCCTAAAACCCCCTGAAGGAATCGAAGGAGAATTCCGTCGTCTTGAGTATAATTTCGGCTTCTTGAGATGGATCAACTGGCTATCCTCGCGTTATTCCCTAACTCTGACCTTCTCGGCTTGGCTCCTTGGCCTCGCTTTCGCTCCCCCCAACAGGTGATACTTGGGGGTTATTTATAGGCTCTTGAAACGCGATTCTTTCTCTCTAAGTATCCTTTTCCGACTAAAATTTCTCTTTCCAGCGTCAGAGGCACGGCCATATCACACGCTCGTGTGAATCGAGACCTGACCGTGCTCGTATTTCTCTTGAGGCACGGTCGTGTGTGGCAGGGTTGAGGCCGTGCTCTAGGTGTTCGTCAAGGCACGACCGTGTGTGCTTTGGGCCAGGCCGTTTCAATTTCGTGTTAAGGCCCATTTACTCCGTTTTAGGCCCGTTTTGTGTTCTTTTCATCCTTGGGTGCTTTTTTGGGTATAAGACATGAAAAGAAAGGATTAAAAGCACCTTTTTATATAAAACAATGGGTAAATCATCCAAAAGCATATTAAATGTGGGATAAAAATATGTTACTTTTACGATTTATCAAAGAGTCAAACGCCTGTGTGATTTGGGACACACAGCCGGACCATACGCCCATGGGGTAAACCGCTTGTCACACATGGCCTAGACACACACCCGTGTTTACCCGTGTGAACGAAAATTAGGCTATTTTCCAAGCCATATTTCTCACTCACTTCATCCTTTATCTTTACCAACATTTTAATACAATCAAGAACCAATTTAAGATATTCAACCAAGCCTTATACTTATTACCATTTGTTAGTCGTACACTTCATATAAATAACAAGAAACGTATATAGGCTCAATTCTTTTTAAATTCCTCTTATACCTATACTTTTTCACATTATGTATTCGTATCACATATAATAATCATACCTCTGTATTTCATATACATTTTCATAACAACAAACGTATATAGGCTATTTTCTAATCCATATTTCTCACTCACTTCATCCTTTATCTTTACCAACATTTTAATACAATCAAGAACCAATTTAAGATATTCAACCAAGCCTTATACTTATTACCATTTGTTAGTCGTATACTTCATATAAATAACAAGAAACGTATATAGGCTCAATTCTTTTTAAATTCCTCTTATACCTATACTTTTTCACATTATGTATTCATATCACATATAATAATCATACCTCTGTATTTCATATACATTTTCATAACAATTTGTCTTGGTTTCTAACTACTTCATATTTGAGTTCTACTCATCAAATCATTTGAACATCATCTTCACACAAATAGTACACTTGAGGTGTACAGTTCTATAATTATGAATAAACACATTTATCAAACATATTCCATGTTTTTATATATCACAGTCTCATATTTTCATGTATCAAGTACCATCATTTCCTCGTATTTAAGACAAATACGTGTAACAATTCATAAACATACAACTTACTAACTCTTCCTGCCAATCACAATTTAAATTGACAAATCACTTGTTGCGTCCAATTTCAATGTTCACTAAAATTTATCATATAAATTTGGATGTACGTATCCATCAATAGATTCCATGTACAGATATCATCATCTCAAATTTCCACATACATTTACTTTCCACATTATGATCTCAAATAACATATACAAGATATACCAATGTATTTCAAGTATGTTTTCATAATATTTCATTTTGAATTCAGATTATTTCATATTAGAACTTTTCTCATTAACTCATTTGGAATACAAATTCATACGGATAACACACTCAAGGTGTACAAATATATAATCACAAATGAACTCATTCATCAACCAAGATTTATGGTCATGTCTCATCAACTCGTATTTCCTTATATCACATAATTCCATGTAACACTTACTCTGTATCAATCTTACCAAAGTTCGATTACATATCGAGCACATTGTTCATAAATTTTCACACTTATACCTGCACTTATTCATCACATAGTCATATTCAATTACATTTAGTCGTTACATGATCACATGTATTTTCACTTAGTCAATTTCTTGAACTCATCGGAATAATAACAGATACATGGTGGCCTGCACATAGTACCACCCTTGTAGTCGAAGCTATCTGGTGCACATAGTATCCTGCACTTAGTACTACAAATCTGACCAAAACCATCACTTACACATAATGGTCTGCACTTAGTACTACACATGCGACCTATCCGTCTGGTACACGTAGTAGCCAACACTTAGTACTACACACGTGACCTAAAACCATCTCGTAGCTCTCTTGTACACATAGTGGCCTACACTTAGTACCACACATGTGACCTAGCTACCTCATTCGTATCTTTTCAATTCTGAAGGTTCAACCGGGAATTCTCACTTTTCAACATTTTACCAATTCATCCATAATCAATCAGAATTCACAATTTACATCAAATAATTACTCCAGTTCAACCATATCTCATATAATATAACAAAATATTAAAACATAAATAAAAAAATGATGTATTATTTACATACAAACTTACAAATTCAATTTTTATATCATAACAATAATCACAATTTCATAGTAAATATTCGAAATAAAACATTATATCATTTCTAATTTAACATTTATCGATTATAATCGAGAATGTGATCAATTTATACACAAGTCATTCATATATTTTTCCTCCTCCTCCTCTCCATCCATATCCTTAGTATAAATAACACACTTGTAAGTAACATTATCTATAATTTTCACTATTTACTTATATAGGTATTCAAGCTATCCATCCGTGTCACAGTCACTAAATTATTTTTATCTTGAGCTACAAAACTCCAAATTAAAATCTGCTAATTTTCTTTGAAACTAGACTTACATATATTCTTACTATAAAATTTTCAGAATTTTTGGTTTAGCCAATAAGTACAGTTTATTCTTTAAGATCACCCCTATTCCGCTGTCCAACAGTTCCGACCCCTCTTCACTAAAAATTAATTATCTAATAGTAAAGAATTTTGATAATGTTCCCGTTTGTTTATTCTGAAAAAAGACTCATTAAGGATTTTAATCATATAAATTATAACTCATAAATAATTGTCTCCAATTTTTTATTGTAACACCCCAAACCTTGCCCATACATCATGACCAGATCTGGTATGCTACGGGTTTAATGTTAAAAGCTTTACTTGGAATGGTTTTGAAAAAAAACTTAGTCGTTTTTGTAGTTATTCATTAAATAGGTGGCACTTGTAGAAAATCTTCGTAATTTATTTTCCCAAAATAGGTGTTATTTAAAATATGTTTGAAAATCCCATTTTGATTTCTTTACGCATAAGTCTTTGATCATAAATTTAAAAAAATATAAACAGGAAAAAATATCAACTTATAACCTAAGCTATGGTGGCTTTATTACATCAAATAATTCCAAACTTAAAAATTAAAATAAAACGGATAGTGTAAAAACAAATAACTTGATGGCCCCTCGAGTCCGTCTCGACTCCCCTGTCCACGATCTACTGCTCATCTAAAAGAGTAGAGGAAAAATGAAAGGGTGAGTCACTAAGACTCAGTGTATAAATCCCGAAACACACAACGACCTGAGGCCCACAAACACATTATGAGCCCTGGCCCATACATGAAGGCAACAATCACAATTACATGATAAATAATAAATGATGAATAGCCCAACTCATCCTAGAATTCCATCCTCTACACACCAACCCGTACCAACCATCACACCTCGGGGATTTCTACAATCAACCCTCCTTCCGCTACACACCATAACGACAGTCGTACTGTCTATTCCTATTAATTAGGAATCATTAAACGTGGCATAGCCACCGATCACTATGTGACCTAACATTTGAATTTGTGGTTTAACCACCGATCACCAAGTGACCTATCATGCACTTCCCCTTCATTATCATAGTCCCGCCCCATGCATACATACTTGAAAAACAAGGAAACAAGCTTTCACATAAATCGATACTCATAGAGAGGTTTCTATGATTACGTACCTGGCATCCTTTGCAAAACCCTTTTTCAGGTTTTATTCGAATGTCTACACAGCCTCTTTCTGGCTTCTAGCCCATAACATATAAATTAGAGTTAAAAAGTGTGTTAGAGATCTACACACTTGATTATCGTTGGAACAAAACTTTCTACGTTGACGCTATCCGTAGTCAACACAGCCGCTATCTGCCTAAGGTGTTGTTCAGAGGCTGGTAACGAAACATTAGGTTAAGGCACGACTAACGAAAAGAAAACGATTGACCATCTTAAGGAGAATTGAAATCCTTACCTTGAAATCCCGAAAAGTGATATGAGATTCAGGGGCTAGTGTTTCTGGCTTTTAGATCTAAGAGATCTACTTCAATTCCCGCCGTCGCCCAAAATAAGAACATAAAAAAAGTGGAAGCGTTAAACCGAACCTTAATAGCCACCTGGCCTTGATTCTCAAAAACCGAAAGAGAAAGGAATGGATCTGAGGAAATCGGTTCTTACCTTCACAGGGAAATCGGCAACTCCAAGAAGATCTCGGTTTATGGAGAAATCGGCATAAGAGGAAGAGAA
This sequence comes from Gossypium australe, assembly GCA_005393395.2. Taxonomy (NCBI): domain Eukaryota; kingdom Viridiplantae; phylum Streptophyta; class Magnoliopsida; order Malvales; family Malvaceae; genus Gossypium; species Gossypium australe. The sequence goes on along the minus strand of CM016615.1, from coordinate 15,131,880 downwards.
TGGGAACAGAAAGTGAAGTGAAAGTTTCGGCTTTTAAGGAAGGTCCGAAAAAGAGATGAACAAGAAGAGGCTTAGGTGTTTTTGGCTTTTAGAAGAAACTAATAGAAATTGCAGAGGAAGACTGAGAATTTTGGCAGAGAGAATGAAGAAAAGAATGGGGTTCAAATGCCGGAATTGAAGAGATACCACCCCTATTTATAGAGACTTTCGGCGGTTACCTATCAAAACCCGAAAGTGCCCTTCCTGATAACTAACAGTTAAGCAAATAGTAGGGGAAATTTCGGCACCCCTTTGCCATGAAGAAACCGATTTCTTCCCTCCTCTAGGTGATGGAATTTCGGCCAACACCTAGCCTTGCAGATAACTCCTTGATTCTTTCCTTATCCTCATCTGACTACTCATCCACAGTGTCATGGATAACTTTACCTCTTCCTTCCTTTATCAGCACATTATCCACCTTATTATCACATTAAATAATTTCCTAAATTTAAGCATCATTGCTAAACTCCACTACTGCTCTTATAAATGCCAAAAATATTTAAAATAAAAGGTACCAGGCGACTCGAACCTTGGACCTTCAATTGACGCCAACTCCCTTCCCTCTTAGTGGCGCCATTTTGCCACTGGGCCACAAGCCCATCTGTGTTCTAAAACACAGCTAATATCTGTTATGCCCTAATTTAACAGGCTTTCCACTAAAGTGTTCAAACAAGAATTTTAACTACAGCCTCGGCCCAAACCTGAACCCATTCTAAACCCCTTACACATTCTAATTGACATATTAAACGTAGCACACACATCAAATGCAAAGGCCCATTAATTCAGGATGTTACAGTTCTACTCCCTTAAAGAAATTTCGTCCTCAAAATTACCTGGTCAGAAAAGATGGGGGTATTGCTGCCACATCGCTTCCTCTGGTTCCCATGTAGCCTCCTCAGAACCATGATTCTGCCACAGCACCTTAACCAACAGAATCGTTTTCCTTCGCAACACCTTGACATCACGATCCAGAATTTCCACCGGTTCCTCTTTGAATGATAGATCAGGTCTTACCTCGATTCCCTCCACAGACACAACATGGGACGGATTCGAACGGTAACGTCTTAACATAGAGACGTAAAATACATCGTGAACTTGACTTACTCCAGAGGTAACTCTAGCTGGTAGGCTACTGGTCCTACTCGCTTCAATTCAGTATGGTCCGATAAATCTGGGACTTAACTTACCCTTCCTTCCAAACCTTAGTACTTTCTTCCAAGGTGATACCTTCAAGAAAACTTGTCACCCACTACAAATTCGATGTCCCTACGCTTTAAATCAGCATAGGACTTCTGCCTGTCCAACGCTTCCTTTAATCGAGCCCAAATTAACTCAACCTTCTCTTCTATCTCGGTCACCAACTCCGGACCCAAAATCTGATGTTCCCCTAATTTCGTCCAACAGGTAGGAGTACGACACTTCCGCCCGTACAAGGCTTCATAGGGCGCCATCTGAATACTAGACTGGTAGCTGTTGTTGTAAGCAAACTCTGCTAACGGTAAGAACTCTTCCCAACTACCTCTGAAATCAATGACACATCCTCTCAACATGTCCTCCAAGATCTGAATTACCCGTTTAGACTGTCCATCGGTCTGAGGGTGAAACGCTGTACTGAAATCCAACTTCGTACCCAACGCTTGATGCAGCGCCTTCCAAAATCGTGAGGTGAACCTAGGGTCCCTATCTGATATGATCGATACCGGTACTCCATGCAACCTTACTACCTCCGCTATGTATAGCTTATCCAACTTTTGCAAAAAGTAATCGACCCGTACTGGTATGAAGTGAGCGGACTTCGTCAAACGATCAACAATTACCCAAACCGAATCTTTCTTAGTAGGCGTGATGGGTAACCCACTAACAAAGTCCATTGTGATCCTTTCCCACTTCCATTGCGGAATCTTTACCGGTTGTAATAACCCTGATGGTAACTGATGCTCTGCTTTTACCTGATGACAGGTCAAAAACTTCCCTACAAACTCGACCACCTCTCGTTTTAGGCCCGGCCACCAAAACTGCTCTCTCAAATCTCGATACATCTTACTCCCTCCAGGGTGCATAGCGTATGGACTACCATGTGCTTCTTGCAAAATCCTGTGCCTCAATTCAGGATCCTTCGGCATGCACACTCTCCCTCAAAAATAAAATAGCCCTTCCTCATTAATACTAAATTCTGCCGATCCATCACTTGACCCTACCGAAAACTTCTCCTTTAGCAACTCATCAGTCTACTGCTTCTCCTTAACCTGATTGACCCATGAGGGTTTCACTTGAAGTTCGGCTAATAGACTTCCATCGTCATATAAGCTAAGGTGAGCAAACATTGCTCTCAAGGTAGTGATCACCTTACGGCTTAGAGTATCTGCCACTACATTAGCCTTACCCGGGTGATACTCGATCGAGCAGTCATAATCCTTTAACAACTCGATCCACCTCCTCTGCCTTAGATTCAACTCCTTCTGAGTCAGAAGGTACTTTAAACTCTTATGATCCATGTAGATGACAGATTTCTCCCCGTACAAATAATGCCTCCAAATTTTCAAAGCAAAAACCACCGCCGCCAATTCCAAATCATGGGTAGGATAATTTGCTTCGTGCGGTCTTAACTGCCGTGATGCATATGCAACAACCTTTCCATCTTGCATCAACACACATCCTAATCCCGTGTGTGAAGCATCACAGTAGATTACGAACTCCTTCCTAGCCTCCGGCTAAATCAACACCGGAGCCTCCGTCAGAATCCTCTTTAACTTCTCGAAGCTCTCTTGCTGCTTATCAGACCAAACAAACGGAACTCTTTTCCGTAGCAACTTAGTCAACGATGTCGCAATCAAAGAAAATCCTTCAACAAATCTTCTGTAGTATCTGGCTAACCCAAGAAAACTCTGAATTTCTGCTACCGATTTAGACGGCTTCCAATCCAACACCGCTTCAATTTTCCGAGGGCCAACCCTAATCCCCTCTACCGACACAACGTGCCCTAGAAAGGTAACCTCCTTCATCCAAAATTCACACTTACTGAATTCGGCATACAACCGCTTCTCCCTTAGAATTTGCAGAACCACACGCAGATGTGAGTCATGCTCCTCTTCCAATCCTGAATAAACCAGGATATCATCTATAAACACTACGATGAACCAGTCCAAGTAGGGTTGGAACACTTGGTTCATCATGTCCATAAACGCTGCTGGTGCGTTGGTCAATCCAAATGGCATCACCATGAATTCGTAGTGGCCGGAGCAATTGATACTGGCGCTTTCAATTCCTGAATCTACGCTTTCAATTCCACCAACTCCTTCGGAGCCATTCTATATGGAGCAATTGATACTGGCGCTGTTCCCGGAAGAAGATCGATACCAAACTCCACTTCACGATCCGAGGGTAATCCCGGAAGCTCTTCTGGGAAAACATCAGAAAATTCCTTCACCGTCCTTACGACCCCAACAGTTAGTTCCTTGGCTTCCAGAGCTCGAACAAACATTAGAATTGCCTCGCATCCTTTTCTCACCATCCTTTCTGCTCTTAAGGCAGACACCACATTTGACAAGCAGTTCCCCCTTTCACCTATCACCAACACTTCACCACCTTCAGGGGTTTTTAACACCATACTCTTGGATGCACAATCTACATTAGCTTGATACTTCCCCAGCCAATCCATGCCTAGAATTAAATCAAACTCCCTGAACGGTAATTCCATTAGATCTGTCCGGAAAATTATCCCCTGCACTTCTAAAGGTACTTCCCGATAAAGCTTGTTTACCACCACAGAATGTCCTAATGGGCTAACTACAGTCATCTCCCTAGAGGATATCTCAGAATCTATGCTTAAAGTTTCAGACACCCTACTAGAAACATATGAATGCGTCGAACCAATGTCAATCAATACAGTGTAAGGCAAGTCAAAAATTAAGAATGTACCGGTTATGACATCCGGTGCACCAGCCTCCTCTCGATGTCTAACAGCATAGACCAACCTCGGCTGTCTCGCCTCAGTGTTTCCTGCCCCTTGGCCTGGTGCTCCACGACCCCGACCGGAACCATTACCACCTCTGGCTGCACCATGACCTCTTTATGGCTGCTGACCTCCTCTGCCAGGCTGAGCATTTTCTTGTCCTGTCGGCCCTTCATTGCCCCATTGCTGCGGACAGTTCCTAACTTGATGGTCCATAGATCCACACCTAAAACACTTCCCACTGCCCGCCCAACACTCACCTACATGAAATTTACCATATCGGCCACACTTCGGTGTCTGACTAGTAGCAGCAGGTCTCTCCTCCCGTCTTGGTCCATCTAACCTTGGCCTTTTCTGAGTACGACCAGTTGCCCCTGACGATCCAAAATTCCTTTTTCCTCCACCCCTATCTCTATCCCGATTCAGTTTTTCTGTCCGCTTAACCTCCTCAGCTATCTTAGCTTTTTCCACAAGCACAGCAAATTCCCTTTCCCGCTGTGGTGCTATCAGTACACGCAGATCGTCCCTCAGACCATCTTCAAACCGAACACAGCGTTCATGGTCTATGGTCACCATCCCTTGAGCATAACGGCTAAGGCGTAAGAATTTTGTCTCGTACGCAGCCACCGACCTACTTCCTTGCACCAGATTCAGAAATGCTCTACGCTGCGCATCCACATAACTTGTCCCAATGTATTTACCCTGAAACGTCATTTTGAAGAAATCCCAGGTGATACGCTTAGCCATCGCACCATCCTTAACCGTAAGCCACCATTGATACGCTTCGTCCCGCAGGAGAGATACAATCCCTTTCAACTTTTCCTCCTTCGTGAAATCCAGATCATCCATTATACGTTCCACCGCCTCCAACCAGTACTCAGCTGTACTTGGGGCTATACCCGAAATTCCCCTAAACACTTCTGCCCCATTGGCTCTAAGTCGCTCTGGCACAGATTTCCGGGCTCTTGTGCCCATGCCTGCCCCAGCAACCCTCTCTAAAACCCTTAACATCGCCTGAGATACCGCATCATCTCCGGCAGACTGGTCTTGAAATTCCTCCTCCGTAGCTGGTCGTACCGGCATCTCGTTTCCGGATCGATGGCCAGATCCCACTGGTTCTGACACCGTCATCTTACCCGTACAACGACCACGCGACGGACGTCCTCAACCCCTTGTACTCATTCTACCGATTCGTGTTTATCTGATTAGAAATTTTATGAATTATTAGTTTTCTTCCACTGATTAACCACGAACAGTCTTACGAATAGTAGTTTTAAGAGTAGTTCTTTCGGATCCGCAATTATATCTACAATTCAGTCTCAAGTCCGCATCTCCTAGTTCTAGGAAGCACATACATTCAATCATCAAACATCAATATACAAGTAGCATCCACGAACTTACATTCATCATGTAGGGGTATCTTCGTCATTTCACTACCCAGGGGTATTTTCGTAATTTATCCTACAGGGGTATTTTCGTAATTTTCCAAAATAGGGTTCCTTGGTGATTTTGTGAAATAGGGGTATTTTGGTAATTTTGCAATCTGGGGGTATTTCGGTAATTTTACAATCTGAGGGTATTTTGGTAATTTTACAAATCAGGGGTATTTTGGTCATTTCACAAGTCAGGGGTAATTTAGTAATTTTACAAATCAGGGATATTTTGGTCATTTTACAAATCTAGGGTGTTCTGGGAAATTTTCACAAATCAAGGGTATCTCGAAAATTTTACAAGACTAGGGTTTTTTTTTGGAATTTTGCAAAGTAGGGTGGCTGGTCCCTTTCGGGTTTTAATTATAAATTTTGGCCCGTCAACAAGTCCTCATGGCTAAGGTGAACAGTCACTACGCACCAGGTAGGATTCCAGCGAAGAGGAGGTGAGTCATGAGGACTGCTTAAGTACCAAGCTCTCCCTTAATCCAATCCTAGACATGCGCATGCCTGTTGCCACACCCTAACCCCGCGACTTGTTTACAGGTTTGTTTGGTTGAATTAAATCTTATGAATTAAGAGAGTTGTTTAAACTAAGCCTAAAGTCCATCAATGTCTAATATACTAGCCTACGTCCATCAAGCCCAACATATATATCACAAAAAGAGTTAGAATACTTACCTGCATGGATCGGGTGCCGGTAGACTCGAAGGCCATATCTTCATCCAAAACATTTTTCTCAAATTCACAACAAGGTTTCAAATCACTACTAGACTCATTTCACAGCCCGAGTTTTGAACTGGGCTTTGATACCAAAATTGTAACATCCCAAACCTGGCCCATACATCATGACCAGATCTGGTATGCTACGGGTTTAATGTTAAAAGCTTTACTTGGAATGGTTTTGAAAAAAACTTAGTCATTTTTGTAGTTATTCATTAAATAGGTGGCACTTATAGAAAATCTTCGTCATTTATTTTTCCAAAATAGGTGTTAATTAAATTATGTTTGAAAATCCCATTTTGATTTCTTTAGGCATAAGTCTTTGATCATAAATTTTAAAAAATATAAACAGTAACAAATATCAACTTATAACCTAAGCTATGGTGGCCTTATTACATCAAATAATTCCAAACTTAAAACTTAAAATAAAACGGATAGTGTAAAAACAAATAACTTGATGGCCCCTCGAGTCCGTCTCGGCTCCCATGTCCACGATCTACTGCTCATCTGAAAGAGTAGAGGAAAAATGAAAGGGTGAGTCACCAACACTCAGTGTATAAATCCCGAAACACAAAACGACCTGAGGCCCACAAACACATTATGAGCCCTGGCCTATACATGAAGGCAACAATCACAATTACATGATAAATAATAAATGATGAATAACCCAACCCATCCTAGAATTCCATCCTCTACACACCAACCCGTACCAACCATCACACCTCGGGGATTTCTACAATCAACCCTCCTTCCGCTACACACCATAACGACAACCGTACTGCCTATTCCTATTAATCTGGAATCATTAAACGTGGCATAGCCACCGATCACTATGTGACCTAACATTTGAATTTGTGGTTTAACCACCGATCACCAAATGACCTATCATGCATTCCCCTTCATTATCATAGTCCCGCCCCAAGCATACATACTTGAAAAACAAGGAAACAGGCTTTCACATAAATCGATACTCATAGAGAGGTTTCTATGATTACGTACCTGGCATCCTTTGCAAAACCCTTTTTCGGGGTTTTATTCGACTGTCTACACAGCCTCTTTCCGGCTTCTAGCCCATAACATATAAATTACAGTTAAAAAGTGTGTTAGAGATCTACACACCTGATTATCGCTGGAACAAAACTTTCTATGTCGACGCTATCCGTAGTCAACACAGCTGCTATCTGCCTAAGGTGTTGTTCTGAGGCTGGTAATGAAACATTAGGTTAAGGCACAATTAACGAAAAGAAAATGGTTGATCATCTTAAGGAGAATTGAAATCCTTACCTTGAAATCCCGAAAAGTGATATGAGATTCAGGGGCTAGTGTTTCTGGCTTTTAGATCTAAGAGATCTACTTCAACTCCCGCCGTCACCCAAAATAAGAACATGAAAAGAGTGGAAACGTTAGACCGAACCTTAATAGCCACCTGGCCTTGATTCTCAAAAAATCGAAGGAGAAAGGAATGGGTCTGAGGAAATCGGTTCTTACCTTCACAGGGAAATCAGCAACTCCAAGAAGATCCCAGTTTATGGAGAAATTGACACAAGAGGAAAAGAATGGGAACAAAAAGTGAAGTGAAGGTTTCAGCTTTTAAGGAAGGTCCGAAAAAGAGATGAACAAGAAGAGGCTTAGGCGTTTTCAGTTTTTAGAAGAAACTAACAAAAATTGCAGAGGAAGACTGAGAATTTCGGCACAGAGAATGAAGAAAAGAATGGGATTCAAATGCCGGAATTGAAGAGATACCACCCCTATTTATAGATACTTTTGGCAGTTACCTATCAAAACCCGAAAGTGCCCTTCCTGATAACTAACAGTTAAGCAAATAGTAGGGGAAATTTCGACACCCCTTTGCCATGAAGAAACCGATTTCTTCCCTCCTCTAGGTCATGGAATTTCGGCCAACACCTAGCCTTGCAGATAACTCCTTGATTCTTTCCTTATCCTCATCTGACTACTCATCCACAGTGTCATGGATAACTCTACCTCTTCCTTCCTTTATCAGCACATTATCCACCTTATTATCACATTAAATAAATTCCTAAATTTAAGCATCATTGCCGAACTCCACTACTGCTCTTATAAATGCTGAAAATATTTAAAATAAAAGGTACCAGGCGACTCGAACCTTGGACCTTCAATTGACGCCAACTCCCTTCCCTCTTAGTGGCGACATTTTGCCACTGGGCCACAAGCCCATTTGTGTTTTAAAACACAGCTAATATCTGTTATGCCCTAACTTAACAAGCTTTCCACTAAAGTGTTCAAACAAGAATTTTGACTACAGCCTCGGCCCAAACCTGAGCCTATTTTGAGCCCCTTACACATTCTAATTGACATATTAAACGTAGCACACACATCAAATGCAAAGGCCCATTAATTCAGGATGTTACATTGATGATTTTCCAAAGCCGAAACAGGGGAACCCGAAATCATTCTGACCTTGTCTCACAAAATTTATTATATCTCATGATTCACAATTCCATATTTTATTCATTCTCTAATTCAATTTCTACAATTTTTGGTGATTTTTCAAAGTTAGGCTACTGCTACTGTCCAAAACTGTTTTAGTGCAAAATGTTGATTTTCATTTTGCCCCAAATTTCACAGTTCATACAATTCAGTCCTTGCTCAATTAACCCCTCAATTGAGCTAATTTTTCTCAATTAATACTTTATTCTATCATTTTAAACTACTTCATAACCCTTGGAAACCAAAACTTTAGCACTAGACCTTCATTCCAAACTCTTTCACTATTAGGTCCTAAAGTCAATTTCCATCAATTTTACTTGATAAAATCATCATATATGAAAATTAAAGCTTCAATTCTATGTTTATTCATCATATGTGATCGTGTCTGTTGAGTTTTAAAATTTATAAGAGAATGATCGAACCTGGAAACTAACTCAGACAACGATTACAAGCAAGTGTACCTATCGAACAGTAGTATAGCTTAGGCAAGACTGGATTATCGAACCCAAAGGAACTAAAAGTACTAATACTAACTTTCTTTTTATTATTTAGCCTAAATAGGTGAAGTTGCTTTAATATAATCTAAACTAATTACTAAGCCAAAGACACAAAGATAAAAAGGATGAATTAGAGGAATAACTTTAGGAAAAACTCAGTTTATTGCGACGATACCTTCAGGAAGAATCCACTAGACTTCACTTGTTATTTAACCCTAAACCATACTATTTATTTACTTAGTTCGATCCGTAAGACTCCTTAACGTATATTAAACCCTCTCTCGAGGCGAATAACGTCTAACCCTAGGTTAATTAACAGAAATCTCTTTCTCACTTAATAACCCCCTAGAATAGCAGTAAATCGATCTATGGACTCCCATAATAGGTTTCACCCTAATCCGAAAAATTCTCGTCACCCTATCTCTAGGCGTGCGATCAACTCCGCCTAATTATGCTAGATCTACTCTTAGGCAGGGTCTATTCCTCCTCCACCTAAGCACATCAAATTTGGATTAAGCTCACATAGTTAAGAACAAACTAAGTATTTATCATACAATTCAGAAAACAATAACAAGATCCATCATAGGTTTCATCTCCTTCATACAATCCCTAAAACTCCCTGAAGGAATTGAAGGATAAATTCGCTGTCTTGAGTAGAATTCTGGTTTCTTGGGATGGATCAACTGGCTATCTTCGAGTGACTCCCACAAATCTGACCTTCTCGGCTTGGCTCTTTGGCCTAGCTTCACCCCTCTTCAAAGGTGGTACTTAGGAGGTATATATAGGCTCTTGGAATGTGATTCTTTCTCCCTAAGTATCCTTTTCCGACTGAAATTGTTCATTGCCACGACAGGGGCACGGGCATGTCACACGCCTGTGTGACTAGTCTTTGAGCCGTGTTCGGATTTCTTTAATGAGGCACGACCATGTAAATTGAGGGAAAGGCCGTGTTCTAGATGCCCAACAAGGCACGACCGTGTGGGCTTTGGTTCAGGCCGTGTCGATTTCGTGATATGGCCCATTTACTCCATTTTGGGCCCGTTTTATGTTCTTTTATCCTAGAGGTGCGTTCCTGGGTCTAAGACACGAAAAGAAAGGATTAAGAGCACCTTTTTATATAAATCAAGGGATAAATCATCCAAAAGTAAGCTAAATATAGGATTAAAATATGTTACTTTTACGTTTATCAAATACCCCCACACTTAAGCTTTTGCTTGTCCTCAAGCAAAATTCTCAACTTACAATTAAAACGAACTTTCCATAATTCGTAATTCTTATCAACAATGCCTCATCATAATTCATAGATAATTTATACATGGATAATTCAACTCAAGGAGTCCTAAAGATTCAAACAAAATAAGTCATACATTTGTATCGCGAAAATGTAGGTGTCTCCCCTTATCTAAATAATTACCTTTAGTTTAAAATCGACAAGGGTTGATATCCTCACAAAAGATTCACTAAAATCACTCTTAAGTGTTTAAGGTTCAGGAAAAAAATCACACATAAGTCGAACCTGAAAAGTTAATCCCATAGGCTTGCCTGAAAATCAAATCTCCACCACTTTAAAATGAGATGATAAACAAATCAAAAGGTCTTTGTCAGGGTTGTAACGGGGCGAGGGTTAAAGGTGTGGATAAAGGCTGAAATTAGAAGGTTAGAATCAAGATTGTATTGACAAGTACCTATCTAAAAATTACCGAAATAATAATTATATCAACTGAAAAGTAACAAACCAACTAATACGAGCTTTTTCTTTTGAGAAATTGACTTTAACTGTATAAGCTCTCTACTAATACTGAATATGCTTCGATTTTTTTTAAGAACAAATCAAGTAATAAATGATAAATTGAACTACTAAAATAATATAATTAGGTAACTAAACAAATCAAATCTCGATATAAGGGTAGTCAAAAGGAATGGTGATAACAAATACAAAGGGGTTTTGGGTTAAATATTAGCTGGTGAGTCAATAAAAAAGGGTTGTTAGGATCAACGGGGTTCACTAGGGATTAATTGTAGAGGTAGGTTTTTTAGTGGAGTGAGTGGGTTAAAACCTAGGTGCCTTTATCATCTCTGTATATCAAATCAATGGTGTGGTCTCGACATGTATAATTGAGGCAAGTTCTAGAATAACAGTTCATAGTTGACACACTCCTAATCAAAAGGTGAGCATGAAAAAAGGATATATGCTCTATAAGGCTCAAAATCTCACAAAAATTATGGGTGTTTTTGACATCAACCTTGTAAATTTCAAATTTCAAAGTAATATTTAGATTTAGGTTAACAACCTAGTGAGAATTTTAATTCTGAAAAGTAGACTTATCATGCTTGATTCTCTAGTATTTTAAGATTTCAATTATCAATGCACAATTATCAATGACTTATTCAAAAGCATGTCAATAAAAATCATAAATCATCAGAAATTTCATCCTAATTAGGAAATTACTTTAAAACAAGATATAATTCAGGGATTTGAGAATAATGAAAAAAGTTTGGTCGAATATGAGAATAATGTAAAAAGTTAGGCACTTTCTTCAAATAAATATTCACCCCCCACACTTAAGATGTACATTCCCTTCAATGTACAAAGATAGATAATCACATTTACGGGATAAATCAAAAGAGAAGGGGAAAGAATACTCCCTGAATTAATGGATGATTTCCTTGGAGGATGGTAGAGGTCGTGGTGTCTGATGACTTGTGTAGTAGTGAATTGCTCCTAGTGATGTTTTTGAAACTACTAAGTCATCAGTTAGAAATCTCAGAGGCGTAATTAAATAAATGTTAGGAATACTCGAAGGTTAGATGTGGATGATAATCATGATAAAAGTTGTCAATGCATGAGGAAGATGTTCAAACTTACGACAAATCGAAATTAAAATAAATAGAAAATAACAGTAAAAACTTAAAATAAGAAAAAGAAAATATAGATAAAAGGACTCAAAGGTCCTCATCATGGGCCAGGTCATGTGGTGGTGCTGGTGATGAGATATGGAGGTGATGGCATATCTGTTGGAGGGTGGCCTCTATCCCATCAAAACGTCGAGTGTTTTCAACGAAATACCGCTCGAACTGGTCGAGGCGTGCAGAGATATCCGCCAATGAGGTTGCTGCATGGGATGGCCGCTAGCTCAGAATCAGTGCCTCCTGTAATGGTGGTGGGACATCATCAGTAATGTCCTCGGGCTCCCCCTCGTCTGTGGGTGTCACCAATTGGTATTGAGGGGGGTCGGTCCCTCGATGATGTTTAATCATCCTTATGTGTAGCATCGTCTGGATGCCCTGAGGTACCATATGGCATATCAGTGTTAGGGAGGTGGTCTGAGCCTCGGTGTCGAGGAGTTGAAATACCGAGCTAATCGTGTGATGTATGGCCCCATCGATAAAATTCCCTTCATATGTAGCTCTGTTTGGTGCTAAATTGCACAGGCGATGAAGTATGCCAGGTCGAAAATGTGCCCTTCTGACATGCACGATAGGTAGTAGACATCGTGCTTGTTTACCACGCCGGTGCTCTCACGTTGACCTGTGATGGTGTGAGCGAGAATGGCGTGAATATACCGTAGGGGTGGGCCAAGGGCTGTCGCCTTCAAGCGACTGGGGTCGTAGACATTTGTGGCAGTGGAGTTGACGGTTTAACTCGGAGAGTGGATTTTCTACTATAAATTCCTCCGTATAGACTCCGAGTGTTGTGCCGAATTGCGGCACACTTAGTCAACGTACTGTGCCCTCTAAACGGAATTGGACTGCGCCCGGGTTGTCATATTGGGCCATCACTGTCTGCAAGGTGAAAGTGGTGCAGAACTCGAGTGTGAGTTCCAAATATGTGGGCTCGATGAGAGAGAAAAATTGCTCCCACAGCTCGGTTGATATGAAGGCTCGAATATCGGCTGCTAGTCTGACTTGTTCTACGGCGTTCCAGTCAATGCACCTTCCGATACCGAGCGGTCTTTCCCGGAATGCCTTATATCGTTCTTCATGAGCTTCTTAAGAGAATTGAAGGAGGCGGTGTCTTATTTCGGTAGAGGCACTGGCTAAAGACGAGCCGGGTCCTTTTCGTTTTTTCGAGCTCGGGGCTGTTGATCTCTTTCCTCGAGATGATGACATTGTACCTGAAAATACTGGATATTCAAGTAGTGTTTGTACCAATATTGTCATCTAGACCCAAAATGCTAAATATGATTATTCACCTATGATCAACCTATTCTAATTTCACATAGGAAAAATTGTAATCAATGGAAACATGAAATCTATCTAGCAATCGATAAGTAGCAACAAACAATCAAGATTTTCACTATGAATATTCATAGGGAATGAAATATTGAGACAAGCTTCTAAAAAATAAATCATGCCAAAACGAAAATAAAGCAAATAAAATGAAATTTATCAATCTTTTAGCCAAGAGAATGAAGTAATGGATGGAACCAGGGGTGTGATGGTGTGCATCGATCGAGCACGGGTGGAGCACGGTGGTGCTGTGGTGTTTTCTGCAAGTGCACGGCTGTGGTGAAGGGGTGGACTACTGCAGGACGGCTGTGGCGTGGGCGTGGGGTGCAGTTTTGTAAGGTTTTTTGGGAAAAAAATAGGTTGAGAGGTTTCTTAGGGAGTTTGGGATTTGGGTGTGGCCGAAATGGGAGAAAAGGAGGCTATAAAAATTTTTTAGGGTTGATTATGAGGAGGGCGATGATTAAAGTTGCTTAAATAAGGGTAGGGGCACGTGCAGGTACCACGCCCGTGCTCTATTTTAATCGGCCCGTGTTTTTCGTGATTTTAAATTTTGGGCACGTTCAGGTGTTCAGCCATGGCCATGGGTTTTGTGGCATGCCCGTGTTATTCTTCACACGGTCCTTTAGAACGAGCGTGTTCTGCCCGTGTTCGACAAGTCAGTATGTTGGCACGGTTGGAAAGCATGGTCGTGTTTGGCCCGTGTTCAACAAGTCAGTAACCTAGCACGGGTAGTCAGCACGGGCGTGGTCTGTTATCGCAACCCGTGTTGGGACAAGAAATTCTTCTCTATTTGTGCACGGTTACTGGCACACCCGTGGTTTGTCCCTTGGCTTCCACATGGCCACGAGCACGCCCGTGTGCAAGGCCGTGTGTTCTAAAACCTACGCTTTTATTAGACTAATTTAGTATGGAGTTAGATGCTGAAAAATTAAAAGTAAAATGTTAGGGAAGTTAGTGCTCGGGTTGCCTCCCGAGAAGCACTTATTTAAAGTCTTAAGCTAGACTTTCCCTGTTTTCATTTCTAAAAGAAGGTTCATGGAGCTGAAGCTCCTCTCTCATATCCCTAAAATCTGCACCATTATAAATTTTGAGTTGATGGCCATTTACCTTGAATGTGCCTTTAGTGGGATGAGTTACCTCAATTGTGCCATATGGAAAAATTGTTTTAATCATGAATGGGCCTGACCATCTTGATTTCAACTTCCCAGGAAATAGTTTAAGCCTTGAGTTGTATAGCAGGACTAAATCCCCTATTTCGAAATGTTTCGACTTCTTTAGGCGAGCATCATGGCGTCATTTTGTTGCCTCCTTGTATAGCTTCGAGTTTTCGTAGCCTCAGCTCTCCATTCGTCTAACTCGTTCATCTGCATCATTCTTTTTTTTTCCTGCACTTTTAAGATCGTAATTTAAAAACTTTATGGCCCAAAAAGCTTTGTGTTCTAACTCGAATGGTAGATGACAGCTTTTCCCATATACAAGTTTGTATGGGGATGTCCCTAGAGGTGTTTTAAATGCTGTTCTATAGGCCCATAAGGCATCATCTACTTTTAATGACCAATCTTTTCTATTTGATTCAACCGTTTTATCTAGGATGCACTTAAGTTCTCAGTTTACTACTTCAACTTGCCCACTGGTTTGAGGGTGATATGGGGTAGCTACTCTGTGATGTACTCCATATTTCTTTAGAACTTTTTCGAATTGAGTATTACAGAAATGAGTGCCCCTATCACTAATGATAGGTCTAGGTGTTCCAAAATGTGAGAACAGTTTCTTGAGAAACTTAACTACTACCCTAGCATCATTGGTAGGTAAAGCTTTCGCTTCTACCCATTTTAACATGTAATCAACTGCCACTAGGATGTATTTATTTCCAAATGAGCTAGGAAATGGTCCCATAAAATCAATACCCCATACATCAAATATTTCACATGATAACATATATGTTTGAGGCATTTCATCACGTTTAGAAATATTACCTGTTCTTTGGCATTTATCACACGAAGTAACATACCTGTTGGCATCTTTGAATAGAGTGGGCCAATAAAAACCTGATTCGAGTATTTTATGTGCTGTCTTAATGCCACTGTAATGTCCTCCTGAAGGTCCTGTATGGCAATGTTCCAGGATCTTGCTTGCTTCTGCTTTTGTAACGCATCTTCGAATTACCTGATCTGCACATATACGGAGAAGAAAGGGATATTCCCAAAAATAGTTTTTCACATCAGCAAAGAATCACTTTTTTTGGTGATGTGTTAGTCTTTTTGACAAGATGTTAGCAGCTAAATAATTTGCAGTATTTGCAAACCATGGTACCTCAGAATGTGTTATAGAGAAGAGTTGTTCTTCGGGAAATGAATCGTTTATCACATTTTCAGCAAGCTCTCCAATATGTGGATTCTCAAGTTTGGAGAGGTGATCTGTCGCAAGATTCTTAGCTCCTTTCTTATCTTGTATTTCCAAATCAAATTCCTGTAAGAGTAAAATCCATCGTATGGGTCTAGGTTTTGCATTAGGTTTGATTAAAAGATAACGAAGAGCTGAATGGTCAGTGTAAACGACGACTTTAGACAATATTAGATACTGCCTAAATTTGTCAAAAGCAAAAACTACAGCTAGTAATTCTTTTTCTGTGGTGGTGTAGTTCTCTTGTGCGGGTGTTAATGTTCTGCTGGCATAATAAATTGGCTGAAAATGCTTGTCTCTTCATTGTCCTAAAACTGCATGACAAATCATAATTGTAACATATTTTAACCCACATTTAATATGCTTTTCGATGATTTATTCCTTGATTTTTATAAAAAGGTGCTTGTAATCTTTTCTTTTCATGTCTTAGACCCAGGAAAGCACCCGAGGATGAAAAGAACACAAATTGGGCCCAAAACAGAGTAAACAGGCCTTAATACGAAAGTGACACAGCCTAACCCAAAGTCCACATGGTCGTGCCACGACGATTACCTAGAGCATGGCCTCTACTCCGACTCATACGACCGTGCCCCAAATTAGAAGTCCTAACACGGCCTGACCCCGAGTCACACGGGCGTGTGACATGGCCGTGTCTCTATTGCTGGAAAGAACAATTTCAGTCGGAAAAGGATACTTAGGGAGAAAGAATCGCATTCCAAGAGCCTATATATATCCCTCAAGTGCCACTTTTGAAAAGGCATCAAAGCTAGGCCAAGGAGCCAAGCCGAGAAGGTCAGAATTAGGAAATAACGCGAGGATAGCCAGTTGATCCATCCCAAGAAGCCAGAGTTATACTTGAGACGGCAGAATTCTCCTTCAATTCCTTCAGGGGGTTTTAGGAATTTCTTATGTTTTGTTTTATCTTTTCTCTTGCGATGTTTTCTTTATTCATTATGAACTAAACCCCTCAGATACCTAAAGGGGATGAAACCTAGACGAATCTTGTTATTTGATTTTTAAGTTATATGATGAATTACTTAGGTTGTTCTTAATTATGTTGCTTAATCCAAATCTAATGTGCTTAGGTGGAGGAGGAATAGACCCTACCTAAGAGAAGATCTAACATAATTAAGTGGAGTTGATTGAACGCTTAGAGATAGGGTTATGAGATTTTGCCGGATTAGGGTGAAACCTAATATGGGAGTCCATTGTTCGATTTACTGCTATCCTAAGGGGTTATTAGAAGCGAACGAGAGTTCCACAATTAACCTAAGGTTAGACATTATTTACCTCGAGAGAGGGTTTAATATAGGTTAGGGAGTCTTACGGATCAAGCTAAGTAAATAGATCATATAATTAAGGGTTAGATAACAAGTGAAATCTAGGTGGATTCTTTCTGAGGGTATCGTCGTGATCAATTGAGTTTTCTTCAAGTTATTTTCCAATTCATCCTTTTTGTCTTTGTGTTCTTAGTTTAGTTCTTGTCGATTTAGGTTAGAACAATCTTTACTTTAATTTTAAAGGCTAAATATTAAAAAGGAAGTTAGTATTAATACTTTTAGTTCCTTTGGGTTCGATAATCCGGTCTTGCCTAAGCTATAATACTACCCGATAGGTACACTTGCCTTTAATCATTGTCAGAGTTAATCTCCAGGTTCGATCATTCTTTTATAAATTTTTAAAGCTCTGATTTCAGCGATCCAGTTTTTGGCGCCGTTGCCGGGGAACTAAAATATTAAGAAAACTCTATTTTGCCATAAATGTTATTTTTTGCAATTTATTCTTTCTATTTTTATTTTTTTCTATTTTGCTGAAAATTTCTTTCTTTCTTTTTCCAGCAGGTATCTCTAGTTCATGACTAGAAGGAACCCAAGAGGACCTTTGGTATACGACAGTGATATTGAAGCAATCGCTCATAGGAATCGTCGGGAAATAAGGCGAACCCTAAATTACATAAAAAGAGAAGAAGAAGATGAATCCAATCCTACTGAAGGGATGGACGAAAACCACCCACCACCACGTGATTTGGGGGACAATAATGCTCCACGCACAATGTTTGATTATGCGAAACCGCATTTGACAGGAGCGGAATCAAGTATTGTTAGGCCTGCTATATCTGCTAACAATTTTGAATTAAAGCCTAACATAATACAAATGATTCAACAGTTTGTTCAATTTGATGGTTTGTAGGACGAAGATCCAAACACGCATATAGCTAACTTTTTAGAGTTCTATGATACCTTCAAAATAAATGGCGTTTCTGATAATGCCATACGTCTTCGGTTATTCCCTTTTTCATTGAGAAATAAAGCTAAACAGTGGTTAAACTCGTTACAACGAGGGTCAATCACTAGATGGGATCAAATGATCGAAAAGATTTTAATAAAATATTTTCCACCGGCCAAAACAGCCAAATTACGGAATGATATCTCTTCTTTTGTGCAGATGGATTTAGAGACACTGTACGATGCATGGGAGAGATTTAAAGATCTCTTGAGGAGGTGCCCACACCATGGCCTACCCTTGTGGCTACAAGTTCAAACCTTCTATAACGGTGTAAACCCCTTAACGAGGCAATTAATTGACTCAGCCGCCAGCGGAACTCTAAACAACAAAACTCCAGAAGCATCATACGAGTTCATTGAGGAGATGTCACTGAATAATTATCAATGGCAGGCTTCAAGAACCAAACCAACAAAATCAACAGGAGTCTTTAACGTCGATGTAGTGACCATGCTATCAACGTAGCTAGAGATGATGAATAAAAAGCTTGATAGTTTATGTTCTTCGCAGGCACATCCAGTCATGCAGTGTGACACAAGTGGAACTGTGGCGAATCTTGAGTACCCACCCTACCAACCGGAAGTAGAAAGCGACCAGATGAACTATATAGGTAATAACTTCTGATCCAATAATAATCCTTATAGTAACAATTAAAATCCAGGTTGGAGGAACCACCCAAATTTTTCGTGGGGAGGACAAGGAAATCAAGGAAATCAAAGGCAACAACCTCCTCAAAATTTCCAAAATCAGCCTTATCCACAAGAGAAGAAAGCAACCCACGAGGAGGTGCTAACAAAATCAGAAAACACAGAAAAACGCCTACAAGACATCGAGAGAACACTTAAAGATCAACAAACATCAATTGAAAAACTTACTGAGTCATGTGGGGAACTCACTAAGACGGTTGGATTACTTACTAAGATGATCTGTGCAACACGAGCAGAAATTTTTCCTAAAGGGACAGAACAGGTAAAAGCAGTCACACTAAGAAGTGGAAAGGAATTAGGCGACCCAAAGAAACAAACCCCAAACGAAGATAACAAGGCAAGCGATAAGGAGATTGAGGATGTAACTCCAGTCCGCAATGAGAACAAACCACCAATCCCATATCCAGCAAAGTTAAAAAAGGAACAAATTGATGCCCAATACGGTAACTTTCTTGAACTTTTTAAACAAATACATATTAACTTACCCTTTGTTGAAGCCATTTCACAGATGCCGAAGTACGCAAAATTCTTAAAGGAACTCCTGACGAATAAAAGAAAACTTGAAGAAGTGTCAACAGTGGAACTTAATGAAGAGTGCTTAGCCATCCTCCAAAATAAGCTACCAACCAAATTAAAAGACCCAGGAAGTTTTACTATCCCTTGTTTAATTGGTAGCTTGAACGTTAAGAAAGCATTAGCTGATTTAGGTGCCAGTATAAATTTAATGCCTTACAAAATGTTTAAACAATTAGATCTTGGGGAACCAACACCCACTAGGATAAGTATTCAGCTAGCAGATAGATCCATTAAATATCCTAGAGGAGTTATCGAAGATGTCTTGGTAAAAACTGATAAATTTATTTTCCCTGTTGATTTTGTAGTGTTAGACATGGATGAAGACATTAATGTTCCTTTAATCCTAGGGCGTCCTTTTTTAGCCACTGCTAGAGCTCTTATTGATGTAGGTGATGGTAAACTCGCTCTAAGGATAGGTGATGAAGAAATCATTTTTCAAATTTATGATGCCATGCGATATTCTAAAGAACAAGATGATTCTTGTTATTTTGTTGATACTAATGACCATATTATTCAAAACTCATTTCAGGAAATCATACATGACGACACGATGGAACTGTGCCTAACTCAAGAAGAGGGGGAAGAAGATGAAGAGGATGAGTTGAATCTGAATACATCGTCATCCAGTCAAATGAAAGAAGAAAGCATTGGAAATGATGACGAAATAAAACAGAAACCCTCCATCGAAGAGCCACCCAAATTGGAATTAAAACAGTTACCAAAACACTTAACATATGCATTCCTCGAGGACAATTTTACGCTACCGGTAATTATCTCTTCAAAATTAGAACCCAAGGAAAAAGAGGAGCTGATAAAAGTGCTAAGAGAACACAAGAAAGCCATAGCTTGGAAAATTTCTGACATCAAGGGAATAAGCCCTGCGTTCTGCACCCACAAAATTTTAATGGAAGAAGAATACAAGCCATGTGTGCAACCCCGGAGACGGTTAAACCCCAACATGAAAGAAGTGGTTAAAGCTGAGGTAATTAAACTTCTAGATGCGGGAATAATTTATCCTATTTCTGACAGCACTTGGGTGAGTCCTGTGCAGGTAGTTCTAAAGAAAGGAGGAATGACGGTAGTGCCCAATGAAAAGAATGAGTTAATTCCCACAAGAATAGTTACAGGTTGGAGAGTCTGTAAAGACTATAGAAAGCTGAATGATGCCACCAGAACAGATCATTTCCCTCTGCCCTTCATAAATCAAATGTTGGAAAGATTATCAGGGCACATGTACTACTACTTCTTGGACGGACTCTCCGGCTACTTCCAAATTCCCATAGCTCTTGAAGATCAAGAGAAGACGACATTTACATGCCCATACGATACGTTCACTTATCGTAGAATGCCTTTTGGATTATGTAATGCTCCTGCTACTTTTCAGCGTTGCATGTTGGCAATCTTTGACGAACTCGTGGAAGACGTCATGGAGGTATTTATGGAGGTAATTCTTTCATCTTTGCCTTAAAAATTTAAAACGAGTTCTAATGAGATGTGGGGAAACAAACCTTGTTTTGAACTGGGAAAAATGTCACTTTATGGTTAGAGAAGGAATTGTGTTGGGACATAAGATTTCTACTAAAGGGATTGAGGTAGATAAAGCAAAGGTTGAAACCATAGAAAAACTACCTCCCCCTAGCTCCGTTAAGGCTATTAGAAGCTTTTTAGGACATGCAGGGTTCTATAGAAGATTTATTAAGGACTTTTCTAAAATAGCTAAGCCTTTGACAAAATTACTAGAAAAAGATGTCCCTTTTAATTTCAATCAGGAATGTTTAGATGCATTTATTATCCTTAAGGATAAATTAATAAATGCGCCGATTATAATTGCACCTGATTGGAACTTACCCTTTGAACTAATGTGTGATGCAAGTGATTTTGCAGTAGGTGCAGTTTTGGGACAACGAAGAGACAAACATTTTCAGCCAATTTACTACGCTAGCAGAACATTAACACCCGCACAAGAAAACTACACCACCACAGAAAAAGAATTGCTAGCTGTAGTTTTTGCTTTTGATAAGTTTAGACAATATTTAATATTGTCTAAAGTTGTCGTTTACACTGACCATTCGGCTCTTCGTTATCTTTTAAACAAACCTGATGCAAAACCAAGACTCATAAGATAGATTTTACTTTTAAAAGAATTCGACTTGGAAATACAAGATAAGAAGGGAGCCGAGAATCTTGCAGTAGATCACCTTTCTAGACTTGAAAATCCACACACCAAAGAGCTCGACGAAAGTGAAATAAATGTTTCATCTCCCGAAGAACAACTCTTCTCTATAACACATTCTGAGGTGCCATGGTCCGTAAATATTGCGAATTATTTAGCAGCTAACGTTTTGCCAAGAAAATTAACACATCACCAAAAGAAGCGATTCTTTGTTGATGTGAAAAATTATTTTTGGGAAGATCCCTTTCTTTTCCGCATATGTGCAGATCAGGTAATTCGAAGATGTGTTACAAAGACAGAAGCAAGCAAAATCTTGGAGCATTGCCATTCTGGACCGTCAGGAGGACACTACAGTGAGATTAATACGGCACACAAAATTCTCGAATCATGTTTTTATTGGCCCACTCTAATTAAAGATGCCAACAGGTATGTTGCCTCATGTGATAGATGTCAAATAATAGGTAATATTTCTAAATGTGATGAAATGCCTCAAACATATATGCTATCATGTGAAATATTTGATGTATGGGGTATTGATTTCATGGGACCATTCCCTAGTTCATTTGGAAACAAGTACATTCTAGTAGCAGTTGATTACATGTCAAAATGGGTAGAAGCGGAAGCTTTACCTACCAATGATGCTAGGGTAGTAGTCAAGTTTCTCAAGAAGCTGTTTTCCCGATTTGGCACACCAAGAGCCATCATTAGTGATAGGGGTACTCATTTCTGTAATACTCAATTTGAAAAAGTCCTAAAAATGGAGTATACCACAGGACAGCCACCCCATATCATTCTCAAACCAGTGGGCAAGTTGAGGTAGCAAACCGAGAACTTAAGCGCATTCTAGAAAAAACGGTTGAATCAAATAGAAAAGATTGGGCTGTTAAAGTAGATGATGCTTTATGGGCCTATAGAACAGCTTTCAGAATACCTCTAGGGACATCCCCTTACAAACTTGTATACGGGAAAAGCTGTCATCTACCATTCGAATTAGAACACAAATCTTTTTGGGCAATAAAAAATTTTGAATTCTGACCTCAAAATTGCAGGAAAGAGAAGAATGATGCAGATGAACGAGCTGGACGAATGGAGAACGGAAGCCTATGAGAACTCAAAACTATACAAGGAAGGAACAAAGCGACGCCACGATGCTCGTCTCAAGAATTCAAAACAATTCGAAGTAGGAGACCTGGTTCTACTATACAACTCAAGGCTTAAACCATTCCCAGGAAAGCTGAAATCAAGATGGTCAGGCCCATTTATGATCAAAACAATTTTCCCATATGGCACCATCGAGGCAACTCATCCCACCAAAGGCACATTGAAGGTAAATGGTCACCGACTTAAAATTTATAATGGTGCAGATTTTGGAGATATGAGAGAGGAGCTTATGCTCCATGAGCCTTCTTTTAGAACCAAAAACAGGGAAAGTTTAGCTTAAGACTATAAACAAGCGCTTCTCGGGAGGCAACCCGAGCACTAACCCACTAAAATTTTATTTTCACTTTCTAACACCACACTAAAATAGTCAAAAGAAGTGCATTTTTTTAACACGGCCTTGAACACGGGCTTGTCCATGGCCGTGTGAAAGACAGGGGACCACCCACAAGCGTGCCAAGAGCCATGCCCAAATAGGGAAAAATCTCTATCGATTAACACGAGCTGCAATACCAGACCACGCCCGTGCCATCTAAGCATGCAAGGACACTGACTTATCGAGCACGGGAATCACACGCCCGTGTGCCACAACCGTG
Organism: Gossypium australe; assembly: GCA_005393395.2. Classification (NCBI taxonomy): domain Eukaryota; kingdom Viridiplantae; phylum Streptophyta; class Magnoliopsida; order Malvales; family Malvaceae; genus Gossypium; species Gossypium australe. Next base: position 15,108,644 of record CM016615.1, on the reverse strand, counting down.
CGAAGCTACTGACTTGCACACCACGGGCGAAACACGGCCTTGCCATACGAAGATACAGACTTGCCACACACTGGCTACACATGCCCGTGCATCCTAACCGTGCCAACACTCTAATTTATCAAGCACGGGCGTGCCCAATGGACACACGGTCGTGCTAAGAAACCTGAACGCACCCAAACCTGAAAATCGCGAAAAACACAGGAGATTTCAAATTGACACGGCGTGGCGTCGAACCGTGCCCCCTCCCCTATATATAAAACTTAACCGTCATCCCCCCCAAACCTAACCCTAAAATCAGTTTTAAGCCTCCCTTCTCCAAAAATCCGGCCACACAACCAAATCTCTCCACCCAAAACCGCCTCCCCTCGCCGTTTTTCTCCAAAAACCACCCAAAACCAGCCACACACCCGCACCAGAGTTGTGCTACCAAGCACCACACCCACGCCACCGCCGTGTTCGTGCAGCAGAGCCACCGCCATCGCCGTGCCCCGCCCATGTTGATCATTTCACACCCTGGTTCCCTTTCTTGATTAAATATTTGATAAACTTTATTGCATTCTTGTTTATTTACAGATTTTGTTTAGATTTAGTCTCAAATGCATGATTGTTAGGAAATTTGTTTTAAGTACCCATAATGTTCATTGGTTGTTAGATTTTACACTCATTTTATTCTTGACCTTTAAAATTGATACATTACTCTGCCCACTATTGTTCGAGAAAATTGCAATTTAACATGCTCATAAATTCTCAAATTTTTCATGCCTTAATGTGGAATATGATGGTTGTGTTATTGTGGAAGCCTGAAACTGTTTTATATTTGATTACAAATTTCAGGTACCATGTCAACATCTCGAATCGAACGAGCAGCCCCAAGCAAGAAAAGAAAGGGGCCCTGATCATCCTCCGCAAATGCCTCTACCGAGCTTCGACACTCATTCCTCAGATTCCCTCAAGCAACTCAGGATGAACGGTACAAAATAATCCGGGGTAGACCCCTAGGCACCGGCAGGCGAATTGACTGGAACGCAGTGCAGCAAGTTGGGCTCACAACAGATATTCAGGCATTACTCTCAATCGACCCGTAGGGGAACTTCTTCTCAATCGACGAGCCCACATATTTGGAGCTCACATTGGAATTTTGCACCACCTTCACATTGCAAACGGTGACGACTAAGTTTGACGACCCGGGTGCTATCCAATTCTTTTTAGGGGGCTCAGTGCGTCGATTAAGCGTACTACAATTCGGTGAGGCTCTCGGACTTTACACGCCGAAATTCATAGAAGAAAACCCACCTGCCGAATTAAAACGAGAGCTCCACTACACTCCGCTCGAATGCTGGCAAAGTCTACGCCCCACTACAAGCCAATACAACCCCAGCCGCTCTAAGGCGACGCACTTCCCCCAGCCCTAAGGTATATGCACACCATTCTCGCGCACACCATCACAGGGCGCAGAGAGAGCATCGGCGTCGTAAACAAGCACGACGTCTACTTCCTATCATGCATGTCTGAAGGACATGTTTTCGACTTGGCATATTTTATCGCATGCGCGATTCAGTATCAGACAGAGCCACACAAGAAGGGGATTTTGTCAATGGGGCCATACATTACAAGGCTGGCTCGACACTTCAGCCTCCTCAACACCGACGATCAGATCACCTCCCTCACACTGATAGGCAACATGGTACCTCAAGGCATCCAGACGATGCTACACATGGGGATGATCAAACAACGTTGAGGTACCAACCCCCCTCAGTACAAACTGCAGACACCCACAAATGAGGGAGAGGACGAGGACATTCCTGAAGATGTCCCACCACCATCAGAGGAGGCACTGAATCCGAGCCAGCACCCATACCGAGCAGCAACATCATTGGTAGACATCTCGGCACGACTCGATCGATTCGAGATGCATTTCGCTAAAAACACTCAGCGCTTCGATGGGTTAAAGGCAACACTTCAACAAATATGCCAGCACTTACACATTTCATCATCGGCACCACCACCAGATCCAACCAACGATGAGGACTTCTGAGTCCTTTTAATTTGTTACCTTACATTATATTTTCTTTATTTTAAGTTTTTCTTTTGTGTTGTTTTTTTTTTAATTTCAACTTTTCTTATTACAAACTTTCACAATTGGCTATCTAATTATTCAAAGCAGTCCTAACCACATATCTATTACATTGTCAATAACTAGTGATTTTGCAGAATACGATACACATTCCACAAACACAAATGCTCAACTAGGAAGAAATACACAAAAAGAGTCACCTAATGCCACACACTTTCCACATCATCTAAGGATCTCATCCGTAAATTCAGGAAATAACACCTTCCCTCTTATCTTTTGATTACACACTAATTTTCATTATTTATCTTTGTACATTAAGGGCAATGTACATCTTAAGTGTGGGGGGGTAAACATACCTAACTTTTTGCATTATTCTCAAATCCCTGATTTAGTCTTGTTTTAATGCAAAGTTTTCATATTACTAATTAGGATGAAATTTCTGATGATTTGTGATTTTTATTGACATGTTTTAAAATAAGTCATAGTCAATTGTACACTGATGATTAAATTTAAAAGAAAACTAGAGAATTAAGCATGATAAGTCCCTTTTTCACAAATTAAAATTGTGCTAGGTTGTTGACCTAAATTTAAATACTACCTTGAAATTTGAAATTTACAAGGATAATGTCAAAACACCCATAATTTTTGTAAGATTTTGAACCTTATAAAGCATACATTCTTTTTCATGCTTATTTCCTTGATTATGAGTGTGTCTACCATGAATTGATATTCTAGAACTTGCCTCGTTTATGCATGTTGAGACCACATTTTTTATTTGATATACAGAGATGATAAAGACACCTAGGTTTTAACCCATTAACTCCACTAAATAGCCAACCTTTACAATTAACCCCTAGTGAACCCTATTGATCCTAACAAACCCTTTTTATTGACTCACCTACTAATATTAACCCAAAGCCTCTTTGTATTCACCCTTTCTTTTGACTACCCCTAAATCAAGGATTGAGTTGATCAAGTTACCTAATTTTATGATTATAGTAGTTAAATCAGTCTTGTATTACTTAGGTTGTTCTTAATTAAAAACAAAAAAAAATTCAAATTATTCAAATCTTAGTAGTATGAAAAGAGAGCTTACACAATCAAAATCCATTCTCAAAAGAGAAGCTCGTATTAGTAGGTTTATTAATTTTTAGTTGGGGATATTTCAGTATCTTTAGGTAGGTACTCATCAATTAAATCCCGATTCTAACCCTCTAATTTCAGCCTTTAACCACACCTTGACCCTAGCCCCATTACAACCCTGATAAAGACCTTTTTGATCTGTTTATCATCTCATATTGCAGTGGTGAAGATTTGATTTTCAGGCAAGCCTATGGGATTAACTTTTCAGGTTCGACTTGCGAGTGATCTTTTTCCTGAACCTTAAACACTTTAGAGAGATTTGAGTGAATCTTAAAGTGAGGACATCAACCCTTTTTGGTTTTGAATTGAAAAGGTAGTCATTTAAATAAAGGGAGATACCTATGTTTTCGAAAGTATAAACTCATGACTTATCTCGTTTAAATTTTTAGGACTCTTTGAATTGAATTATCCATGTATAAATTACCTATGAATTATGATAAAACATTGTTGATAAGAATTGTAGATCATGGAAAGTTCGTTTTAATTGTAAGTTGAGAATTTTGCTTGAGGACAAGCAAAAGCTTAAGTGTGGGGGTATTTGATAAATCGTAATTGTAACATATTTTAACCCACATTTAATATGCTTTTCGATGATTTATTCCTTGATTTTTATAAAAAGGTGCTTGTAATCCTTTCTTTTCATGTCTTAGACCCAGGAAAGCACTCGAGGATGAAAAAAACACAAATTGGGCCCAAAACAGAGTAAACGGGCCTTAGTGCGAAAGTGACACGGCCTGACCCAAAGTCCACACGGCCGTGCCTCGACGATTACCTAGAGCACGACCTCAACTCCGACTTACATGGTCGTGCCCCAAATTAGAAGTCCTAGCACGGCTGACCCCGAGTCACACGGGCATGTGACATGGCCATGTCTCTATCGCTGGAAAGAACAATTTCAGTCAGAAAAGGATACTTAGGGAGAAAGAATCGCATTCCAAGAGCCTATATATATATATCCACTAAGTGCCACCTTTGAAAAGGCATCAAAGCTAGGCCAATGAGCCAAGCCGAGAAGGTCAGAATTAGGAAATAACGCGAGGATAGCCAGTTGATCCATCCCAAGAAGCCGGAGTTTTACTCAAGACGGCGGAATTCTCCTTCAATTCCTTCAGGGGGTTTTAGAAATTTCTTATGTTTTGTTTTATCTTTTTTATTGCGATGTTTTCTTTATTCATTATGAACTAAACCCCTCAGATACCTGAAGGGGATGAAACCTAGACGAATCTTGTTATTTGATTTTTAAGTTATATGATGAATTACTTAGGTTGTTCTTAATTATGTTGCTTAATCCAAATCTAATGTGCTTAGGTGGAGGAGGAATAGACCCTACCTAAGGGAAGATCTAACATAATTAAGCAGAGTTGATCGAACGCCTAGAGATAGGGTTACAAGATTTTGCCGGATTAGGGTGAAACCTAATATGGGAGTCCATTGATCAATTTACTGCTATCCTAGGGGGTTATTATAAGCGAACAAGAGTTCCACTAATTAACCTAGGGTTAAACGTTATTCGCCTCGAGAGAGGGTTTAATATAGGTTAGGGAGTCTTACGGATCAAGCTAAGTAAAGAGATCGTATAATTAAGGGTTAGATAACAAGTGAAGTCTAGGTGGATTCTTTCTAAGGGTATCGTCGTGATCAATTGAGTTTTCTTCAAGTTATTTTCCAATTCATCCTTTTTGTCTTTATGTCCTTAGTTTAGTTCTTGTCGATTTAGTTTAGAACAATCTTCACTTTAATTTTAAAGGCTAAATATTAAAAAGAAAGTTAGTATTAATACTTTTAGTTCCTTTGGGTTCGATAATCCGGTCTTGCCTAAGCTATACTACTGTTCGATAGGTCACTTGCCTTTAATCGTTGTCAGAATAAGTCTCCAGGTTCGATCATTCTTTTATAAATTTTTAAAGCTCTGATTTCAGCGATCACTGCACCTACTGCAAAATCACTTGCATCAGACATTAGTTCAAAGGGTAAATTCCAATCAGGTGCAATTAAAATTGGAGCATTTATTAATTTATCCTTAAGGACGTTAATTGCATCTAAACATTCCTAATTGAAATTGAAAGGAACATCTTTTTCGAGCAATTTTGTTAAAGGCTTAGCTATTTTAGAAAAATCTTTAATAAATCTTCTATAGAACCTTGCATGTCTTAAAAAGCTTCTAATAGTCTTAATTGAACTAGGGGCGGTAATTTTTCTATGGTTTCAACCTTAGCTTTATCTAACTCAATCCCTTTACTAGAAATCTTATGTCCTAATACAATCCCTTCTCTAACCATGAAGTGACATTTTTCCCAATTCAAAACAAGGTTTGTTTCCTCACATCTCATTAGAACTCGTTTTAAATTTTAAGGCAAAGATGGAAAGAATTATCGAATACCGAGAAATCATCCATAAATACCTCCATAATGTCTTCCACAAGTTCGTCGAAGATTTCCAGCATGCAACGCTGAAAAGTAGCAAGAGTATTACATAATCCAAAAGGCATTCTACGATAAGCAAACGTACCATATGGGCATGTAAATGTTGTCTTCTCATGATGCTATTGGAATTTGGAAGTAGCTGGAGAGTCCATCCAAGAAACAGTAGTACATATGCCTGGATAGTCTCTCTAACATTTGATCTATAAAGGGTAGAGGGAAGTGATCTTTTCTAGTGGCATTGTTCAGCTTTCTATAGTCTATACAGACTCTCCATCCTGTAACTATTCTTGTAAGGATTAACTCATTTTTTTTATTGGGCACCACAGTCATACCTTCTTTCTTTGGAACTACCTACACAGGACTTACCCAAGTACTGTCAGAAATAGGATAAATTATTCCTGCATCTAGAAGTTTAATTACCTCGGCTTTGACCACTTCTTTCTTTGGGTTTATGCGTCTTTGAGGCTGCACATACGGCTTGTATTCCTCTTCCATTAAAATTTTGTGGGTGCAGAATGATGGGCTTATACCCTTGATGTCAGAAATTTTCCAAGCTATGGCCCTTTTATGTTCTCTTAGTACCTGTATCAACTCCTCTTTTTCCTTAGGTTCTAACTCTGAAGAGATAATTACTGGTAGCGTAGAATTTTCCCCAAGGTAAATGTTTTGGTTGTTGTTTTAATTCTAATTTGGGTGGTTCATCAACAGAGGGTTTTTGTTTTAAGTCGTCATCGACTTCAATGCTTTCTTTTTCCGTTTGTCTTGATGATGATATTTTTAATTTTAACTCGTGGACTTCATCTTCTTCCCCCTCTTCTTGAGTGTGACACAGTTCCATCGTGTCATCATGTAGAATTTCCTGTAATGAGTTTTGAATGATATGATCAGTGGTATCAACAAAATAACAGGAATCATCTTGTTCTCTAGAATATTTCATGGCATCATAAATTTGAAAGATAATTTTCTCATCACCTATCCTCAATGCGAGTTTACCATCCCCTACATCGATAACAGCCCTAGCAGTAGCTAAAAAAGGGCGCCCTAGAATTAAGGGAACCACAATGTCCTCATCCATGTCAAGCACAACAAAATCAACGGGGAAAATAAACTTATCAATTTTTACCAAAACATCTTCAATAACTCCTCTAGGATATTTAATAGATCTATCAGCTAACTGAATACTCATCCTAGTGGGTTTTGGTTCCCCAAGATCTAGTTGTTTAAACATTTTGTAAGGCATTAAATTATTACTGGCACCTAGATCAGCTAACGCCTTCTTAATATTTAAGCTACCAATTAAACAAGGAATAGTAAAACTTCTGGGTCTTTTAATTTGTTTGGTAACTTGTTTTGGAGGATGGTGGAGCATTCTTCATTAAGTTCCACCGTCAATATTGTAAGAGTATGCCCAAAGATCAATCATGAGATGGTTGTAATAACATACTTAATTTACCATGTTTATTAATATAAAGCGTTGTCATTATTATTTCAGTTTTTCTTTCTGTGTGTATAGATAAACTGTTTTATAATAATGTCCTGAGAATAATATGATTATTCTTAAAAGATCCTTAGTTGAGTATTATTGTTGACTAGGACAATAATAATGCATTAAGACTAACATGTAGTTGATTGATGATAAAGAGTTGTCATTGATATGGAGTGTCAAAATCAATGCATGAATATGTGTGTTAGAGAACAACATATTGGATTGACCCGCTATGAGTATGTTTCTTGGATTATTATGTAATTGTCACAACATTACTCATAGTGATTAATATGTATATGATCCTCAGACTTGAGATCATTATTATCCCAGCATCATGAGTTGTATATTTTGATACAGTCAAACGTACACAGTAACAGGTTGTTCTATAAAGGCTGATGTTGGATATACCACAATATATGTAGAGGGATATGGTTGATCAATAAAGGATAAGTCCCTCCTACATAATAGGAGTAATATCTTAGGCCACTTGATTGAGTGAGACTAGAAATGCATGGCCATGCTCAAATAAGTTGATATGAGATGTCATACTAATTTGTATATCATAGTCTACTCAAGATATCAAGAAACATGGGATGGATTATGCAAGTGTGACTATCCCATGACTTGTATCCGTTCCAGAGATAAAGGACTTAAGGATTAATCCATGAAAGGTTAATCACGAAAGGTTATGTCGAATCATGACTTCTTGTAACTTAGGTAGCAATGATGCATTGCTAGATGCCACTCATTGTCTGTGACAATAGAATCGTTCTAGTATTACTGCTAACGTTGCAAGAACCTACAGGGTCACACCCTATGGTTGAAATGAACGGAATAAAATATAGTTGGTATTGTGCTTGGTTGTCACATAAATTAAATTAATTAAAGAATTAATTTAATTGGGCAATCAAATATTGAACATATTATATGTACAAGGATGTTGTACACATAATGATAACATAATTTTATTAATATATGAATTTGGTTCATATATAAATTTAAATAAATATAGTTTACCGGAATCCTTATTATAATTAATGTAATTGTAATTTTCAGATATAATTAATCTAATTATAATTTTCGGTTAAAAACTTTATTGTATTTATTTAATCTTGTAATACATTCAAGACATACCAATTATAGAAGGCCCAATTAAGAGGATACCTATTATAAAAGGCCCAATGAGAAAGGCACCCATTATAAAAGGTATTAAAAGGAGACAAAACTAAATATGAAAACCCTAAGTGATTGCTTGTTAAGTCTAGCAGCCGTCAAGCAAATAAGCCTCCAAAACAGTTTTGGAGATTTCTTCCGCTCATAGTCAAACCGGGTGGATTACGTAGAGGCTGACATCGGAAAAGGTTGAGGCTTGATTCGACAGTAGATCAAAACTCTTGTTGCCAAGGCGTCGCTGTCTACTCAGATTGAAGTTTTGGTAATTTCGAAACCTTTATTTCACCCCGATTCGTTCCTCACACATGGATCCATGATTTGGATCGCCGGATCTAATTTTATTCTGCTGCGCCATGGGGTACCGGCGTTCCAACAAATATTTCTTCAAGCTTCCTTTTATTCGTTAGGAGTTCCTTTAAGAATTTTACGTACTTTGGCATCTGTGAAATAGCTTCAACAAAAGGTAAGTTAATATGTATTTCTTTAAAAAGTTCGAGAAACTTACCGTATTGGGCATCCAATCGTTCTTTCTTCAACTTTGCTGGATATGGGATTGGTGGTTTACTTTTTTTGCAAATTGGATTTACTTCCTCAACTCCCTCATCCTTTGTGTTGTTGTTTTCGTGTGGTAATTTTTTCTTTGGCTCAACTAACTCTTTTCCACTTCTTAATATAACTATTTTTACCTATTCTATTTCTTTAGAAAAATATCTCTGCCCGTATTTCACAGATCATCTCAATAAGTAGTCCAACTGACTTGGTGAGCTCCTCAACTGACTCAGTGAGTTTCCCTACTTGGTGCTTGGTCTCTTTAAATGTTTTCTCCGTATTAAGGAGATGGTTTTCTGTGCTTTCCATGAACTTCGTCAGCATCTCTTCGAGGTTTGGCTTTTTCTCTTGCGGATATGGCTGATTTTGGAAAATTTGATGGAGGTTGTTGTCTTTGATTTCCTTGACCTCCCCACAAAAAATTTGGGTGGTTCCTCCAACCTGGATTGTAATTATTACTATAAGGATTATTATTGGATCTGAAATTATTACCTATATAGTTCATTTGTTCGCTCTCTGCGCCTGGTTGGTCGGGTGGGTACTCAGAATTCGCCACAGTTCCACTCGCGTCATACTGCATTACTGGGTGTGCCTGCAAAGAACACAAACTAGCAAGCTTTTTGTTCATCATCTCTACCTGCATTGATAGCATGGTTACTGCATCGATGTTGTAAACTCTGGCTGATTTTGTCGGTTTAGTCCTTTTAACTTGCCACTGATAATTATTAAATGACATTTCTTCAATGAACTCGTAGGCTGCTTCAGGAGTTCTGTTGTTCAGGGTTCCACCAGCGGTTGAATCGATTAGTTGCCTCGTTGAAGGGTTTACACCGTTATAAGAAATTTGGACTTGTAACCACAAGGGTAGACCATGGTGTGGACACCTTCTCAAGAGATCCTTGTATCTCTCCCATGAGTCGTATAATGTCTCTAAATCCATCTGCACAAAAGAAGAGATATCATTCCGTAATTTGGCCGTTTTGGCCGGTGGGAAATATTTCAATAAAATTTTTTCAGTCATTTGCTCCCATGTGGTGATTGACCCTCGTCGTAACGAGTTCAACCACTGTTTGGCTTTATTCCTTAATGAAAAGGGAAATAACCGAAGACGTATGGCATCATCAGAAACGCCATTTATTTTGAAGGTATCACAGAACTCTAAGAAATTAGCTATATGAGTGTTTGGGTCTTCGTCCTGCAAACCATCAAATTGAACAAACTGTTGAATCATTTGTATTGTGTTAGGCTTTAATTCAAAATTATTAGTAGCTATAGCAGGCCTAATAATACTCGATTTCGCTCCTGTTAAATGCGGTTTAGCATAATCAAACATTGTACGTGGAGCATTATTTTCTCCCACACCATATGGTTATGGATTAGTCTCGTCCATCCTTTCAGTAGGATTGGATCTGTCTTCTTGATTTTCTTCTGTGTAATTTAGGGCTCGCCTGATTTTTCTGCGATTCCTTCGAGCGGTGGCTTCAATATCACTGTCGTATACTAAAGGTCCTCTCGGGTTCCTTCTAGTCATAAACTAGAGGTACCTGCGAAAAAAAAAGAAAGAAAATTTAGCAAAACCTAGATTTATCCTAAAGAATGAAAGAAAATTGCAAAAAATAAAAATAATGGCTAAAGTAATAAAAATAGAGTTTGCTTAATATTTTAGTTCCCCGGCAACGACGCCAAAAACTTGATCGTGTCTGTCGAGTTTTAAAATTTATAAGAAAACGATCAAACCTGGAAGCTAACTCTGACGACGATTAAAGGAAAGTGTACCTATCGAACAGTAGTATAGCTTAGGCAAGACCGGATTATCGAACCCAAAGGAACTAAAAGTACTAATACTAACTTTCTTTTTATTATTTAGCCTAAATAAGTGAAGTTGCTTTAATATAATCTAAACTCTCAAAGATAAAAAGGATGAATTGGAGGAATAACTTTAGGAAAAACTCAGTTGATTGCGACGATACCCTCAGGAAGAATCTGCCTAGACTTCACTTGTTATTTAACCCTGAACCATACGATTTATTTACTTAGTTTGATCCGTAAGACTCCCTAACGTATATTAAACCCTCTCTCGAGGCGAATAATGTCTAACCCTAGGTTAATTAACGGAAATCTCTTTCTCACTTAATAACCCCCAAGAATAGCAATAAATCGATCTATGGACTCCCATATTAGGTTTCACCCTAATCCGGCAAAATCTTGTCACCCTATCTCTAGGTGTGCGATCAACTCCGCTTAATTATGCTAGATCTACTCTTAGGCAGGGTCTATTCCTCCTTCACCTAAGCACATCAAATTTGGATTAAGCTCACATAATTAGGAACAAACTAAGTATTTATCATACAATTCAGAAAACAATAACAAGATCGATCATAGGTTTCATCTCCTTCAGGTATCTGAAGGATTTAGTTCATAACAAATAAAGAAAACATCTCAAGAGAAAAGATAAAACAAAACATAAGAAATCCCTAAAACTCCCTGAAGGAATTGAAGGAGAAATCTGCCGTCTTGAGTAGAATTCCGGCTTCTTAGGATGGATCAACTGGCTATCTTCGAGTGACTCCCACAAATCTGACCTTCTCGGCTTGGCTCCTTGGCCTAGCTTCACCCCTCTTCAAAGGTGGTACTTAGGGGGTATATATAGGCTCTTGGAATTGCGATTCTTTCTCCCTAAGTATCCTTTTCTGACTAAAATTGTTCATTGTCACGACAGGGGCACGGCCATTCACACGCCCGTGTGACTAGTCTTTGAGCCGTGTTCGGATTTCTTTAATGAGGCACGACCATGTAAATCAGGGGAGAGGCCGTGTTCTAGATGCTCAACAAGGCACGGTGGTGTGGGCTTTGGTTCAGGCCGTGTCGATTTCGTGATATGGCACATTTACTCCGTTTTGGGCCCGTTTTATGTTCTTTTTATCCTCAGGTGCTTTCCTGGGTCTAAGACACGAAAAGAAAGGATTAACAGCACCTTTTTATATAAATCAAGGGATAAATCATCCAAAAGTAAGTTAAATGTGGGATTAAAATATGTTACTTTTACGGTTTATCAATATGCTTCCAGCACTCATCCATAGCAACTTTAAAAATTAGCCATGGAATCAAAAACTAATGACATAGTAAGTTGGACCAAATTGTTAAAGTCCAAAAACTTAGAAATTTCAAGGAGAAAGCAAGAATTAAACTTACATAAAGCTAAAGTAAGAAAACCAGCTTGAACCCTCTTCCATGGTTGTTTTTCAGCTGATGAATATGAAGAAAAATGATGAGAATTCTAGGTATTCCAGTTTGGTCCCATTTTTATTTAACTAATTTTGACAATTTTCCAACTTTTCCCTTATTTCACCCATTTCCTGATTTTTCTCAGCTATTGTCGCCCAAAATATCTCCTTTGGGCTTATTTTCACTTTAGGTCTTTCCTCATTTGACAATTGAGCTATTTAATCCTTCCAGCAACTTTTACATCTTTTTTAATTTAGTCCTTTTTATTTAATTAACCACCCGAACGTCAAAATTTTGTAACAAAATTTTAATATTACCTTATTGACACTCTGTAAATATTCATAAAAATATTTATGGCCCGGTTTATAACACTGAGATCTCGATACCTCTTTTTCTCAATTTCTTGACCAAATAAATCTTTATAAAACATAATTTACTATTTCAAAAATCTTTTAAAAGCTACATTTGGCTCGTAAATATTAAATAATATAATCTACGAAATTATTTGTCAAATTTGGTGGTCTTGAACCACTATTTCTGACATCCCTGAAATTTGAGCTATTACAGGGTTTATGAGAAGCAACATACAAATTTGGTATCATTTTTAAGAAAGGTATCGATTATTTTCAAAAAGTATTGATACCGAAAACAAGGTATCGATAATTTTTAAGGTTTTGATAGAATGCCTTTTGGTCTTAATTTTACTAAGGATATCGATTATTTTCAAAAATTATTGATATTTAGCCAAATGGTATCGACACTTATTGGCATGGAGTAGTTCTGACTTGTTTGAAAATCATTTTGATGTGTTAAAATGATTTTAACTTAATTGAGATCATTTTGACTTGGTTAAAAACATTTTCACTTGATTTTAAAATTGTTTCAAAATTTTCTAAGAGTTTATTGTAAGTATTAAAAATTTTATTTCTTAGAATTCAAATTTAAAAATAATTTTGTCGAATTTAGCTCATATTCAAAAACCCTTTTAATTTGTTATATCAAAAATCTGTAACAACCCATTTTTAGTCAAATCATAACAGTGGTTTTGAGACCACAAATCCAAAGTCAAAATAATTATTTCATTATTATTTTAATGTTTACAGCATGATAATATGTTTGTGTGAAAGTTTCGTTCAGAAATTTTATCGTTTGAGTGCTTAATTTGATAAAAAGGACTAAATCGCGTAAAGTGTAAAACTTATGTTCTATTAGCTAAAGGTATTAAATGGATATGAAATTAAATAGTGGAGGTCCTTATTTTTTAATTTGACCGTTATTAAAGTGGGTGGACATTTATGTGCACAGGTAAGTGAATTTTAAAGGCTAATTAAAAAGGTTAATTTAGTAATTAGATAATTTAAATGATAATTAACAAAACAAAACCAAATTATGTTCATTCTTCTTCAACCTCCATCGAAAATAAGAAAAGAAAAACATCCTTGGATGATATTTAGGGTTCGACAGTTACATGATTAAATTGGTAAGTGATTTTGACTCGATTTTTAATGATTTCTATGTTTTTAAGATCGTTGCAGCTTAACCTAGCTAGCCCAAGGACTATTTTGCAAAACTGTTAAAGATCTAGGATGTTTTCATTGATGAACAAGCATGTATTTTAATGATTGATGATAGATAATGGATGTTTGATGATAGTTATACAAGTTTTGTTAAGTGATTTTTAGTGAAAATGCAAATTAGGGATTAAATTGTGAAATGTGAAAACTTTGTTGTTAAAATGTGAAATAAATGAAAAATATGGGCTACTAGGGACCTAATTTAAATTCGAGCATGGGTTTGGGTGGAATTACATTAATTTGTTATTTTATGAAATAATGACTAAATTGTAAAAATGTGAAATATTAGGGGCAAATGTGTAAAAGTGCCTTAATGTGAATTTTGGACTAAATTGAATAGAGAGATAATTAAATAAGTAAATTTTTATTATATTTAGATCAAGAAAGGCGAAATACGAACTTAGATCAGGGAAAGAACAAGGTTTTGGATTAGTTGACTCGTGTCGTCATTTTTACAATCGAGGTAAGTTCATATGTAATAAGTTTTCCTATAAACGTATTTTAAATGCTTTGATATTGCATAAATTGTGAATACGAGACTATGGACATGTTAGACGATGATTTAACAAACGTGAAAATCTCGGTTGACCCTTAGGAATAGATTAGGATACGAATGACATGTCATTAGGGGTTATTGTGATTATGTGATCCGAGTGCTAGTCTTGTATGTCCTACCGGTGCCTGAGTATACCGGCATGTGTTATGGTTACTTGAAAGCTTGTGTGAGTAGCACCATATAGCTTGTAACAACCCAATTTTGGGTCTAGTCGGAACAGTGGTTTCGGGACCACAAATTCGACGAAGAAAAATTTATTTTTATTATATTTTTAAGGTCTACAGTTTTATGGAACAATTTCGCGAAAATTTCTGTAACACCCCAAACCCGGCCTAGACGTTATGGCCAAATCTAGCGATGTCACATTGAATGTCTTTCGCAAACATAGTTTCATTAGAAAAACCCGTTCTAAAATCTCGTTTATGATCTTAACAAAAAATTAAGGGTATCCGATTCATTTAAAACTCGAGTTATTTTTAGCAAAATATTAATCATAATGGCTTGTTATTATTCTTTAAAAAAATGTTTGATGCGGAAGCTTTTATCGATTGTTGCGAAAACGTGGTGCTTTGAAAAACATTTATCTTTTGAAAATCCGCGTCCTACTTCTTTCAGATATGAATTAAATAAGTAAAATCCCAAATTAAAAGTTAAAATTTAAAGATGCCTTATTACATAACAAAAACCCAAATTAAATTTATTGGATTTAAACTCAAATATAAAAGCAGATGCGGTTGTGTGGCCACCACCGAATCCCTCGCAGCACCGATCTGCCTAAGACTGGGGATTACCTGTACAGATAAACAGAGGTTGAGTTTACGAATACTTAGTGTGTAACCCCATGTAAGTAAATAGCCAATGCAATTACAGTCTGCGCCTAAGCCCAAATCAATGACAATTCAGTTTAGTTGGGCCTTAGCCC
The DNA here is from genome assembly GCA_005393395.2 of Gossypium australe. Taxonomy (NCBI): domain Eukaryota; kingdom Viridiplantae; phylum Streptophyta; class Magnoliopsida; order Malvales; family Malvaceae; genus Gossypium; species Gossypium australe. Next base: position 15,093,519 of record CM016615.1, on the reverse strand, counting down.
ATTACAATATCAGTATCAGTGTAGGCCTTTGCCCATAACAATTTCAGTATCAGTGTGGGCCTTAGCCCATTCCAGTGAGAGTAATAGTTTAGGCATGCAATCAGAATCCTACCCATCCAGCCTCTACACTCCACTCCGTCCAGCCCAACACTCTATGTGGGGATAAAATCACCCACCCAACCCTGCACTCCAAAAATTAGCACCGGTTGCGGCACTAAACAGTATTTGCAGTAGGGCTGCCAGTACAGTACACTTCCTCCAATCATAATAATGCCATCCCCATGCAACATATCATACATGGATGCAACATATATATATATATATATATATATATATATATATATTGTGGCATGCTCATATACAGTTATACATAACATAAGGCATACAGTCAACTAATATCATAGGGGCATAACAGTCATTTTACCATAGGGGCATAACAGTTATTTTATCAATTTGGGGTCTAGGTATACTTATCGACCCATCAGTAGGTCCACAGTCGTCTCGGGCAACTCGTGCAACCTTAACAGTCAAATAGTGGAAATGGGCCCAAGGCCCATAATACGGGCCCACACGTCCGTGTGGCCCACATAGCCCAGAAATGCTCTCGGCCATGTAATTTACACAGCTTGGCCCAATATTCTCTACACGTTCATGTGGTTTACCGTAGTGGGGCCCACAAAACGGCCTAAGACCACGAAATTGCTCATAGTGGCCTCAACAGTCTAACGCCCATGTTTCATGCGTTCGGTTTCCCACACGAGCGAACATGCGCTCGTGTAACGTCAATTGTCATACTTTTTTCAGATTTTGCCGGTTTACGATTTGGGCAGTGTTTACACACCTGATTTTGATTCGTCATGAACAGTCGCTCAAGCACTCACCAACCTACATTTGGTCAATCAAACACCACCATCAGTCCTACTTTACAGTTAGCCAGAAACCCGAAATCAACAATCCATTCATAGAATAGAGTAGCGTTACCTTCAATCAAACCACTGTGATTCCGATGAATCTTAGTCTCTAGCGATTGATTAGGAGTTCCCTGAATCCTTGCTTAACCGCCATACAATCAGTTGTCACTTAAGGCAAAAGAATAAAGGGAATAATGATTCTTTTATAGTACTTACCGAAAGAGAGCAAGAGAATCGAATAGTGGAAGGATTCGACACTAGCACAGCACCTTACCCTCGATTTAAAGGTGTCAAAAACAGTTAAACAAACCCCACTTTAGTAACTCAAAAGCCGAAACTTCAAGTGTAATACTCACTTACCGAAAAGAAAGGAGTAAAGTCAATCGGCAGAGGAAGAGGAATGGTTTCGGCAGTGACCAGAACTAGAAATCGATAGCACAACACTTGAGGGAGAGAAAGAAGAGAGTTAGTTTAGGGGAAAAGAGGTTTCGACATAGGGAAAAGAAAAATAAAAAAGGAAAGAAGGTATATTCGGCCACTAGAAGAATTAATTGAGAAAAGAAACAAGAAGAGGCAAGGAGAGGAGGGTGTATTCGACCAATAGTAGGCAAAAGAAAGAAGAGGAGATGACAATAAGAGAAAAGGTATACTCAGCAAAAGAAAAGATTGTCAAAAGTGTAATAGAAGAATATGCAAACACCCCTACCACATTCAGCTTCAAGCAAAAGAGAGAAAAACCCCAATACGAAAAACCCAAAATGAGGAGTATACCAACTGAGGGGTATACCACTCTAGCCGAAATTGTTGAGTACCCACAGTCCCAATTCAGCACAGCACTCCCTCTCCCCTTATCCTTTGATTTTCTCCTAAAATCCCTCCTCAAACCTCTCCATCTGATCACACCTCCCCTCAACCACTCAATTTGAATTCTTCTCAACCACTTCAGTGTTTCAGTCAAACCAAAACACCTCCTATGGCACAGCAGCAAAATAAATACTCCCTTGCCTCCACCAAGATTCGAACCTCAGTCCTCTAGCATAAGTAACACCCCTCTTACCCCCTAGACCGGTATGCTTTTTATGTCTTGCTCTACCCATAATTATTTAAAAGCCTACTAACAATAAGCAAGGGTTTATTCCTTAAAATAACACTTTTTGCACAAGCCCAGGCTTGAACCCAAGACTTCTCAAACACTCCCAAGCACACCCAAATCACTTAGCCACTAAAGCAGACAGATAGTTGTGCTAAAAGCATGCAAAAATAAATACTTATATTTTTTGGGAGTTACAATTTTATTCGAAAATTTTGACATTTGGGCACTCAATTTAGTCAAAAGGACTAAATTGTAAAAAGTGAAAAGTTGAATTCTATAAGTTAGAGGTGTCCAATTGCTATGGGATTTTAAATTGGAGGTCCTTAAATGGTAATTAGACCATTGGTTAAGTTGGTGGACAAAAATAGACATGGTTAGGCATGTTTCCAAAGTTTTTCATTAAGGGAATTTTAGTAATTTAGTAATTAAAATGAATTAAAAAGCAAAAATCAAGCCAAAATTTGTCCATCTTCTCCCCCATGGCCGAAACTTACATGGAAAAACCATGGCTAGGGTTTTTCAAGCTTCCAAGATCGATTGTATGTCCATTCTAGCCCCTTTTTAATGATTTTTACGTTTTTGAAATCCTTATAACATGATCTATCTTTTTCTACCACTAATTTAAGACATAATTAAAGTCCAAAATTTTACCCATGATGAATATTTGTGTATTTTGATGTTTGATGGTAGAAAATGCATGTTTATGATTTGCTAAACGACTTTTGCTAAGTGATTTTTGGATGCCTAAAATGACTAATTTGTAAAAGTTGTAAAACGAGTAATAAAAGTATGATTAGATGAAAAATGTGGGCTATTATGAGCATGAAATAGGTTTAGCTAAGCTTGGGCTTTGACGAAATTGAATGAAATTCATTTTACAAGCCTAGGGACTAAATTGTAAAATGTAAAAAGTTTAGGGGCAAAATGTAATTTTTCCATAATAAGATTTTTGGACTGAATTGAATAATGTGAATAATAAATGAGTTAAATTTGATATTATAGATCAAGAAAAATGAGGTTTAGAGTTAAATGTGATATTATAGATCAAGAAAAACAAGGTTCGGTGTTAGAACAGGGGAAAAACGAGTATTTGACGATTTAGTCCTTTTCACCATTTTTATGTCGAGGTAAGTTCGTATGTTTAATAAGCATTAAATTATATGTGTATAAATGTTTAATTGATATAATTATGGCAAATGTTATATTATGGAAACAAAATGTGAATGTTATTCAGTATGATAGTACGGAAATGACCGACAGAGATTCGATACAGTGAAAGTCCCGGTTGAACCTTTGGAATAGATAGGATATAAATTTCATGACATTAGGGTTACTGAGATTATATGTAAGACCATATCTGGGATATGGCATCAATATGAGACATTCGTGTAAGACCTTATCTGGGATATGGCATTGATATGAGACTTCGTGTAAGACCATAGCTGGGCTATTGGCATCAATATGGGATTACATGTAAGACCATATCTAGGATATGGCATTGGTACGGTACTATGTGTACGAGATTCCCTAGTATCCTTTAGTATTCCAAATGGTTCAACGGTAAATTCAACGGGTATGTCAAAGAAGAGAAAGAGTATGTAAATATTTTGAATTGGTACAGGTATGTACGTAAAGTTTATATACATTGACTTCATGAGATTGTGAGTTCATGATTTCCACGAGAATGATTTTATGAAAACATTGTGATTATTAGTCTATACTTGTGATGTATGAAATTCATGATAAATTTGGTTGACGATTATGTGATTGCCTTTTGGGCAAAATTGAGTTATGATATGGCATGTTTTATTCATGCAAATTGTGATTTATCGGATATGAGAAAATGGGAAGATAAGAACTTAGGCAATTGAAAGATGCTAAAGTATATGCTTGAAATGTAAATACTCATAATTATGGTGCATGTTTGCTATGAGGTCTGAAATGATTGTTATTTTTTGTAATACGTAACATCCTGAAATTCAGAATTTTATGTGTTGCATTATACCATGCGATAGGCTAGTTAAAAATATTAATTGTGTAGGTTTTAAGGTTCTAAGAAGGCTCGGGGTTGAGTTGGGCCTTAGCAAAATTTTTGTGTTTAAGCACTTTAAGGAGAAAAGGTATGTGACATCAAGACTTAAGGAAATAAGTGTGCATTTTGCTAGCACAAGTGAAGCTAGTAGAGGAGTGGTGTGGCATTGCATGTGTGGGCTTGAGGGGTGGAGTTTGAATCCCACCTAGTGCAAAATTTTGATTAATTTTTGTGCTATCCATCCATAGTGTCGGCCAAGGCTTCAATTATGGTAAGGAAGACTTTTTATTTAAGGAAAGATGGCTAATGAAATAAGGTAAGGAGGAGAGTAAGGAAAGAAGTAAAAGGAAAGGAGTAAGAAGGGGGATATGTTGGCCAAATATTTGGTAAGTACTTGGAATAATATTTTGGTCAACACTTATCCTTTTGGCAAAAGTAATACACGGTTTTGGTTAGGGAATAGTGAGAGCTGAATTTTTTTCTTTGGTCATTTTGCAAAGCTTTGTGCATGATAAGGTTTTGGTTCTTTTAGCATTTTGGGTACTCTTCTTTGCCAACATCTTTTTCCCTTTTGTTTTGACCGAAACACCTAGTGAATTTGTTCATTTTTCTCTCTTGTTTTGCCGTAACAATCAAGCCACTCTTGCTCATTTTTCTTTTGTTAGCCGAAACTAACAAAGCACTCTTCCCTCATCTTTTCTTTTCTTTTGATCATTTCGTCAACCCTTTTTCTCTTCAATAGCAGAATCTTGATCATCTTCTCTTCTTCCTCTTGCAAGTTGGACATTTCTTTCTTGATTAAATCGGGTAAGTGATTTGTTCTAATCGTTTCATTCTCTATTCTCCCTAGCCGAACGAGTGATTCCCCATCGTTCAGTTGTTTCATCTTGTTTCTAAATCGAAATGGTGTTTTCCCACACTCCCTCCTATTTTGATAATCCTCTATTTGTAGTATTCTAGTGGATTGGCCAAATACCACATCTTAGTCGAACCATTTCTAGTCTTGCACCCAATTGATAGAAGTGGATCTATTATTGTCAAGGTAAGGGATTTCTTCAATGTTCAATATCTCAATACTTGGTTATTCCGCTAAAATGGATTGATGACTATGTATACACGTTTATTCTAGGGACTATATCGATCGTTGATATTCGCTTGTTGATTCTACGGAAATTGTGATAAGCCGAACCCTTTTTCCTTAGAAAATCGATATATACCATTGTAATATCGTTTTGATTAAGACTTTTTTCCAATGGAGGCAAGTGGAACCGATTTGAAAAGAAAAGCGATTGGAGAACACAAAAGGAGTGGATTTGCGATTCCTACTCCTAAGTTCAAGCGTAGAGCGGTATCAGCGGTTCGAGATTTTCCACCGGGTTGTGGACCATCATTCGGTGAGAATAGACAAATCGTGATCATTCACGATATTGAGAGTAAGTATATTAGACCGTTGATTTAGATTTGGATTAAGAAAAACCTCTTACGTTAGTTAATCGAGTATTATGTTGTCATAGGTGCTGACGATCAAGAGGGTTTAATACTTACCATAATCAGGTGTGTAATCTCACACCGAAATTCCGTAAATCTGTGATTTAGCATCATATTAGAAATATCGATCAATGTTGCCTAAAAACTTAATATCGGTAAAATAGTATGAATCGAATGTTTTACCTAAACATTGTAAATATTAAGATTTGTAAAAATCAGAGTTAAATTGTAAAATTTATGAAAATGCCCTTAAGGGCTGAATTACGAAAATACCCTCAATGGGCTATTTTTATCAAATTGCCTTAACAGGCCGAATTGCTTAAATATCTTTAAAAATGTTGATTTACCGAAATGCCCTTATGGGCTAAATTACAAGTGCTATAATTGGTTGATTCGCCTTAATAAATTATCGGATTAATGATTGTTGTATATATATGTGGATATTATGTTTAATTATATATGTTGCATGTCACATATTGCATGGGTTGGGAAAAATGTTGAAGAGAAGTGTAGCCTGGTGGCATTGCCATAAAAATGTTTATCATTATGTTTCATTATGATTTCGGTGGCTTGGCCACAATAAAAATATTATAAATGGCAACTTGCCTGCGAATTGGTGTGAACGGCGGGGTGGGTTGACTTGATCCCCACAGGTGTGATTGACTGGTCGGGGGTGTGATGGATGGATGGGTTGGGTTGCATACATTTCATAAATATATATATTCTGTTATGTAAATGGGCTTAGGCCAAAGATGATGATAAACGGGTTCATACCCAGTGGATGATGGTAAGGGGATTATACACTGAGTTCTAGTAACTCACCCATTCCTTAAACCCTTGCAGGTAATGCTCAGTAATGTGGATTTGGGCCATGGATGACTCGGTGGAGGCCATACTTCAGAAATGGTGTTTTTGAACTTTAGATTTCTATTTCCGTTCACTTTATTACTTTTACTATTTTGGGTTTTTATGTTGTAATAAGGCCTCTGGAATATTTTGTTTTTGCTTTATGTTTGACGTACTTATTATCTTGCTTGAATTGTTTTAAATGGGAATTTTCTAAAAACTTAAATAAAGATTTTCCAAAATAGATTAACAAATGGATTTCATAACAAACTTTTACAAATATTTTAACTCGAAAATTTTTTCTCGAATTATCAACGATATTTTCAAAAGTCACGGTTTATAAGATCTCTAGTTCAAATTATCGATTTATCAATCAACCTTCGAGGTTAGTAGTATTTTATCAAATATTTCAAATCAAACTTCTTTTCTTGATTATAACAAAATAATACCTATTTTATTACGAATAAAAAAGATTTAACATGTTTTTCTCATGTGACATGTCAGATCCGGTCATAATGCATGGGCCGAGTTTAGGGTGTTACATTTTTGGTATCAGAGCCCAGTTGCAAAACTCGGCTGTGGTTTGGGTTCAAAAACGTTTTGAAAGCTATTTAAAATTTTAATTTGTACATGTATGTTCTAAAGGAAGTATAGCACCACGGGTATCCGGCACCAAGTCAAGTAAGTTTATGTTTTCATTTTTTGATTATTGTGGTATGACTGTAGAAATACTCTAGAACTTTTAGCTTTAGGAGCTGAAACTATAGAGATCGAGACTATAGGATGCGTTTTGCGAAAACTTCTTTACTTCCTATACTACATAAAATATTGTTTAATAAACATTGAATAGTATACTGATTCATAAGACTTGTAATCAGATTAAATCGATTTAGCAAACATAAGTGCTAGAGGATGTGGACGCGATAGACGTGGCCGTGGTAGAGGCTGAGGTGCTAGAGTTGTATCTGAGGCATCGAAACATATGCCTGAAATGAACGCACCTGCGTCACCTGTGACTGAAGCTGGGTCACACGATCGAATGAGAGAGGATGACACTCTGTCTCAAGCAATGTTGTAAGTTCTTGAAAGGGTTGCTGGGGCAAGAACTGGGTCGGTAGCTCATGGGTCGGTATCTGAGCGACTCAGATCGGGGCTATAGTCTGTAGGGGTATTTTGGGTGTAGCCCCAAGTGTAACGGAATACTGGCTTGAGGCAGTGGAGCGGATTATGGACGATCCGGATTGCACTGCTGAGCAGAAGTTGAAAGGAGCTGTGTCATTACTAAGGGACGAGGCGTATCAGTGGTGGCTCACTATTCGGGAAGGCACTCAGGCTGATCGCATTACCTATGAATTCTTTAAAACCGCATTCCAAGAAAAATATTTTGGGGCTAGCTATGTGGATGCCCAAAGGAAGGAATTCCTGAATCTAGTCGAAGGAGGTAAATCTGTGGCAGCATACGAGGCAGAATTTCTGCGCCTGAGTCGGTATGCCCGGGGAATAGTGCCGACTGATTATGAACGCTGTGTGCGTTTTGAGGACGGGTTGCGTGATGAGTTGCGGTAACTGATAGCCCCACAGAAAGAGAGGAATTTTGCCACACTTATGGAAAAAACCAAGATAGCTAAGGAGGTTAAACACTCAGAGCGACAAAACTGAGACAAGGATAGGGGCAGGAACAAGAGAGACTTTGGGTACTCAGGTCCTGCTAAAGGTTTTCAGAAAAAGCCCAGGAGTGAGGGACTAGTTCGAGTGGATGCTCTAGCTGCTACCAATCAGTTACAGCCCTGTGCGGATTGTGGGAAACTTCCCTCGGGTGAATGCTAGAAGAGAACAGGTGGTTGTTTCAGATGTGGTTCCAAGGACCATCGGTTTAGAGATTGCCCTCGACAGCCTGCTCATACTCAGGGGGTTCGTAATGATTTTGCGCAGCTAGCTAGAGGCGCTCAACAGCCGCTGAGAGGTCGTGGGCCAGGTCGAGGTGGTAATGGCGTAGGACGAGGTCAGAGTGTGCTAGGTAGAGGTACCGATAATAGGGGTAACACAGAGGCGAGGCAGCCAGGGTTGGTCTACGCGGTCAGACGTGGAGAGCGATGCACCCGACGTCATAACCGGTACGTTTTTCATAGCTGATGTACCTGTTACTGCTTTGATAGATATTGGATCCACCCATTTGTATGTTGCTTATGATATGTCTGGAACCTTGAACATTAGATATGAGATTACTGCTAGAGAAATAACTGTGATTAGCCCTTTAGGATAGTCGGTGGTAGTAAATAAATTATTTAGGGATGTGCCCTTAGAAGTTCAGGGGGAAATATTTCTGGTGGATTTAATGGAACTGCCATTCGGCGAGTTCGACCATATTTTGGGCATGAATGGTTAAACACCGTGCGAACTTGGGCTGTGCTACAAAGCAGATGATACTAAGAACTTTGGAGGATAAGGAAGTGATGATGATTGGTGAAAGAAGAAACTATCTGTCTAATGTGGTATCTGTTTTAAAGGCAGAAAAGTTGGTGCAAAAGGGGTGTGGAGCATTCTTAGCCTTTATCAGTGCTTTGGATGCCAAAGAGTTGTCGGTACAAAGTGTTAGAATCATGAAAGAGTTTTCAGACGTCTTTCTCGAGGAGCTTCCATGATTGCCTCCGGACCGGGAGGTAGAGTTTGGCATTGAGCTGTTGTCAGGAATGGCTCCGATGTCCATTGCTCCTTATAGAATGGCGCCGAAGGAGCTAGCAGAGCTTAAAGATCAAATTCAGGAATTGTTGGATCGTGGATTTATTCGACCGAGTGTGTCACTGTGGGGAGCGCCAGTATTATTCGTTAAGAAAAAGGATGGGTCGATGCGTATATGCATCGATTATAGACAGTTGAATAAGTTGACGATCAAGAACAAGTATCCGTTACTGAGGATCGACGATCTGTTCAATCAACTGTGAATAGCTTCGGTTTTCTCAAAGATAGACTTGAGATCGGGATATCACCAGCTTAAGGTCAATGAGACAGATATTCATAAGACTGCGTTCCGAACTCGTTATGGACATTATGAGTTTTTAGTGATGCCGTTTGGGTTGACAATTGCACCAGCTGCATTTATGGACATGATGAAATGGGTCTTCCAACCCTATCTAGACCAATTTGTGGTGGTGTTTATAGATGACATCTTGGTGTACTCAAAGACTGAAGAAGAGCATGATTTGCATCTACGAGTTGTATTGCAGATATTAAGAGAGAAGCAACTGTATGCCAATTTCAGTAAGTGTAAATTCTGGCTGAAGGAAGTGACCTTTTTGGGGCATGTTGTGTCTGCCAAAGGAATTAGAGTTGATCCCCAGAAGGTCGAGGCTGTGTTGGACTGGAAGCCACCAAAGTCAGTGGCAGAAATTCGGAGTTTTCTAGGCTTGGCTGGGTATTACAGGCGATTCATTGAGGGTTTTCGTTGATTGCTGCACCCCTAACTAAGTTGTTGCATAAGGGAGTACCGTTTGTGTGGTCAGATAAGCAGCAAGAGAGCTTTGAAAAATTGAAGAAGATACTGAAAGAAACGCTGGTATTGATTCAACCTGAGGCTGGTAAGGAGTTTACTATTTATTGTGATGTGTCACACACGGGCTTGGGATGCGTGTTGATGCAAGGGGAAAAAGTGGTGGCTTATGCATCTCATCAATTAAGGCCGCATGAAGTGAACTATCCCACGCATGACTTGGAGTTAGCTGCTGTGGTGTTTTCTCTGAAGATTTGGAGACACTATCTGTACGGGGAGAAGTCGACTATCTATACGAATCATAAGAGTCTGAAGTACCTCCTTACCTAGAATGAGTTGAACTTAAGACAGCGGAGGTGGATAGAACTGTTGAAAGATTACGACTTCTCAATCGAGTATCATCCAGGAAAGGCTAACGTGGTGGCTGATGCGATAAGTCAAAAGGTGATATCGAAATTGAGAGCGATGTTCACTCATCTCAGCCTTTATGAAGATGGTAGCCTGTTGGCCGAACTTCAGGTGAAGCCTGCATGGATAAGCCAGATTAAGGAAAAGCAGTTGATAGATGAAGCGTTGGGTTCGCGACTTCAGCAAGTGGAAGGTGGTGAGATAGGGGATTTTGGATTGAATAGTGACGGAGTATTGTGTTTCCGCGGAAGAATTTGTATGCCCAAAGATTCAGAATTGAGACAAATGATTCTGCGTGAGGCGCATTGTAGCCCATATGCTATGCACCCCGAGGGAAATAAGATGTACGAGACCTCTGTGAGCAGTATTGGTGGCCAGGGTTGAAACGGGAGGTTACTGATTTCGTGAGTAAGTGCTTGACATGTCAGCAGGTGAAGGCGGAACATCAATTGCCGTCAGGGTTGCTACAACCGGTGAAAATTCCATTATGGAAATGGGAAAGGATAACGATGGACTTTGTTAGTGGGTTACCCTTAATGCCTACTAAGAAAGATTCCGTATAGGTAACAGTGGATCAGTTGATGAAGACTGCTCATTTCCTACCTGTTCGTACGAATTATTCATTACAGAAGTTGGCCAAGTTGTATGTAGCAGAGATTGTGAGGTTACATGGGGTACCAGTGTCTATCACATCAGGTAGGTATCCTAGGTTTACATCACAGTTTTGGAAGGTTCTACATGAAGCTTTGGGTACAAGGTTAAATTTCAGCACGACATTTCATCCACAGACAGATGGTCAGTCGGAAAGAGTAATCCAGATTCTAGAAGACATGTTAAGAGGCTGTGTGATCGATTTCAGGGGTAGTTGGGAAGATTTTCTACCATTGGCAGAGTTTGCATACAACAACAGCTATCAATCCAGCATCCAAATGGCACCCTACGAGGCGTTGTATGGACGTAGGTGTCGTACTCCTACTTGTTGGACTGAGCTGGGAGAACAACAGTTATTAGGTCCTGAGTTGGTTTTGGAGACAGAAGAAAAAGTAAAGGTAATTCGGGCACGGTTAAAAGAAGCTTCGGATAGACAAAAATCGTATGCGGATCTGAAGCGTAAGGATATAGAGTTTGCGGTGGGAGATCTGGTCTTTCTGAAGGTCTCACATTGGAAGAATATCTTTAGATTTGGACGGAAGGGCAAGTTGAGCCCTAGGTTCATCGGACCATACCGTGTATTGAAGCGTGTTGGGCCAGTGGCTTATCAGCTTGAGTTACCTCTGGAGTTAAGTCAGATACATAGTGTATTTCATGTCTCGATGTTAAGGCATTATCGTTCGGATCTGTCTCATGTTGTACCAGTGGAGGAAGTTGAGTTAAGACCTGACTTGTCTTTTGAAGAGGAGCCAGTACAAATTTTAGATCGAGATGTTAATGTAACATCCTTAAGTCGGGGTCTCTGCATTTTTGTGTGTTTGCATGTGTTGGTATGATTGTTGTGCTAGTTTAGGGTGTTTTGGGGTCCTGGCATGAGCTTGGGGTAGGCCTGAGCCATAGTAAAAATTTCTGGTTTGGGTGCTTGGAAGGGGAGCTGAGTGGGTTAGGTGTTAAGGGAGATATTTAGGGTGTTTTGACACAAGAGTACCAGTGGTAAAGTGGCAAGGGAGGCGCCATTGAGAGCTTGGAGAGGTGACGCCACAAGGATCTGGGGAAGCTTGTGTTCGAGCTGCGAAGATCCCTTTCTGCTATTTATTTTTGACGCCAGAGCTAGGGAGGTAGTGTGCTCAGGAGGGACTCTCTTGGATAAGTGTTGAAGGAGTCAACACATTCGAAATGGATGGAGAAGAGAAAATTGTGGAAGTTGACTCATTCAAATCGGTTTGAATGGGTAGACAGGAGGGAATGTAGGAGTTGGTCGAAATTTGAACACTGGAGTGAAAGAGGAATCGGTTTGGAGGCTTAGGAAGTGTGTTGATTTTCAATAGCTAGTCAGGGAGAGCACTTTCTGCTAGGCACTCTTTTTGTGCACTTTGTTGTGTGACCAAAACCGAGACCCCATAGCCTCTTATCGTTTTTCCTCTCAATTATCTAAGATCGAATCACTGTGAACCTTGTGCGCATTTCTTTTCTTCCTTTTGAAACCAAGACCGAAACCCTTTTCCCTAAATCTCTTCTCATCTCTTGTTCCCTCTACTCCTATTTGGTTTGGCTGAAACTAAGTCACCCTCCTCCCATTATCTTCTCACGTTTTCTTTTCATCACCTATTCAAAACCGAATGCCCTCTTGAACCTGTTGGAACGCCGGTACCCCATGGCGCAGCATAATAAAATTAGATCCGGCGATCCAAATCATGGATCCATGTGTGAGGAACGAATCGGGGTGAAATAAAGGTTTCGAAATTACCAAAACTTCAATCTGAGTAGACAGCGATGCCTTGGCAACAAGAGTTTTAATCTACTGTCGAATCAAGCCTCAACCTTTTCCGATGTCGGCCTCTACGTAATCCACCCGGTTTGACTATGAACGGAAGAAATCTCCAAAACTGTTTTGAAGGCTTATTTGCTTGACGGCTGCTAGACCTAACAAGCAATCACTTAGGGTTTTCATGTTTTTTGGTTTTGTCTCCTTTTAATACCTTTTATAATGGGTGCCTTTCTCATTGGGCCTTTTATAATAGGTATCCTCTTAATTGGGCCTTTTATAATTGGTATCTCTTGAATGTATTACAAGATTAAATAAATACAAAAAAGTTTTTAACCGAAAATTATAATTACATTAATTATATCTGAAAATTATAATTACATTAATTATATCTGAAAATTATAATTACATTAATTACAATAAGGATTCCGGTAAACTATATTTATTTAAATTTATATATGAATCAAATTCATATATTAATAAAATTATGTTATCATTATGTGTACAACATCCTTATACATATAATATGTTCAATATTTGATTGCCCAATTAAATTAATTCTTTAATTAATTTAATTTATGTGACAACTAAGCACAATACCAACTATATTTTATTCCGTTCATTTCAACCATAGGGTGTGACCCTGTAGATTCTTGCAACGTTAGCAGTAATACTAGAACGATTCTATTGTCACAGACAATGAGTGGCATCTAGCAATGCATCATTGCTACCTAAGTTACAAGAAGTCATGATTTGACATAACCTTTCGTGATTAACCTTTCATGCATTAATCCTTAAGTCCTTTATCTCTGGAACGGATACAAGTCATGGGATAGTCACACTTGCATAGTCCATCCCATGTTTCTTGATATCTTGAGTAAACTATGATACAAATTAGTATGACATCTCATATCAACTTATTTGAGCATGGCCATGCATTTCTAGTCTCACTCAATCAAGTGGCCTAAGATAGTACTCCTTTTATGTAGGAGGGACTTATCCTTTATTGATCAACCATATCCCTCTACATAGATTGTGGTATATCCAACATCAGCCTTTATAGAACAACCTATTACGGTGTACGTTTGACTGTATCAAAATATACAACTCACGATGTTGGGATAATAATGATCTCAAGTCTGAGGATCATATACATATTAATCACTATGAGTAATGTTGTGACAATTACATAATAATCCAAGAAACATACTCATAGCGGGTCAATCCAATATGTTGTTCTCTAACACACATATTCATGCATTGATTTTGACACTCCATATCAATGACAACTCTTTATCATCAATCAACTACATGTTAGTCTTAATGCATTATTATTGTCCTAGTCAACAATAATACTCGACTAAGGATCTTTTAAGAATAATCATATTATTCTCAGGACATTATTATAAAACAGTTTATCTATACACACAGAAAGAAAAACTGAAATAATAATGACACGCTTTATATTAATAAACATGGTAAATTAAGTATGTTATTACAACCATCTCATGATTGATCTTTCGGCATACTCTTACAGAACCTTCCCATTCTTCCATTTTGATTTGGCCGAATCTTCTTTGATCTTCAACCATTAACTGTGTTGCAACCATATCGTTTTTTTTTCCTCAAGTCATAGCTAAATTTTTCTGGGTGTTCTGTTATTTCTTTCCTGTTTCAGTCGATTCTGCAAGTGCCGAAATCCCATCAACCCTCTTCTATTCTTTTGGGTTCTCATAGCCGAATCTCAAACCTGTGGCAGGTAAGGTTCCATTGTTTCGCTTCCTTCTTCCTTCTCTTGATCTTATAGCCGAATCCCTCTGTCATACTCTCATCTCTATTCTTTTTCTATCTTGGTCACTTTAAGGAGAAAAGCTGGAAGCTTTATCGCTCAAACTCTCGTTGGACTCGGGATCTCTGTGGATTGTCGCCGATTAACCATTCACTTTCTATCGATTTCGTTGATAGTGTGGTAAGTGTTCTTGTCGACAATCAGCTCTTATTGTGTTAATGCCGAAGGCAGATACCCATGATTTTGGATGTTTGGCCGAATGCAGGAAAGAGGGGTTGACGCCATGTCGTGTAGAGTTTTCGGGATTTGTCGTTTTAGGTAAGGGTTCTGGCTTCGGGATTCTAGTTCTTTATGATTTGATTCACTACTTTAACCCAATTTAGTGATAAGGTTATTATGGATTCAAAGGCTAATCAAGCATTAAGTGGGGTTGGATCTGAGACCCCAGTCCCTAAATTCAAGAGGAGGGCAGTGTCGGCTGTTCGCAATTGGCCACTTGGGTGTGGGCCAACATCTGAGCAAAACAGTAGACGAATAGCGGTAGTGTCGATTAACGATAGTACCGACGTGGAGAGTGTAGTTTTGCGCGTAATCAGGTGTGTATCTCTTACACACTTCATAATTGATGGATAATATGTTAATAACTTAAACATGGATAAAAGCCGAAAAAT
This sequence comes from Gossypium australe, assembly GCA_005393395.2. Taxonomy (NCBI): domain Eukaryota; kingdom Viridiplantae; phylum Streptophyta; class Magnoliopsida; order Malvales; family Malvaceae; genus Gossypium; species Gossypium australe. The sequence goes on along the minus strand of CM016615.1, from coordinate 15,078,378 downwards.
GTGTGGATTTCGATATGGTACCCTTGTGGGTATGAGCGAGGACTCCGGGTAAGTCCATTCTGATATGTTAATGATACTTGAATAGGATGGAATTATGTAAGTTATGTCTCGATATGTGCTAAATGATAAAGCATGTTGGCATGATATGTATATGCATGTGCATTGTAGTGGATGTTATGAGAGGAGGGGGAGGATACGATATCCGTGACTTCGGGTCACCAGTGGTTTGGCACCACCAGTGGTTTGGTACCACATATTGCTATTTTGTGACTCATCCCAGTGGTTTTGACCACAGTGGGTTGGCCCCACATATATATATACGGGATTGTGATCAGTGGTTTTGACCACAAGGTGGGTTGGCCCCACCATAATTACTTTGTGACTACGGTCATCAGTGGTTTTGACCACATATTGCTATTTTGTGACTCGTTCCAGTGGTTTTGACCACAGTGGGTTGGCCCCACATATTGATATACGGGATTGTCATCAGTGGTTTTGACCACAAGGTGGGTTAGCCCCACCATATTATTTTGTGACTACGGTCATCAGTGGTTTTGACCACCAGTGGTTTTGACCACACGGGGTAGATAAGGGAGTTCGGATGGCCAGGTTGGGTTGCATGAATTGCATGTTGACTTATGAATTATGTAAGTGCTTTGTTACTATCGGGATGGGGATTTATACACTGAGTCTTGGTGACTCACCCCCTTCCTTTGTTTTTTCTTTCAGATGATTCGTAAATCGCAGATATGGAGCCGGGATGGACTCGAGGTGGCCATGCACTTTGCTTTTGGGTTTTGGTTTTAAACTTCTATTTCGGTTTATATTTTCTTTCAACTTGGTTTTGGATTTGTAATAAGGCCGCTTAAATTTATTATTTTGGGTTTTTATCTGCTTTTACGTTTTATCATATAATGTTTAAGTTAAACAAGATGGCATGCTTGAACGATCTTTTAAAATGAATTTATTCTAAAATTTACACTTATTGGTTTTTCTGAAACTTTACCATCGGGTAATGACAAACAAGTAGCATCAATAGGATAACTCGGTTTTCTTAAAAACTGCAAACGGTTTTAACAACTGGGCTAAACTATTCCGGATTTTCAATAAAACCCAACGACTTCATTAAAATGAGATGCTACGAAAAATCCATGTTTTTACTAAATCAATCAACTCATTTAAAATAGTAACCCCTTCTTTCAAAATTAAACCTGCAAACTGTTTTTCTTAGAAATCGTTTTCTCCTGTGACATACCAGATTTAGTCGTGGTGTATTGACGAGTTTGGGGTGTTACAGTTAAGGTGCTGAAAAGGAAGTCGGTACCATTAGTCAATGTATTATGGCGTAATCACGGATCAGAGGAAGCTACATGGGATCCTGAGGACGCCCTTCGACAGCAATATCCTCATCTCTTTTAATCAGGTAAAATTCGAGGCTGAAATTTTCTTTAAGGGGGATAGAATTGTAACATCCTGAAATTCAGAATTTTATGTGTTGCATTATACCATGCGATAGGCTAGTTAAAAATATTAATTGTGTAGGTTTTAAGGTTCTAAGAAGGCTCGGGGTTGAGTTGGGTCTTAGCAAAATTTTTGTGTTTAAGCACTTTAAGGAGAGAAGGTATGTGACATCAAGACTTAAGGAAATAAGTGTGCATTTTGCTAGCACAAGTGAAGTTAGCAGAGGAGTGGTGTGGCGTTGCATGTGTGGGCTTGAGGGGTGGAGTTCGAATCCCACCTAGTGCAAAATTTTGATTAATTTTTGTGATATCCATCTATAATGTCAGCCAAGGCTTCAATTATGGTAAGGAAGACTTTTTATTTAAGGAAAGATGGCTAAAGAAATAAGGTAAGGAGGAAAGTAAGGAAAGAAGTAAAAAGGAAAGGAGTAAGAAGGGGGATATGTTGGCCAAATATTTGGTAAGTACTTGGAATAGAATTTTGGTCAACACTTATCCTTTTGGCAAAAATAATACACGGTTTTGGCTAAGGAATAGTGAGAGCCGAATTTTTTTTCTTTGGTCATTTTGCAAAGCTTTGTGCATGATAAGGTTTTGGTTCTTTTAGCATTTTGGGTACTCTTCTTTTCCAACATCTTTGTCCCTTTTGTTTTGGCCGAAACACCTAGTGAATTTGTTCATTTTTCTCTCTTGTTTTGCCGTAACAATCAACCCACTCTTGCTCATTTTTCTTTTGTTAGTTGAAACTAACAAAGCACTCTTCCCTCATCTTTTCATCTTTTCTTTTTTTTTTTTTGATCATTTCATCAACCCTTTTTCTCTTCAATAGCCAAATCTTGATCATCTTCTCTTCTTCCTCTTGCAAGTTGGACATTTCTTTCTTGATTAAATCGGGCAAGTGACGTTATTCTAATCTTTTCATTCTCTATTCTCCCTAGCCGAATGAGTGATTCCCCATCGTTCGGTTGTTTCATCTTGCTTCTAAATCGAAATTGTGTTTTCCCACACTCCCTCATATTTTGATAATCTTGTATTTGTAGTATTCTAGTGGATTGGCCGAATACCGCATCTTAGTCGAACCATTTCTAGTCTTGCGCCCAATCGATAGAAGTGGATCTATTATTGTCAAGGTAAGGGATTTCTTCAATGTTCAATATCTCAATACTTGGTTATTCCGCTAAAATGGATTGGTGACTATGTATACACGTTTATTCTAGGGACTATATCGATTGTTGATATTCACTTGTTGATTCTACGGAAATAGTGATAAGCCGAACCCTTTTTCCTTAGAAAATCGATATATACCATTGTAATATCGTTTTGATTAAGACTTTTTTCCAATGGAGGCAAGTGGAACCGATTTGAAAGGACAAGCGATTGGAGAACACAAAAAAAAGTGGATTTGCAATTCCTACTCCTAAGTTCAAGCGTAGAGCGATATCGGCAGTTTGAGATTTTCCACCGGGTTGTGGACCATCATTCGGTGAGAATAGACAAATCGTGGTCATTCACGATATTGAGAGTAAGTATATTAGACCGCTGATTTAGATTTGGATTAAGAAAAACCTCTTACGTTAGTTAATCGAGTATGATGTTGTCATAGGTGCCGACGATTAAGAGGGTTTAATACTTACCGTAATCAGGTGTGTAATCTCACACCGAAATTCCGTAAATTTGTGATTTAGCATCATATTAGAAATATCGATCAATGTTGCCTAAAAACTTAATATCGATAAAATAGTATGAATCGAATGTTTTGCCTAAACATTGTAAATATTAAGATTAGTAAAAATCAGAGTTAAATTGTAAAATTAACGAAAATGCCCTTAAGGGTTGAATTACGAAAATACCCTCAATGGGCCGTTTTTATCAAATTGCCTTAACGGGCCGAATTGTTTAAATATCTTTAAAAATGTTGATTTACCGAAATGCCCTTATGGGCTGAATTACGAAAATGCCCCTATGGGCCGAATTACAAGTGCTATAATGGGCTGATTCGTCGTAATAAATTATCGGATTAATGATTGTTGTATATATATGTGGATATTATGTTTAATTATGTATGTTGCATGTCACATATTGCATGGGTTGGGAAAAATGTTGAAGAGAAGTGTAGCCTGGTCGCATTGCCACAAAAATGTTTATCATTATGTTTCATTATGATTTCGGTGGCTTGGCCACAATAAAAATATTATAAATGGCAACTTGCCTGCGAATTGGTGTGAACGGCGGGGTGGGTTGACTTGATCCCCACAGGTGTGATTGACTGGTCGGGGGTGTGATGGATGGATGGGTTGGGTTGCATACATTGCTTATATATATATTCTGTTATGTAAATAGGCTTAGGCCCAAGATGATGCTAAACGGGTTCAGACCCAGTTGGTGATGGTAAGGGGATTATACACTGAGTTCTAGTAACTCACCCCTTTTCCTTAAACCCTTGCAGCTAATGCTCAGTAATGTGGATTTGGGCCATGGATGACTTGGTGGAGGCCATACTTCAGAAATGGTGTTTTTGAACTTTAGATTTCTATTTCCGTTCACTTTATTACTTTTACTATTTTGGGTTTTTATGTTGTAATAAGGCCTCTGGAATATTTTATTTTTGCTTTATGTTTGACATACTTATTATCTTGCTTGAATTGTTTTAAATGGGAATTTTCTAAAAAACTTAAATAAAGATTTTCCAAAATAGATTAACAAATGGATTTCATAACAAACTTTTACAAATATTTTAACTCTAAAATTTTTTCTCGAATTATCAACGATATTTTCAAAAGTCACGATTTATAAGATCTCTAGTTCAAATTATCGATTTATCAATCAACCTTCGAGGTTAGTAGTATTTTATCAAATATTTCAAAATCAAACTTGTTTTCTTGATTATAACAAAATAATACCTATTTTAGTATGAATAAAAAGGATTTAACATGTTTTTCTCATGTGACATGTCAGATCCGGTCATAACGCATGGGCCGGGTTTGGGGTGTTACATAATATGTTACAAAGGAAAGATTATGGTTGTTAGGCTAATGCCAAGATATGTTAAGTTATGCTTATAAGTTGATAGAGTAAATATTATGATTGAATAAGGATTATAAATGTGAGATTTATAGTAATTTGTATTATCTTATGTTTAAATTTGTTAGAATTGATAAAATGTTTGCAAGAGTTTCTCATTATTATCATACGGACTTACTAAGATATATATAGCTTACCCCCCTTCCTTTCCAATATCTTATAGGGTTACTGAGCTAGCTCGAGTTGGAGATCACCGGAGATCCTATCACACTATCAAGCTATCATTTTGGATATAAATGAATTCAAGTATTTTAATTCTATGGCATGTTGTAACGCCCCAAAAACTTAAGTCTTTAATTTTTCCATGTTATGGCATAAATTGTTTGGTTGCTGTAATGGCTGAGTGATTTGGGTGTGTATGGGGGTGTATGAGAAGCCTGGGTTCAAATCTTGGCTTTTGTAGAATTTTTAGTTTTGCTCTTAAAAGAATCTAGACACTGGCATATAGGCCTTATAAATAATAGTGCTTGTTTTATGACACAAAAAGAGCTTGTGGTCTAGTGGTAAGGTGGTGTGTTGTGTAATTGGGAGGTCTGAGATTCAAGTCCTAGGTTGCACAATGGAAAGTTTATTTTGTTGCTTAAGCTGTGTAGGTAGTGGAGTTGGACTGAAACACAGCTAAGGGGATTTTGAATAGAATTTGAATAGAGTTTGAACTGGTCATGGAGAGGTTCAATAAGGGATAAGGGGAGAGATTCAAGGAGAAAATCAAGGAGTTTGAGTGAGAAGAGGTTTTGTGCCGTTTGGGGGAACTCAAGCCTTGAGAATTCGGTTGGGGGTGAATGTTGGTCATTTTCGGCATTGGGTTAGCATCTGCCGAATTCTCTATTCTTTCCTCCCATTTATCGGCTTTTGGTTCTTTCAGAATTATTTTTGGTTGTTGCGCATTAGCCAACAAAAGTCCCTTCTTTTCGGTCAATAGTTGTCAGTCGTTTTTTGAGCAATGCTTCCTTTTATTTCCTCTCTTCTTCTCTTCTTGAATCTATACTCTCTTGGCCAAATATCCCTTGCCTTTCAATCGGTTTATCTCTTTTTTCCTTTTAGGTTCTGCTCTTAATCGGTTTGACTTGGTTTAGTTCTTTTCTTTCCGTCTTCTACCTCTAAATATTTTTCTTGTTTTGACCGAGAGCTATCTCTCCTTATTGATTGTGGTTTGGCCGAATATCACCTTTGTGTTATCACTCTCTGCGTCAACTTTCTCTTCACTGCTTCTTGCTGTTCTAGTGCTACAAGTGTTTCTGATTATCAGTAAGTGTTTATACTCCTCACCTTGTGATTAAACCTGTTCGCTTCTATTCTTCTTCTTAAAATCGATTACCCTCTTATTCATCTTTTGATTACTGACTGTTGTTTCCTTTCTTTCATGATGAGTTACTCGACGCTGTTCTAGGGCTTTCCTTGAGGAGTGGTGGAGTGTCAGTGGTTTCGAAATAGCCGCAACCTTCATTCTCAGCTTTCAATCAAGGTAATGCGTTATCTCAATTTTGGAGTTTAAGTCGTATACTGATTATGTCTTATAGGAGATCCTTTGTGGGTTGAGGCCACTTACATGGCCTACCTTGGTTAATGAGATCGGTGTTGTGGTTCAGATAATCTATAAAGGCGTGTGATCACTTCTGGTTAGCGGTCTTGGAGGACTAATGTCGCCTCATTCAAGCAAGGTAAGGATGGGTTTTGGATTAAGTGCCAATAAAAGGGTGTTTTACCTTAATGATCAAAAGACTGACATCGGGTCATGTTTGAATCTAGGTTGGGTGCTCGTGGAACTTGGAGCGGTTTCATAAATAGGTGTGTATTCACACTGTTTTAACTATAGAACAACAAAAGCTAAAAAGCAGAAAGATTGGGCTTTGATGTCACATGGGCGTGCGAACGCTCGTGTGGTCAAATCGAGCCCATGAATCACGAGCGTATGACTATAGATGCCTCCATGAGCATTTTTATGGGCTTAGGTTATATTGGGCCACGTTGGGTCGAAATGGGCTGTATGGGGCCAATAGGCTCGTGGGCCCCCCACGGATGAAATCCATGATTTGTGGCAAATACTGGATTGGGCTATTTAGGTCTCATAGCTGTGGCAAAATCTGGGCTGAACGGGCTGCACGGGCGTGTGGCCTACTTGGACCGAGTAATGGGCCTTGGGCCCATTTACACTGTTATGACCATTTAGGTTATCAAAGTCGCTTGAGGCGATTGCGGACCTTCCGTGAGGTTGATACCTGCACCGAGACCCCAAAGTAGGTAAAATGACCAAAATACCTCTAAAGGGTGAAATGACTATTTTACCCATAATAGATGAAATGACCGTTATACCCCTAAGGGTAGGTTGATTTATGTGTTCATGATTTATATATGACTTTTACTGAGTATGAAATTCTGCATATACGTATGATTTATGACATGACATGCTGCATGGGGTTGGGATACTGTTATGGAGGAAGTATACTGTAGTGGTGGCTTCGCCACATATACTGTTACTGGCAGCTTTACTGCAATAATATTACTGGCAGCTTTGCTGCGAAACTATTACTGGCAGCTTTGCTGCGATATTGGTGTGTTGGCTAGGTGGGTCAATTTTATCCCCACATGGTGTGTTGGTGGTACGGAGTGGTGTGTTGGCTGGATTGGGATGAGTTGCATTATTGCACTGTAATGATATGGTATTGGGCTAAGGCCCACACTGTTACTGTATTGGGCTAAGACCCACACTATACGGTTACTGTATAGGGCTTAGGCCCAGACTGTTACTGCATGTTGTATACTGACTGACTGATAGGGGATTACACACTGAGTTTTCATAAACTCACCCTTTCCTTTTTACTGTACAGGTAATCCTCAGCCATAGGCGATTTGCTGCTATGAGAGACTCGGAGGTGGCCACACTATTGCAACTGTGTTACACTGCTTTTACTTAAATTTAAAATTTATGTTTGGTTTTGTTTATGTAATAAGGTCATTTATGTTTGTTTACATTTTTAATTAGGCTTTGCTTACTTAAAATTGCTAGTTTAGGAGAAGGCAAATTTTCAAAATAATTATAGTTTTCAAAGACACGAAAGTTAAACATTAGATTTTTCCAAAAGCTTCCGTGATTTTAAATCAACCTATTATGACAATAACTGATAATAAGGCAAACGTTTTGACTAGATGATTTGTTAAACCATAATAAAGGGGTTTTGAATTTGGAAACGAGTTTCACCAACAAGTCTAATTTTAGAAAGACACTTCAATGTGACACGCTAGATTTGGCCATAACGTCTAGGTCGAGTTTGTGTGTTACACATGTATAAGGACTTAGTCATTTTGTTAAATGTGTCATCGTGATTGTAGCCAATGTGTTGGCTTATGGTTGTCAAAGGTTTGTTTTGCTATTTGGCCATGTAAGTTGGCTCATATTGGCTAACATGGTTGTAAGCATAAGTATATTCATATATGTGTCAATAACTTTGGTGATATGGTCATGGTATGCTTGGTGAATGATACAAATGTTATTTATGACATGAATGTGTGATGCTTGGAGATTGGTCTCTTGATGAGATGATAAATTGGTGTATAATTAGGTACCTTGAAAGTAGTCAATTGTGGCTTAATAATTATTGTGAGTATGATAGATGTTGTTATTGTGTTGGACATAATTGTGGATGATTTGGTTATCTAAGTATGTTATGTATGTGCCTTGAATTGGTGTAAGTGTATGTGTGTACAAGGGTGGCAAATGGCTTGGTAAATAGTCTTTAATTTGTTCACACAGGTAGACACACGGGCGTGTGTCTAGGTCGTGTGTGACACACGGTTTGCCCCACGGGCATGTGTTCCGGCCGTGTGTCCCCTACACCTTAATTTTGAAAAACAGAATGTCTAGAATTGAGCACACGGGCAGAGACACGGGTGTGTGTCTTAGTCGTGTGTGCTACACAGCCTAGTACACGGGTGTGTGACACGGTCGTGTGGCACAAGTCAGAGAGCACCCCTAAATCAAACTCGGTCTGAAGCACGGGCGTGTCCCAGGGTCACACGGGCGTGTGAGCCCTACTTCTAGCAAAAATTTTCTAAGTTTTATAAAAATTCTCTAAGTGCTCGATTTTGTCCTGAACTACTTCTAAAGCATGTTTTGGGCCTCATAGGCTCGTATAAGGGACTATATGATTGAATATGAATGATTTTAATTTAGACGCAAATTTATGACTCGAAAATGTATTTTTGCTTGTATTTATGTCCAGTAATGCCTCATACCCTATTTCGACGTTGAATACGGGTAAGGGGTGTTACATTTAATGGTATCAGAGCCATGGTTTAGTCGATTCTCGAACTAACATAGCGTGTGTGAGTCCTGCTATACATGCCATATTACTACCTATGATAGTGTGATATCTCCCGACTCTGATAAAATTATTTTGTTGCGGCAGAGATACTTTCCAACTGAGCTACTTTCGAAAATGCTGAAAGTGATACTAAGATATTTGAAAATGTGTTTGTGATGAGTCGAAACTTGGAAAGGTATAATAAGAGTTCATGATATGTATGTGATGATGTACGAAATGAAATAAGCATAAGTTGAGAAATATGGATAAAATGTCATTGTTCCGGTTAAACATTGTATTTCGTTGGATTATGGTGATTTTATGAAGCGGATAAAATGTTTTAAATGTTGCAAAAAGGATTTAGCCCAGAAGGGTAATCTTGAATTAAGCCCTCTCGAGCATACGTTACTGAAAGGATTTAGCCTGAACTAGCAATCCTGTATGTCATATGTGGCTCGAGAGTGTGCTATATGAGTATGTGCAAAAAGGGCACTTTTGAATATGAATTGACAGGTTGTTGATATGCATACCTTGAGTATACTACTCAAGTATCTATCGAAATTACAATCGTTCAATGGGAATTATTCTTGAAATATGGAAAGGTGAAATGAAATGGAAGTTTATAATGTGATAAGCTCATTCATGTTGTTTAGCATTCATATGATGTTATGTGCCTAATTTGTTTGATTAAGTGAATGCAATTAGTAAACATACTCAAAATTTATGGAATGTATGTTTAAGTACACTTATTTGAATAAAGATAATCGGAAAGTTCGTGTAGCATAAATATGTATGCTAATTAGCTTGAAGCGAATTATATGATTGTGAAGATACTATGTTGATGATGAATGCTAAGTGATGTGCGTGTATTTATGAGAGTTGAGTTAGAGGCTTTACGACCTCACCCACTTACCAAAGTGGTATTTTCTAACAAAATTTCACGAGATTTAAGTTGAATGAGCTCACAAGTAAGAGACTAAAGAGTTCAGTGGCAGAATAACTAATAATGTGGTTAGAGTTAAGAATAGTTTGACAAGTGAATATAGTTCTGGAAAAGATGCCAGGTTATTATAAAGATCGTTCAGATTTCGAGATGTCACAGTTAAAGAAAAAGTTAATCTTGGCTAATCGACTCATTCAGTTATGATGCCTAAAGTATGTATTTGCTGGTATTTCTTCCAAATTGATTTTTGTTAGTGAATGGAATAATATAGGGTTAGTGATGACAGAATTAGTCATAGAAATGATATTTGAATCGTAAAGATGTCTGACTGTAATAGTTGTGATTGATAGATTATGATGATCCCTCCTGGGTATTTTATGTATTCATTTATCCTCAGAGATATATGTGATTGTTTATTTTTTGATGGAATTCTTGTTGTATGAGAATGCTAGCTACTTATAATGCTAGATGAAAGCCATGTTAGTCTGATTGGTTGATGAGCAGCATTTCTAATCTCTCTCTTTGAGATTTTATTCTAATATGCTTGGAATAAAAGTTGTTGGTGAAAACTTATGTGAGGCTATTCTTCTGTTTCTACTGGATGTTGTTTTGTTTTGCATATATATTTGGAAAATATATCATCTCTGTTACAATTGATTCCAGAGCGTATAAGCATTGTTTTCTTCTGGTTTTCTCTGAGGAATCAACAAGATCTTTATTATTTTCTTATGAGTTATGTTCTCGGACTTCCAGTATGATATTGTATCTTGGATTTTTTTATCTCGATTTTCTTATCATCCTTATTTCGTAAATTATCAATCATGGCTCATCTTTAAAGTGTGTTCTTTGGTTTGTGATAACTATGTCTATTTTGGTTGTATTTCTAGTTCGATCATAGGAACATGGTGATTCTGGTATCAAGATTTCTCTAATTTTCGTGAAAGGAATTGACATCGGCAAAGGTATAGATAGTGGGAGCTCAAGCTCAAATTGTATGATGATTTTCTTTTCTCAGGTAAGTTTGATTAAGGTCAATGAGTTCAATCAAAATGTTTTGTTTCTTTGAGCTAATATGATTGTAAAGATCTTTTGACTAGCTTGTGAGGAAATTTTGAAAGATTATATGTTTGAGTTGTGCTAAAAACATAAATAAGGGAGTATTTTGATATGATATCATTTGATAGTTGAAATCGGCTCAGTTGTTTTTATCTAAGCGAGCTAGTCAGTTGAAAGGTAATTTGAGTTATATGCATTTAAGCTTATCCTCAGGTAAGAAAATAAAATCTTGTACATTCATGGGTGAATAGACAGACAGTTTGAAGGAAGAATTCATACTCTAAAAGGTATGATACAGAGATATACCTATTAGATTTGTTCTAATCAAATGATCTTGTTATGAGTTAAAGCTGTTTCGATTGATAAAGTTATCACATTTGTGAAAGTTTGAATCTCTGTTGCATGTTAGCAAAGTTGAAAACTGATGAAAGTGTTATTAACCGAAGCACTAGTTCTGAGTCCAGTTTAAATTGAGTAAATATTTGTGAATTTTTCAGTGATGCACTATCGAACGGATTGGAATGTGTTTAATATAAGAATGTAAAGTGATAGTTTATGCTTTCAGATGGATAAATCACATGAAAGGAACTGTCTGGCGGGTGATTTAGAGTCGACCACTTTTTATGTTTATGTTGAGAATTTGATGGTGTCGGTTGACTGCCGAAAAATGTCATATGTTTCCTGATCCTAAGATTTTAAAGTATCTAATGTCACAGAAGGAATTTGAATTTAAAACAGCATAGACGGCTTGAACTATTGAAAGATTGTGAGTAGTTATCGAATAACCTTTAAGAAAGCAGATGTAGTTGCAATTGCTTGAATGGAAAAATCTTTGATTATTTTGTGAGTATTTGATACATGATTAATCTTATTTGATGACAGTCTGAATCTAGCTAAATTAGAAGCTAAAGTGATGCTTTCTTTGCAAGATTGAGAACCTCAGGAATGTGATAGTGAGTGGTAAACTAAACGAGTACAGTGTAAGATGACTTTTGATTCTGAATTTCAGGTCGGATCTGATGACTATTATCATTATGCAGAGATAGAATTTGCGCACTGAGTAATTCAGAGCTTATGAAGATTTTGTTCAAAGCTTAGTAGTAGCTCGTTTGTTCATTCAGGGAGTAATAAAATGTACATTTAGTTGAAATAGGTGTTATGGTGATCGGGTATGTAATATGATAGTTGAGTTATATGTTTCCAAGACTATCCGACTAAAAATCATATAGAAAGTAAAAGTGATTTGTGGCAGTTCAGAATCCACTTCAGATTGTCAGAAAAACGTATGTGAATTTGAAACATGAGGATATGAAATTCTCGTTCAGCGATAGCATATTTCTGAAAGTATCGCCTTGGAAAAGGATTCAAAATGTGTTTTGTGTATCTATGTTGCGATGGTATCGATTGGACTCTTTGGATATGAATTCTCCAATAGAGATTAAGATTCAATTGATGTGTTGTATAACGAAGAATCGATCAGAATTTTGACACGAGAGATAAAAAGTCGTGAAATAAAAGAATAACCTTAGTGAGAGTTCTTTGGCAGTGTCACGAGATAAAGGAGCCGACATGAAAATCGAATTTATATTCTGGTAAGATTTTCGAGGACAAAATCCTTAAAGGGGGAGACTTGTAGCCCGATTTTGGGTCTAGTCGAAACAATGGTTTCGGGACCACAAATCCGACGAAGAAAATTTTATTTATATTATATTTTTAAGGTCTATAGTTTTATAGAATGATTTCACGAAAATTTTGTTCGAAAATTTTGATGTTTGGGCACTCAATTTAGTCAAAATGACTAAATTGTAAAAAGTGCAAAAGTTGAATTCTATAAGTTAGAGGTGTCCAATTGCTATGAGATTTTAAATTGGAGGTCCTTAAATGGTAATTAGACCATTGGTTAAGTTGGTGGAAAAAAATGGACATGGTTAAGTTGGTGGAAAAAAATGGACATGGTTAGGCATGTTTCCAAAGTTTTTCATTAAGGGCATTTTAGTAATTTGGTAATTAAAATGAATTAAAAAGTAAAAATCAAGCCAAAATTTGTCCATCTTCTCTCCCATGGCCGGAAATTACATGGAGAAACCATGGCTAGGGTTTTTCAAGCTTCCAAGCTCGATTGTAAGTTCGTTCTAGCCTAGTTTTTAATGATTTTTACATTTTTGAAATCCTTGTGACATGATCTATCTATTTCTACCACTAATTTAAGACATAATCAAAGTCTAAAATTTTACGCATGATGAATATTTGTGTATTTTGATGTTTGATGGTAGAAAATGCATGGTTATGATTTGTTAAACGACTTTGCTAAGTGATTTTCGGTGAAAATGCGTAAAAGGGCTAATTTGTAAAAGTTGTAAAATGAGTAGTAAAAGTGTGATTAAATGAAAAATGTGGGCTTTTATGAGCATGAAATAGGTTCGGCTAAGCTTGGGCTTTGAAGAAATTGAATGAAATTCATTTTACGAGCTTAGGGACTAAATTGTAAAATGTCAAAAGTTTAGGGGTAAAAATCTAATTTTTCCATAATAAGATTTTTGGACTGAATTGAATAATGTGAATAATAAATGAGTTAAATTTGATATTATAGATCAAGAAAAATGAGGTTCGGAGTTGGAACGGGGAAAAATGAGTATTTGAGGATTTAGTCCTTTTCGCCATTTTTATCTCGAGGTAAGTTTGTATGTTTAATAAGCATTAAATTATATATGTTTAAATGCTTAATTGATGTAATTATGGTAAATGTTATATTATTGAAACAAAATGTGATTGTTATTCAGTATGATACTACAGAAATGACCGATAGAGATTCGGTACAGCGAAAGTCCCGGTTAAACCTTAGGAATAGATAGGATATAAATGTCATGACATTAGGGTTACTGAGATTATGTGTAAGACAATATCTGGGATATGGCATTAATATGATACATTCGTGTAAGACCATATTTGGGATAAGGTATCGATATGAGACGTCGTGTAAGACCATAGCTGGGCTATTGTCATTGATACGAGATTACATGTAAGACCATATCTGGGATATGGCATTGGTACGGTACTATGTGTACAAGATTCTCGAGTATCCTTTAGTATTCCGAGTGGTTCAACGGGAAATTCAACGGGTATGCCAAAGAAGAGAAAGAGTATGTAAATATTACGAATTGGTACAATTATGTACGTAAAGTTTATATACATTGACTTCATGAGATTGTGAATTCATGATAAATTTGGTTGACGATTATGTGATTGCCTTTCGGGCCAAATTGAGTTATGATATAGCATGTTTTATTCATGCAAATTGTGATTTATCGGATATGAGAAAATGGGAAGATAAGAACTTAGGCAATTGAAAGATGCTAAAGTATATGCTTGAAATGTAAATACTCATAATTAATGTGCATGTTTGCTATGAGGTCTGAAATGATTGTTATTTGCTGTAATATGTTACAAAGGAGAGATTATGGTTGTTAAGCTAATGCTAAGATATGTTAAGTTATGCTTATAAGTTGATAAAGTAAATATTATGATTGAATAAGGATTATAACTGTGAGATTTATAGTAATTTGTATTATCTTGTGTTTAAATTTGTTTTACTTGATAAAATATTTATAAGAGTTGCTCATTATTTTCATACGGACTTACTAAGCTATATATAGCTTACCCCTTCCTTTCCAATGTCTTAGCTAGCTCGGGTTGGAGATCACCGGAGATCCTATCACACTATCAAGCTGTCATTTTGGGTATAAATGAATTCAAGTATTTTAAGTCTATGGCATGTATAGGAATGTGTCATCGTGATTGTAGCCAATGTGTTGGCTTGTGATTGTCAAAGGTTTGTTTGGCTATTGGGCCATGTAAGTTGGCTCATATTGGCTAAAATGGTTGTAAGCCTAATTATATTCATATATGTGTCAATAACTTTGGTGATATGGTCATGGTATGCTTGGTGAATTATAGAAATGTTATTTATGACATGAATGTGTGATGCTTGGAAATGTGGTCTATTGATGAGATGATAAATTGGTGTACAATTAGGTACCTTGAAAGTAGTCAATTGTGGCTTAATAATTATTGTGAGTATGATAGATGTTGCTATTGTGTTGGTCATAATTGGGGATGATTTGTTTATCTAAGTATGTTATGTATGTGCCTTGAATTGGTGTAAGTGTATGTGTGTACAAGTGTGGCAAATGGCTAGGTAAATAGTCTTTAATTTGTCCACACAGGTAGACACATGGGCGTGTGTTTAGGCAGTGTGTGACACACGGTGTGACCCACGGGCATGTGTTCTGGCTGTGTGTCCCCTGCACCTTAAATTTAAAAAACAGAACGTCTAGAATTGAGCACACGGGCAGAGACACAGGTGTGTGTCTCAGCCATGTGTGCTACACGGCCTAGCACACGAGCGTGTGGCACAAATCAGAGAGCACCCCTAAATTAAGCACGGTCTGAAGCACGGGCATGTCCCAGGGTCACAAGGTGTGTCCCTTGGACCACACGGGCGTGTGAGTCTTGCTTCAAGCAAAAATTTTCTAAGTTTTATAAAAATTCCCTGAGTGCTCGGTTTTGTCCCGAACTACTTCAAATGCATATTTTGGGCCTCGTAGGCTTGTATAAGGGACTATATGAATGAATGTGAATGATTTTAAGTTGGACGCAAATTTAAGACTCGAATATGTATGTTTGCTTGTGTTTATGTCTGGTAATGCCTCGTACCCTGTTCTGATGTCTAATACGGGTAAGGGGTGTTACATAGCTATGTCTTGACTGAAAGCTTGTGTGAGCAGGCCTATTGATAGCTCGAGAGTGAGCATTATTGAGATATGATATTAAGATAGATTTGGCTATATATATATATATATTTGTTGGCACTTTGGGTACGAGATTCCCAAGTATCTTGTATTATTCCAAATGGTTCAACGGGTATATCAAAGACGAATAGGTATGAGATTGATGCAAGATGGTACAAGTATGTACATGAGCCGTATAAGCTTTAAATCAAAGAAATTGTGAAGTTCATATATAATCTTTTGGTTGAATATATGAAAGGATTGTTAGTTAATATGAGCTACATATTAATATATTCAATTTGTTGAATAGTATATTTCTAATTAAATTGGGTTTATTTCTGATCGCTGAAATTAGAGTTTTAAAATTTATAATGAATGTGATCGAACCTGGAAACTAACTCTGACAATGATTAAAGGCAAGTGTACCTATTGAAAAGTAATACAGCTTAGGCAAGACCGGATTGTCGAACCCAAAGGAACTAAAAGTATTAATACTAACTTTCTTTTTATTATTTAGCCTAAAATAAAGTGAAGTTGCTTTAATCTAAATTAACGACTACTGAGCTAAAGACACAAAGACAAAAAGAACGAATTGGAAAATAACTTGAAGAAAAACTCAGTTGATTACGATGATACCCTCAGGAAGAATCCACCTAGACTTCACTTGTTATGTAACCCTGAACCATACAATCTATTTACTTAGCTTGATCTGTGAGACTCCCTAACGTATATTAAACCCTCTCTCGAGGCCAATAACATCTAACCTTAGGTTAATTAGTGGAACTCTCGTTCTCTTATAATAACCCCCTAGAATAGCAGTAAATCGATCTATGGATTCCCATTTAGGTTTCACCCTAATCCGGCAAAATCTTGTCACCCTATCTCTAGGCGTGCGATCAACTCCGCTTAATTATGCTAGATCTACTCTTAGGCAGGGTCTATTCCTCCTCCACCTAAGCACATCAGATTTGGATTAAGCAGCATAATTAAGAACAAACTAAGTATTTATCATATAATTCAGAAATCAAATAACAAGATTCATCTAGGTTTCATCCCCTGCAGGTATCTGAGGGGTTTAGTTCATGACAAATAAAGAAGACATCTCAAGAGAAAAGATAAAACAAAACATAAGAAATCCCTAAAACTCCCTGAAGGAATTGAAGGAGAAATTCGCCGTCTTCAGTATAACTCTGGCTTCTTGGGATGGATCAACTGGCTATCTTCGAGTGATTCCCTCAACTCTGACCTTTCTGGCTTGGCTCCTTGGCCTAGCTTGATTCCTATTTCATCGGTGGCACTTAGGGGGTTTATATAGGCTCTTGGAATTCGATTCTTTCTCCCTAAGTATCCTTTTCCGACTAAAATTGTCTAAAGCCACGACAAGGGCACAGCCATGTCACACATCCGTGTGGCTCGACTTCAGACCGTGTTCGGATTTCTAATTTGAGGCACGGCCGTGTAGATCGGGGGAGAGGCCGTGTTCCAGCTGTTCGTCAAGGCACAACCATGTGGACTTTGGGCCAGGCCGTATCGATTTCGTGATATGGCCCATTTACTCCGTTTTGGGACCGTTTTATGTCCTTTTCATCCTGGGGTGCTTTCCTGGGTATAGGACATGAAAAGAAAGGATTAAGAGCACCTTTTTACATGAATCAAGGGATAAATCATCCAAAAACAAGCTAAATGCGGGATTAAATTATGTTATAATTACGGTTTATCAAATACCCCCACACTTAAGCTTTTGCTTGTCCTCAAGCAAAATTCTCAACTTACAATTAAAACAAACTTTCCATAATTCACAATTCCTATCAACAATGTCTCATCATAATTCATAGATAATTTATACATGGATTAATTTAACTCAAAGAGTCCTAAAGATTCAAACAAGATAAGTCATGAGTTTGTATTTCGAAAACGTAGGTGTCTCCCTTGATTTAATTAATTACCTTTAACTCAAAATTGATAAGGATTGATATCCTCACTAAAAATTCACTCAAATCACTCTAAAGTGTTTAAGGTTCAAGAAATAGTACTCATAAGTCGAACCTAAAAAGTTAATCCCATAGGCTTGCCTTAAAATCAAATCTCCACCACTGTAAAATGAGATGATAAACAGATCAAAAGGTCTTTGTTAGGGTTGTAACGGGGCTAGGGTTAAAGGCTGAAATTAGAAAGTTTAGAATCGAGATTGAATTGACAAGTACCTACCAAAAGATTACTGAAATTTTATCAACTGAAAAGTAATAAACCTACTAATACGAGCTTTTCTTTTAAAAATCGACTTTGATTGTATAAGCTCACTGTTCCTACTACTAATACTGAATACTTTGATTTTTTTTTGTATTTTTTATTTTTTTTAAGAACAAACTAAGTATTTCAGGATAAACTTAACTACTGGAATAATATAATTAGGTAACTGATCAAATCAAATCTCGATGTAAGGGTAGTTAATAGGTATGGTGATAACAAATACAAAGGGGCTTTGGGTTAATATTAGTTAGTGAGTCAATAAAAAGGGTTATTAGGATCAACGGGGTTCACTAGGGGTTAATTATGGAGGTAGGTTTTTAGTGGAGTAAGTGGGCTAATCATCTCTGTATTATCAAATCATAAATGTGGTCTCAACATGTATAAACGAGGCAAGTTCTAGAATAACAGTTCATGGTTGACACACTCATAATCAAGAAGTGAGCACGAAAAAAAAAATTATGCTCTATAAGGCACAAAACCTCACAAAAATTATTGGTGTTTTTGATATCAACCTTGTAAATTTCAAATTTCAAAGTAATATTCAAATTCAGGTTAACAACCTAGCAAAATATTTTAATCTTGAAATTTAGACTTATCATGCTTGATTCTCTAGTATCTTAAAATTTAATCATCAATGCACAATTAACTATGACTTATTCTAAAACATGTCAATAAAAATCATAAATCATAAGAAATTTCATCCTATTTAGTAATATGAGAAGATTGATTATGAAGAAGACTAAATTCAGGGTTTTGAGAATAATGAAAAAAGTTTGGCCAAATATGTGAATAATGCAAAAAGTTATGCACTTTTTTCAAATAAATATTCACCCCCCACACTTAAGATGTACATTGCCCTCAATGTACAAGACTGATAATGACAGTTAATGTGCAAAATCAAAAGAGAGGGGAGCAAGTGTACTCCCTGAATTATGGATGAGTTCCCGGAGTTGGAAGTGGATAGGGTGGTGGTTGCTACCGAGCTCTGCACTAGATGAAGAAATTGGAGAGCTCGTGAAGAATTAGCCAAGGGTTATTAAGACATAATTAAAATAAACTAAATAAATATATAAGGACAAGAAAAATAAAGAGAGTGAGACTAAGAAGGAAAACAAAAATAAAAGAAAAGAAGAATGGACTGAAAAGTCCTTATTGAAGGATGGTTCGCAAGGTGGGTGTGACCTCTAGGGCTGCAGAGGTGATGGCGGTGGCGAAAGTGGCGTGGTTACCGTGGTGGTCGGTGTGATTCACAAGCAGCCTGGCGAACCTGACACTAAGAAACTAAAATAAGATAAACTAAATTTTGCAGAAGAGAAGTAAAAATAAGGAAAATAAAGAAAACGAGAAAAGAAAAATGAAAACTAAATGGCCTCAAATATCCTTGGCTTGTCGTTGGAATGAAGCGGCCGGCATGAACTTATGTGTGAGGTTTCCTTTGAGGAGACTGTGGTTGGCCTTCTTCCATTTCTTCGGCATGGTTTCTTGTGTGGCTCAAGGGGTTGAGAGACTTGTTAAATAGATAAACCTGAGAGGAAGAGGAAGAGGAGAGGTGGAGAGTGAAGGAGAAGAGTTTTTTTGGGGTGGAGGAGGATGTGGGTGTGGGTATTTTGGGGAGAAAAGCTGTTGAAATATGATTTTAGGTTAGGTTTTTGAGGAAGAGACGGTTAAATTTTGTTATATAAGGGAGGGGGCACGGTCCATCGCCACGCCCATGTAAAATTTAAATAGCCCGTGCTTTTCGCTATTTCCAGATTTTGGGCGCATTCAGGGTTATTGGCACGGCCGTGGGTACATGGGCACGCCCGTGTTCGACAATTCAGTATGTTGGCATGGTGAGGTAACACGGGCGTGTATAGCCCTTGCTTGGCAAGTCAATATCTTCGCACGGTTATCAGACACGGTCGTGTTTGGCCCGTGCTTAACAAATTAGTAACCTTGCACGGTTGTGGGACACAGGCGTGTTCTGCCCGTGGTGTGTAAGTCAGTAGCTTCACATGGGTGGATAGCACGGGCGTGTTCTGGTATCGCAGCCTGTGTTAGAGAAAGAAATTTTTCCCTGTTTGTGCACGGCTACTGGCACGCCCATGGTTCGTCCCCTGTCTTGCACACGGCCATTGGCACGCCCGTGTGCAAGGCCGTGTTTAAAAGCCTGCACTTCTCTTGGACTAATTTTAGTGTGGAGTTAGCAGTTAAATAAAAATGAAAATAAAATGTTAGTGAGTTACTGCTCGGGTTGCCTCCCGAGAAGCGCTTGTTTATAGTCTTATGCTAGATTTTCCCTATTTTCGGTTCTAAAAGAAGATTCATGGAGCAAAAGCTCCTCTCTCATATCTTCAAAATTTGCACCATTATAAATTTTGAGTCGGTGACCATTTACCTTGAATGTGCCCTTAGTGGGATGAGTTACCTCGATTGTGCCATATGGAAAAATTGTTTTGATCATGAATGGGCCTGACCATCTTGATTTCAGCTTTCCCGGGAATAGTTTAAGCCTTGAGTTGTATAGCAGGACCAAGTCCCCTACTTCGAATTGTTTTGATCTCTTGAGACGAGCATCATGGCGTCGCTTTGTTGCTTCCTGTATAGTTTTGAATTCTCGTAGGCTTCAGTTCTCCATTCGTCCAGCTCGTTTATCTGCATCATTCTTTTCTTTCCTGCAACATTGAGATCAGAATTCAAAAACTTTATTGCCCAAAAAGCTTTGTGTTCTAATTCGAATGGTAGATGACAGCTTTTCCCGTATACAAGTTTGTATGGGGATGTCCCTAGAGGTGTTTTAAATGCTGTTCTATATGCCCATAAAGCATCATCTACTTTTAATGCCCAATCTTTTCTATTTGATTGAACCGTTTTTTCTAGGACGCGCTTAAGTTCTCGGTTTGCTACCTCAACTTGCCCATTGGTTTGAGGGTGATATGGGGTGGTTGTCCTGTGGTATACTCCATATTTCTTTAGAACTTTTTCAAATTGACTATTACAGAAATGAGTACCCTCTCACTAATGATGGCTCTAAGTGTTCGAAATCGAGAAAACAGTTTCTTGAGAAATTTAACTACTACCCTAGCATCATTGGTAGGTAAAGCTTCCGCTTCTACCCATTTTGACATGTAATCAACTGCCACTAGGATGTACTTGTTTCCAAACGAACTAGGGAGTGGTCCCATAAAATCAATACCCCATACATCAAATATTTCACATGACAAGATATATGTTTGAGGCATTTCATCACATTTAGAAATATTACCTATTCTTTGGCATCTATCACACGAGGTAACATACCTGTTGGCATCTTTAAATAGAGTGGGCCAATAAAAACCTGATTCGAGTATTTTGTGTGCTGTCTTAATACCACTGTAGTGTCCTCCTGAAGGTCCTGAATGGAAATGTTCCAGGATTTTGCTTGCTTCTACCTTTGTAATGCATCTTCGAATTACCTGATCTGCACATATGCGGAAAAGAAAGGGATCTTCCCAAAAATAATTTTTCACATCAGCAAAGAATCGCTTCTTTTGGTGATGTGTTAATTTTTTTGGCAAGATGTTAGCTGCTAAATAATTTGCAATATTTGCAAACCAAGGTACCTCAGAATGAGTTATAGAAAAGAGTTGTTCTTCGGGAAACGAATCGTTTATCTCACTTTCATCGAGCTCTTTGGTATGTGGATTTTCAAGTCTAGAAAGGTGATCCGCTGCAAGATTCTCAGCTCCCTTCTTATCTTGTATTTCCAAGTCAAATTCCTGTAAGAGTAAAACCCATTGTATGAGTCTAGGTTTTGCATCAGGTTTGTTTAAAAGATAACGAAAAGCTGAATGGTAAGTGTAAACGACAACTTTAGACAATATTAGATACTGTCTAAATTTATCAAAAGCAAAAAATACAGCTAGCAATTCTTTCTCTGTGGTGGTGTAGTTTTCTTATGCGGATGTTAATGTTTTGCTAGCGTAGTAAATTGGCTAAAAATGCTTGTCTCTTCGTTGTCCCAAAACTGCACCTACTACAAAATCACTTGCATCACACATTAGTTCAAAGGGTAAGTTTCAATCAGGTGCAATTATAATCGGAGCATTTATTAATTTATCCTTAAGGACATTAAATGCATCTAAACAATCCTGATTGAAATTGGAATGAACATCTTTTTCTAGTAATTTTGTCAAAGGCTTAGCTATTTTAGAAAAATCTTAAATGAATCTTCTATAGAACCCTGCTTGTCCTAAAAAACTTCTAATAGCCTTAACAGAACTAGGGGGAGGTAGTTTTTCTATGGTTTCAACCTTTGCTTTATCTACCTCAATCCCTTTACTAGAAATCTTATGTACTGACACAATTCCTTCTCTAACCATAAAGTGACATTTTTCCCAATTCAAAACAAGGTTTGTTTCCTCACATCTCATTAGAACTCTTTTTAAATTTTTAAGGCAAAGATGGAAAGAATTACAGAATACTGAGAAATCATCTATAAATACCTCCATGATGTCTTCCACGAGTTCGTCAAAGATTGCCAACATACAACGCTGAAAAGTAGCAGGAGCATTACATAATCCAAAAGGCATTCTACGATAAGCAAATGTACCATATGGGCATGTAAATGTTGTCTTCTCTTGGTCTTCAGGAGCTATGGGGATTTGGAAGTAGCCAAAAAGTCCGTCCAAGAAGCAATAGTACATATGCCCGGATAGTCTTTCTAGCATTTGATCTATGAAGGGCAGAGGGAAGTGATCTTTTCTGGTGGCATCATTCAGCTTTCTATAGTCTATACAGACTCTCCAACCTGTAACTATTCTTGTGGGAATTAACTCATTCTTTTCATTGGGCACTACCATCATTCTTCCTTTCTTTGGAACTACCTGCACAGGACTTAGCCAAGTGCTGTCAGAAATAGGATAAATTATTCCTGCATCTAAAAGTTTAATTACCTCGGCTTTGACCACCTCTTTCATGTTGGGGTTTAGCCGTCTCTAGGGTTGCACTTACGGCTTGTATTCTTCTTCCATTAAAATTTTGTGGGTGTAGAACGAAGGGCTTATACCCTTAATGTTAGAGATTTTCCAAGCTATGGCTTTTTTGTGTTCTCTTAGTACCTTTATCAACTCCTCTTTTTCCTTGGGTTCTAGTTCTGAAGAGATAATTACTGGTAGCGTAGAATTGTCCCAAAGGAATGCGTATTCTAAGTGTTTAGGCAACTGTTTTAATTCCAATTTAGGTGGCTCATCGATGGAGGATTTCTGTTTTATTTCGTCACCATTTTCAATGCTTTCTTCTTTTAATTGTCTGAATAATTATGTATTCAGATTCAACTCATCACCTTCATCTTCTTCCCCCTCTTCTTGAGTCAGGTACAGTTCCATCGTGTCGTCATGTATGATTTCCTGTAATGTATTTTGAATGATATGATCAGTAGTATCAACAAAATAACAGGAATCATCTCGCTCTTTAAAATATCGCATGGCATCATAAATTTGAAAAATAATTTCTTCATCGCCTATCCTTAATGCGGGTTTACCGTCACCTACATCAATAACGGCTCTAGCAGTAGCTAAAAAGGGACGCCCTAAAATTAAGGGGACATTAATGTCTTCATCCATGTCTAACACAACGAAATCAACAAGGAAAATAAATTTATTAATTTTCACCAAGACATCTTCGATAACTCCTCTAGGATATTTAATGGATCTATCTGCTAACTGGATACTCATCCTAGTGGGTTTTGGTTCCCCAAGATATAGCTGTTTAAACATTTTGTAAGGCATTAAATTAATACTGGTGCCTAGATTAGCTAATGCTTTCTTAATATTTAAGCTACCAATTAAACAAGGGATAGTAAAACTTCCTGGGTCTTTTAATTTGGTTGGTAACTTATTTTAGAGGATGGCTGAGCACTCTTCATTAAGTTCCACCGTCGACACTTCTTCAAGCTTCCTTTTATTCGTCAGGAGTTCCTTTAAGAATTTTGCGTACTTCGGCATCTGTGTAATGGCTTCAACAAAAGGTAAGTTAATATGTATTTGTTTAAAAAGTTCAAGAAACTTACCATATTGGGCATCTAATCGTTCCTTCTTTAACTTTGCGATATGGGATTGGTGGTTTCCTTTCTTTGCGTACTAGATTTAAATCCTCAACTCCCTCATCTCTTGCTTTGTTGTCTTCATGTAGGATTTGCTTCTTTGGTTCGATTTGTTCCTTTCCACTTCTTAGTGTAACTGCTTTTACTTGTTCTGTTCCTTTAAAAAACATTTCTGCCCGTAATTCACAAATCATCCCAGTAAGTAGTCCGATCGACTTAGTGAGCTCCCCGAATGACTCAGTAAGTTTTTCAACTGACGCTTGTTGATCTTTAAATGTTCTCTCTGTTTCTTGGAAGCGTTTTTCTGTGTCTGCTGTGAATTTTTTCAGCATCTCCTCGAGGGTTGGTTTCTCCTCTTATGGATAGGGCTGATTTTGGAAGTTTTGAAGAGGTTGTTGCCTCTGATTTACTTGATTTCCTTGACCTCCCCACGAAAAATTTGGGTAGTTCCTCCAACCTGGATTGTAAGTATTACTATAAGGATTATTATTGGATCTGAAATTATTACCTATATAGTTCATCTGTTCGCTCTCTGCTTCCGGTTGGTAGGGTGGGTACTCAGGATTCGCAACGGTTCAACTTGCGTCGCACTGCGTAACTGGATGTACCCGCGAAGAACACAAACTATCAAGCTTTTTATTCATCAATTCTACCTGATTTGATAGCATGGTTATGGCATCGAGGTTGTAAACTCCGGTTGTTTTTGTTGGCCTTGTCCTGTTAACCTGCCACTGATAATTATTTAGTGACATCTCCTCAATGAACTTGTAGGATGCTTTTGGAGTTTTATTGTTCAAGGTTCCACTGGTGAATGAATTGATTAGTTGTCTGGTTGAGGGATTCACACCGTTGTAAAAGGTTTGGACTTGTAGCCACAAGGGTAAGCCATGGTGTGGACACCTCCTCAAGAGATCTTTGTATCTCTCCCATGAGTCGTACAATATCTCTATATCCATCTGCACAAAAGAAGAGATATCATTCCGTAATTTGGCCGTTTTGGCTGGTGGAAAATATTTTAATAAAAACTTTTCAGCCATTTGTTCCCATGTAGTGATTGACCCTCGTGGTAACGAGTTTAACCACTGTTTGGCTTTATTCCTTAATGAAAAGGGAAATAACCGAAGACGTATGGCATCATCAGAAACGCCATTTATTTTGAAGGTATCACAGAACTCTAAGAAATTAGCTATATGAGATCCTGCAAACCATCAAATTGAACAAATTGTTGAATCATTTGTATTGTGTTAGGTTTTAATTCAAAATTATTAGCAGCTATAGTAGGCCTAAAAATACTCGATTCTGCTCCTGTTAAATGTGGTTTAGCATAATCAAACATTGTACGTGGAGCATTATGTTCTCCCACATCTCGTGGTGGTGGATTGTTCTTGTCCATCCCTTCAGTAAGATTGGATTCTCGCTCTTCTTCTGTGTAATTTAGGGCTCGCCTGATTTCTCTGCGATTCCTTCGAGCAGTAGCTTCAATATCACTGTCGTATATTAATGGTTCTCTTGGGTTCCTTCTAGTCATGAACTAGAGGTACCTGTTGAGAAAAGAAAGAAGAAAAGAAAATTTAGCAAAATTAAAATTTAACCTAAAATAAAAATAAATTGCGAAAAATAAAAATAACGGCTAAAGTAATAAAATTAGAGTTTTCTTAATATTTTAGTTCCCCGGCAACGGCGCCAAAAACTTGATCGCTAAAATCAGAGTTTTAAAATTTATAATGAATGTGATCGAACCTGGAACCTAACTCTGACAACGATTAAAGGCAAGTGTACCTATTGAACAGTAGTATAGCTTAGGCAAGACCGGATTGTCGAACCCAAAGGAACTAAAAGTATTAATACTAACTTGTTTTTTTTATTATTTAGCCTAAAATAAAGTGAAGTTGCTTTAATCTAAATTAACGACTACTGAGCTAAAGACACAAAGGCAAAAAGAACGAATTGGAAAATAACTTGAAGAAAAACTCAGTTGATTACGATGATACCCTCAGGAAGAATCCACCTAGACTTCACTTGTTATGTAACCCTGAACCATACAATCTATTTACTTAGCTTGATCCGTGAGACTCCCTAACGTATATTAAACCCTCTCTCGAGGCGAATAACGTCTAATCCTAGGTTAATTAGTGAAACTCCCGTTCTCTTATAATAACCCGCTAGAATAGTAGTAAATTGATCTATGGATTCTCATATTAGGTTTCACCCTAATCCGAAAAAATCTCGTCACCCTATCTCTAGGCGTGCGATCAACTCCGCTTAATTATGCTAGATCTACTCTTAGACAGGGTCTATTCCTCCTCCACCTAAGCACATCAGATTTGGATTAAGCAGCATAATTAAGAACAAACTAAGTATTTATCATATAATTCAGAAATCAAATAACAAGATTCATCTAGGTTTCATCCCCTTCAGGTATCTGAGGGGTTTAGTACATGACAAATAAAGAAGACATCTTTAGTATAACTCCGGCTTCTTGGGATGGATCAACTGGCTATCTTCGAGTGATTCCCTCAACTCTGACCTTTTCGGCTTGGCTCCTTGGCCTAGCTTGACGCCCTTTTCATCGGTGGCACTTAGGGGGTTTATATAGGCTCTTGGAATCTGATTCTTTCTCCCTAAGTATCCTTTTCCGACTAAAATTGTCTAAAGCCACGACAGGGGCACGGCCATGTCACATGCCCATGTGGCTCGACTTCAGATCGTGTTCGGATTTCTAATTTGAGGCACAGCCGTGTAGATCGGGGGAGAGGCCGTGTTCCAGCTGTTCGTCAAGGCACGACCGTGTGGACTTTGGGCCAGGCCGTGTCAATTTTGTGATGTGGCCCATTTACTCCGTTTTGGGCCCATTTTATGTCCTTTTCATCCTCGGGTGCTTTCCTGGGTATAAGACATGAAAAGAAAGGATTAAGAGCACCTTTTTACATGAATCAAGGGATAAATCATCCAAAAACAAGCTAAATGCGGGATTAAATTGTGTTATAATTACGGTTTATCAATTTCATACGAGCTTATTAAGCTATAAAGCTTACTTTGTTTATTTTACCGTGTTCTATAGTGATTTCAAATCTAGCTCAGATTCAGGAATCGTCAGAGACTTCATCACACTATCAGGCTATTATTTTGGTACATTTGAATCTATGTTTTGGAATATATGGCATGTATAGGAACTTTGGTCATTTTGGTATATAAGTTGATGATGAATTTATCTATTAGAATTGGCTTGTAAATGTTTAAAGTTTGGTCTTGTATATACAGCCATGAATGTTGGCTTAATTTGCTTGGCTTGGTTTTGCATATAGCTCTTATTATGTGTTTGAATATGGTTGTATGATGCTTGTTGATAATAGGTATTATGGATAGCAAATGGCTGAGATTTGAGTTTGTTATGTATGTGAAATTAGGTAAAATAATGCATGTTTAGAAAATGACCATGTTGATGATTTGATAAAGTGAAATTTGGCATGAAATTGAATGGCACATTGTGAGATTGTATATCTTGGATTAATTAGTGTTGAAAATGGTATAAAGTATGCTTGAGTGAGGTTGATTGAATGCCTATTATATGCTATGTTTTGCGTCATTTGAGTTTGGTGTAGGTACATGCAAATTGGGTGGCAAAATGACTTAGTAAATAGCCTATTTTTGTCCACACAGGTAGAGACACAGGTGTGTGTCTCAACCATGTGTGACACACGGTTATGGTGCACGGCCGTGTGTCCCCTGGTGTTTAAATATAAACCAAGTCAATATGCTCCACATGGCCTCACACATGGATGAGTGACTTGGCCGTGCGGCATAAGTCAGTATAACCTACAGGTTTGCACAGCCTAGCACACGACCTCGTAAACGGGCGTGTGTGGCCATTTTTAGGGCACACGGCCGTGTGTGTTGGCTGTGTGACCCAAGTCAGAGAGTTACACGGGGTCGGACACGGGCTGGGACACGGCCATGTGCTCTCGTTTTGAATGTCCACACGGCTTGCGACATAGGCGTGTCTTTGGCCGTGTGAGACACACGGCCGGACCACACAGCCGCGTGTCCCCTTTTTTTGGAAAAATTTTCCAAGTGTTTCAAAAGTTTCTAAAGTTATCAGTTTAGTCCTGAACCACCCCGAATGCATGTTTTGGGCCTCGTAGGCTCGTATTAGGGACAAAATGAATGTTGTTGAATGATAATTATATTCATTTTGAAAATGTATGTGAAATATATGTGTAATTGTATAATTAGTTCAGTAATGCTCTGAAACCCTATTCCGGCGTTGAATACGAGTGAAGGGTGTTACAAATTCTTTTATCAAATAAAGCTTAGTTTAACAATCTCCTCCTTTTTGATATAACAAAAAATTTGGCAAATTTGTTTTTAAATAATTGCTCTCCTTTAATAAAAGACGTTTTACATTTGAGGCCAAAATAAAATTTGTCATTCATTATCACAAAAAAAAAAAAAAAATTGGTCACAAAAATTTGCATTTAGTTATCAATAAAGAATAATCTCAATCAATTTACCTTTTCTTCTCCCCCTTTTTGTTATATCAAAAGACAAATAAAGCTTAAAGAGAAAAGAAGTTATCTCATCAAAAGATAGAAAGTGTGAAATGAGCATCTAAAAAAAATTGTAAGATACAAATAAAGCAATAAAGTGCAAGAACAAGTTATAGGCATAAGCATAAAAATAAATGTGCAGATGTTTTGAAAATGAAATGTATGGTCTAGAGCTAATCTAATCATCATGATGAGGAGAGAAAGGAGGCGTCAAAGGGAAAGGAGCTAATAGAGATACCATTTGTGTCTCGAAGGTCGAGAGACGAGAATTAACATCTTCCCTATGACCTCGAATGTCGTTGCTCAAGGAATGTATAGCATCAAGGATAACACTATTAACCTCAGATAAGGGTTGATCAACATACGACGAAGAAGGCAGTGGATCAACGGGCTCGGGTTCCAAAATATCATCAAAAGTAGTATCGACATCATCATTTTCATTATCCCCCGATTGGTCATGTTTCATCCAAGTGTTGGAGGCAGCATCGAAATGATATCCTGCATAATGTAGGGCCCCATAACTAGTAGGTTGATTAGAAGAAACGGTGGTGTCTCCATGGGTGCTAATGCCTAATTGCCTAAAGATGTATGACAAGTACGTACCATGAGGAAGAGTGATATTTTTATTCATCCCCTCCCAATAGCCTTCGTAATGTCATTAAACAAGATAAGTGCAAGGTCAGGGCGCCTATCAAATTTAAAACAATCGAGCCACCAATAATCAGTGTTTCGGAGTTTGGCATGATTTTTTATAAGTCTTAAATTCCAAGTAGGAATTAAATGGAAGACACAATCATGGTGATTTAGTTTAGATGCCGATTTGGACTGGATAAAAAGGGAGGGATCAAAATGCCCTTTTTCATCGAAGGAAACTTTGGAAGGTAAATGAAGATAATCGCCAAACTCTTCGAGAGTAAGGCGAATAGGAGTTCCTATTAAAAAAGAGGTGATGGCAGTAACGGGGTCACCAGACTCATCATGTTCGCGTTTGGCATTGGAAAAGAAAGCTCAAACAAGATTTAAATAAGTTGGCAAAGAAATATAAAAATCCATCCGCCCCCAATTTTGTAAAATAGGGAAATAAACAAAGATAATGGCTTGTAACATGGCTATATCAATTTTCCTAGCCTCCCATACACGTTCTTAAGAAAAATAAGAGTTAAAAATATATAGAGAATGTGAGTCTTGAAAACAAGTGCTAAATAATGACTCTAACTCACTAGATGGATTAGAAGAAGATGTACTAGTCCTAGAACGCTTCTTTGGGGCCATAATAGCTATTAACAACTTAGAGAAACACTAAAATAAAAAAAATCACTTTGAGGAATTTTGTCTAACAGTTGGTGGGTTAGGGTTTGAAAAAGAGTTGAACAAATATCTTTAGGAATCGGTGACGTCCTACAATAAAACATGATATATAATGTTCAAAAATATCCTAAGTTGAAAATTTGTCAGAATTCAACATACATTTGTCAGAATCAATAAGTTGAAAATTTTAGAAATTTACCTCAAAGTTGTTGAAAAAGGAATAATCTTCATGCAAGGAGGAGAAAATCTTGTGAAAAGGAAGTTTGAAGATGAAAAGAACAAAGATTTTTCAAAAAAATTGAAAAAATTTGAAAAAAGTTTTAGAGGAGATGAGAGAATTTTCAATAGAGGGAAAAACAACTTAGGGTTTTTTGTGTTTAAAACAACTGCAGGCACCTTTAAAAGCCCCGTGCTATCAATATTTTTACACGAGTATCGATATTTTTATAAAAGTATCGATATTTTTTAGTTAGTATCGACACCAAATTAGTATTATGTTTTCCAAGTGCAGTAAAACAGCAAAAATGAGATTTTTAGGTTGTATTGTTTCCTAAGTGTCCTAGAATGACTCCAAAATAGTTCCTAAACATTTCATATGCATAAAGATGTGTAGTGTGAGTAAAATGCATGAAATGAAAAAGCAAAAATATGTTTAAAAAATGACAAGTTAATACCACTATTCTAAAATGTGAAAGAAAATGAAATAGAAATAGATCAGTTTTTCACAAGAAACTCCCCCTACCTTTTTGCGTATAAAAGCCATGAAATCCATGCTCAACAAGCTTGTAGCAATAAAATAATCAAATATGGTAAAAGAAGATTGTAACACAAAGTTAAGGAAAGGTTGTTGATAAACCATAATTTACACATATTTTAACCCCATGCTTGGCTTAATTTTGGATGAATATTCATTAGATTTAATGAATTCGATGCTCCTAATCTCTTAATTTCATGTTTTATACTCAGGAGAGCTTAGGAAGTCGAAGAGAACGAGAAACGGACCAAAAAGGAGCAAAATGGGCCTACCTAGGAAATCAACATGGCCTAGACCATTGGACACGGTCGTGTGTTACGAGCAGGATCAACCATGGCCTGGACTATCGTCCACGGGCAGACCACACGGCCGTATGTGGCGAGCAAATTCGAGCACGGCTGAAGGAGTCCACCATGGGCGTGTCCCTACCAAAACTAGGATGAATTATATTCAGAATAGGATATTGTGGGCCAAGGAAGGCATCTCAAAGCCTATATAAACACCCTAGGGGGCAACCTAAAAGGGGAGGTCGACAGGACGTCGAATAGACACCGAGTAGGAGGAGAAAATACTCCAAGACAACCGTTGGAATCAGCTTAGGAGAAGGATCTCCCATCAAGTTCTTTAGAAGTTTTAGGGTTTTCTTATGTTTTGTTGTTTTCCCCATTCTAATATGTTTTCATTCACCAGTATGAACTAAACTCCTTAAATATCTAAAGGGATGAAACCTAAGACGAATCTTATTATTATTTGATTTATGAGATAAATACTTGTGCTTATTCTTAATTGTGAGTTATTATTCTTGTTTGATAATTCAGGTTATTGATTCAAAATCGAATGTGCTTATTCAATGGAGCAAACGTCCCTGTTTAAGAGTAGATCAACACAATTAAGCGGAGTTGATTGCAACCCTAGAAATAGGGCGACGAAAATCTACCGAATTAGGGTCAAACCTAATAAGGGAATCCATAGATCGAGTTAATGCGACAATAGGGGTTTTAATTAGAAAGATATTTCAATTAATCAACCTAGAGTCAGTTGTTTTTAGTCTTGAAAGAGATATTAACATAAATCTGGGATTTCTACGGATTAAGTCAAGTGAATAAATCGCATGAATCAAAAGTAATAAGTGAAGTCTAGGTGGATTCTTCTTAGGTATTGCCTATCTTATATAAGTTGTCCAAAAGTATTTTCCCAA
The DNA here is from genome assembly GCA_005393395.2 of Gossypium australe. Classification (NCBI taxonomy): domain Eukaryota; kingdom Viridiplantae; phylum Streptophyta; class Magnoliopsida; order Malvales; family Malvaceae; genus Gossypium; species Gossypium australe. The sequence continues at coordinate 15,046,632 of CM016615.1, read as the reverse complement.
TTTACTCTCAGTTGCTTTCATAGCTAGTTAAATTAGTTAATTTTAGATTAAAAATAAATCCCCTTAATTATTAGGCTAGATAATAAAAAGATAGTTAATACTACTACTCTTGGTCCTTGAGGATACGATATTCTGGACTCACCACAGCTATCCTACTGTTCGATAGGTGCGCTTGCCTTTGTCGAAATAATAGTTAGTTTCGAGCTCCATCAGTTGTTAAACCTAGTTCTCCCCTAAGTGTCTAAAATCTTTCTTTTTCTAATGGTTTTATGAAAATGTCAGCTAATTAGTTTAAGGTGTCTATATACTCTAGAACTATTTCACCCTTTTGGACATGATCTCTAATGAAATGATGTCTAATTTCAATGTGTTTAGTTCTAAAATGTTGGATTGGATTTTTAGTGAGACAAATAGCACTAGTATTGTCACACTTGATAGGAACGGTATCTATATCAATTCCATAGTCCTTAAGTTGTTGTCTCATCCATAAAATTTGAGCACAACAACTACCAGCAAAAATATATTCCACTTCGGTGGTGGACAATGCAACACTATTTTGTTTCTTTGAAAACCATGAAATTAACATGTTGCCTAAAAATTGACAAGTACCAGAGGTGCTTTTCCTATCTAATTTGCACCTCCAAAATCCACATCCGAGTAATCATGCAAGCTAAAGGATGAGTCTTTAGAGTACCAAAGACCTAAATTTTGAATATCTCTAAGGTATCTAAAGATTCTCTGAATGGCTTGTAAATGTGATTCCTTAGGACAAGTTTGATATCTAGCACACAAGCATACACTAAACATAATGTCGGGTCTACTTGCGGTAAGATAAAGCTAAGAACCAATAATTTACCTATATAATTTTAAATCAACAGATTTACCTTCCTCATCTTTGTCAAGCTTTGTAGAAGAGCTCATTGGAGTAACTTGTGGTTTGAGAGTGTCCATCCCAAACTTTTTGAGCATGTCCTTTGTGTACTTAGCTTGATTGATGAAAATACCATCCTTTCTTTGCTTGATTTGGAGACCCAAGAAGAAATTTAGTTCTCCCATCATGCTCATCTCAAACTCACCTTGGATTAGCTTAGAAAATTCTGGACAAAGAATATCATTAGTAGAACCAAAAATAATATCATCAACATGGATTTGAACTACTAATAAATCTGTCTGTTCTTTTAATAAAAAGAGTTGTATCAACCTTCCCTTTACAAAAATCATTTTCAATAAGAATGTAACACCCCAAACCCGGTCAACACACCAAGACCGAATCTAGCATGTTACAGGAAGATATCCTGAAGAAGACAAGCTAGCGAATCAAGTTTTGAGTAAAAATTTCCTCATTGTTTTTATTTTTGTAGAAAGTAGGTGCATGATGAGTTAAAACTGTTCTTGTTGTTTTTGAAAACCCGAGATTAGATCTTTAAAACCTAGTTTGTCGAATTCATAAGTAAAACAATTCTATATTACTTACAAATGCGAATAGTTTCTTTTTAGTTGCTTAAAACATTTAAATTGAGTGTGTAAAACTTTAAGTTTGAAAAACCGTTTGAGTTGTAGTTCTCTTCAATTTAAAGTGATACCCGATGGTAAAGTTTAAAACATGCCGCTTTGTAGTTTTAGCAAACCTTATTTTTCCAAATTTTATCAGATGTTAACCAATAGTTTGTTAAGTCATATTTGAAACCAAATCCAACCACGTAAATAATCAAAATATAATTTAAAAGGCCTTTTTACAATCCCAACAAAACCAAATCGAGGTAAATGAAATAAAGTACCAAATCCAAATCCATGAAAGACCGTATTTATTCATAGCATGGCCACCTCGAGTCCACCCGGCTCCTCGTCCGCGATCTAGGTGTCACCTGAAATGATACGAGAGAAGGTGAGTCACCAAGACTCAGTGCATAAACCCTCCTCTCGATTAATGCAACATGTTTACACACATATCACCAAGCAATATAAGTAATGCACCCCAACCCTAGCCATCCATACTCCTTATACCCCGTGTGGTACCAAACCACTGGAGGTGCCAAACCACTGGTGACCCAAAGTCACGATATCCAATATTATGGTGCCAAACCACTGGTGACCCAAAGTCACGAATAATCCATCTGTGGGGCTAACCCACATGTGATACCAAATCACTGGCGACGATCCCATAATATCAACTGTGGGGCCAACCTATTGTGGTGCTAAGCCACTGGGACAAGTCGCTATGAGGTGCCAAACCTCTGGTGACCCAAAGTCACAAAATATCAATATCCAAGTGTGGGGCCAACCCACGTGTGATACCAAATCACTGGCGACGATCTCGATATGTCAACTATGGGGCCAACCCACCGTGGTACTAAGCCACTGGGACAAGTCGCTAAGAGGTGCCAAACCTCTGGTGTCCCAAAGTCACTAAATCAATCTATGGTACCAAACCACTGGAGGTGCCAAACCTCTAGTGTCCCAAAGACACGGATATCATCTTCCCCCTCCTCTCATATCACCCATCATCATGCCATACTCATGTAAATTATGCAACCCATGCAAATCATGTCAACATATTTTGGTACACATCTCATAACACATATATGTCATAAAATCATTATATCATATAATGAATAATAGAACTCATATCGAAACGGACTTACCCGAATCCATGCACATACCCATAGGGTACCATATCAACATCCATACTATTTCAGCTTTCATTATTATCAGGTTATTAAAATATATTACTAAGTAATAGAGTGTGTAAGTTACACACTTGTTATAACGCAAGCCTTAAATCCGAAGAGTCGATCTACAATGCTAGGTCCTTGATCCTACATTCGGCCATAACTAAGGTTAGCCACATAGGCCATTCGGCCAAACCATATAAACCCAAAGGGTTAATGCTTGAAACCCGAGACCTTACCTAAACGCCCCTTGAATACTAGCCACCACACGCTTTGTGAATCTGCTTCACTCCCCTACAATCGGCAATCCAAAAACACCTACATCAATAGCCTTCAGCTTGAATACTTAAAAGAATAGATGATCTTACAAATGGATCCTTACCACCACTTACCAAAACCGATTGCCAAAAAATAGAGGTTGGATTGATCTTCCAAAATCCCAGAGACCCTACAACAAAACGGTTCCCAAAAATGGTAATTAACACCCTTGCTATCAAATGCCGAAATCGGCTCCTACCTTTAAAGAAGTCGACAGAGAAGAAAAGAGAAGAAGAAATAGGCATTCGGCCTTGAGCACTTACCTTCCTCTAAAAAAACCGATTGGAGAAAACTAGGAGAGATCACTCTTGCTTGTGACTTTCGGCCAAAACTAAACAAAAAGGGAGAAGAGAATTCGGCTATGGTTATTTGAAACAAGCAGTTAAGGTTCGGTTTGAGTGGAAGAAGAGGAAGAAAAGAAGTGAAAAGAAGATAGGGGTTTCGACAAAAGAGTTTGAAAAGGGCCAAGAAAATGAAAGTCAAAGAGGAAGAAAATGAGTACTTTCGGCTTAGCACAAATGGAAAAAAGAAAAGAGAGAAATGAGAGGGTAAGTGTTTCGGCTAAGGATCAATAAGAAGAAAAGAAAGCAAAAATGAAAATAAAAGTTCTTGAACTCAAGAGAGCATTCGGCCACAATAAAATCAAGAGAGAACAAATGCAAATTTCGGCAAGGGTATATGTTGCCTAAGGTTTTTGGTTTCAAAGAAGAAAAAGGTGAAAATGCTCACCTGAAGGTTCGGCTAGCTACTGAAACAAAAAGAAAGAATCTCGGCTATTGATACACTAAACAAAGGCTGGCCGAGAATGCACTCTAAACACTCTAGGAGGTTTCGGCATCCCCCCTACACACCTTACCAAAACCGGCCACTGCCCCCCATAGAGGAGTTCAAAATCCGGCCAACACCCAAAGCCTCTCCTAGCCACTAATTCAAACAGATTTGAATTAGTCAAACACCTAAATTTTCTCTCTGCCAACCATTCAAACAAATTTGACTTGGTCCATCCTTACTAGGCAGAGTTTGAACTGCACACAACTTCTCCCCCTCCTTGACGTCAAAATAGAAGGCAAAAGGTGGGATTTCTGCAGCTCGAACCTGAGACCTCCTTCCCTTGCAAGTGGCGTCAATCATAGGCTCTAAGTGGCGCCTCCTTGCCACATTGCCAAGCCTCTTTCATGTGCTAAAATCCTACTTGAAATACTTATAGCCCTTAGCTCCTTCAGCTCCTTTTACCTTAAACCTAAAAACTAAAATTTTTCCTACTACTCAGGCCTACACTAGACTTACAACTAAGTCTCAAAACATCATAAATAACAACACCGCAATCCAAACACAAGCAAACAATGCAGTTACAAAATAACCCCTATTTCAGGATATTACAGTTCTACCCCCTTTATCATCCACGACAAACTCTATATCCCTACGCTTGAGATCGGCATAAGACTTCTGCCTGTCTGAAGCCTCTTTCAATCGAGCCTGAATCAACTTAACCTTGTTTTCAGTCTCTGCAACCAACTCTGGTCCCAACATCTGACGTTCACCCAGTTCCGTCCAACAAGTAGGTGAGCGACACTTCCTACCATACAACGCCTCATATGGTGCCATCTTGATGCTTGCTTGGTAACTATTGTTGTAGGTGAACTCAGCTATTGGCAGAAACTCCGTCACTTACCTACAAACTCCGTCACTTCCCGCTTTAGTCCTGGCCACCAAAACTGCTCCCTTAGATCCCGATACATCTTGCTACCTTCAGGATGCATAGCGTATGGGCTGTTATGTGCATCCTGAAGAATCATCTGCCTTAGCTCGATATCCTTCGGCACACATGCTCTCCCTTGAAAACACAGCACTCCATCACTAGACAAACTGTAACCCTCCAAACCACTGTCCTGCACTTGCAACTTCTGCGCATTCAGAACCTCATCCTCTAACTGTTTCTCCCTGATCTGCTCAACCCAAGTCGGCTTAACCTGCAATTCTGCCAGAATACTTCCGTCGTCGAACAAACTCAAATGGGCAAACATCGCTCTTAAGTCCGATACCTTACCTAAATGCCCCTTGAATACTAGCCACCACACGCTTTGTGAATCTGCTTCACTCCCCTACAATCGGCAATCCAAAAACACCTACATCAATAGCCTTTCGCTCGAATACTTAAAGAATAGATGATCTTACAAATGGATCCTTACCACCACTTACCAAACCGATTGCCAAAAAAAAATAGAGGTTGGATCGATCTTCCAAAATCCCGGAGACCCTACAACAAAACAGTTCCCAAAAAGGGTAATTAACACCCTTGCTATCAAATGACGAAATCGGCTCCTACCTTTAAAGAAGTCGACAGAGAAAAGAGAGAAGAAGAAATAGGCATTCGGCCTTGAGCACTTACCTTCCTCTAAAAAACCGATTGGAGAAAACTAGGAGAATCACCATTGCTTGTGACTTTCGGCCAAAACTAAACAAAAAAGGGAGAAGAGAATTCGACTATGGTTATTTGAAACAAGCAGTTAAGGTTCGATTTGAGTGGAAGAAGAGGAAGAAAAGAAGTGAAAAGAAGATAGGGGTTTCGGCAAAAGAGTTTGAAAAGAGCCAAGAAAATGAAAGTAAAAGAGGAAGAAAATGAGTACTTTCGGCTTAGCACAAATGGAAAAAAGAAAAGAGAGAAATGAGAGGGTAAGTGTTTCGGCTAAGGATCAATAAGAAGAAAAGAAAGCAAAAATGAAAATAAAAGTTTTTGAACTCAAGAGAGCATTCGGCCACAATAAAATCAAGAGAGAACAAGTGCAAATTTCGGCAAGGTATATGTTGCCTAAGGTTTTCGATTTCCAAGAAGAAAAAGGTGAAAATGCTCACCTGAAGGTTCGGCTAGCTACTGAAACAAAAAGAAAGAATCTCGGCTATTGATACACTAAACAAACTCTGGCCGAAAATGCACTCTAAACACTCTAGGAGGTTTCGGCATCCCCCCTACACACCTTACCAAAACCGGCCACTCCCCCCCAAGAGGAGTTCAAAATTCGGCCAACACCCAAGTCTCTCCTAGCCTACTAATTCAAACAGATTTGAATTAGTCAAACACCTAAATTTTCTCTCTGCCAACCATTCAAACAAATTTGACTTGGTCCATCCATACTAGGCAGAGTTTGAACTGCACACAACTTCTCCCCCTCCTTGACGTCAAAATAGAAGGCAAAAGGTGGGATTTTGCAGCTCGAACCTGAGACCTCCTTCCCCTGCAAGTGGCGTCAATCACAGGCTCTAAGTGGCGCCTCCTTGCCACCTTGCCAAGCCTCTTTCATGTGCTAAAATCCTACTTGAAATACTTATAACCCTTAGCTCCTTCAGCTCCTTTACCTTAAAACTAAAAACTAAAATTTTTCCTACTACTCAGGCCTACACTAGACTTACAACTAAGTCTCAAAACATCATAAATAACAACACCGCAATCCAAACAAGCAAACAATGCAGTTACAAAATAACCCCTATTTCAGGATATTACAGTTCTACCCCCCTTAAAATAATTTCGGCCCCTAAATTACCTGGTCAAAAGAGTTGAGGGTATTGCTGCCTCATCACATCCTCGGGTTCCCACGTAGCTTCTTCCACGCCATGGTTCCGCCATAGCACTTTCACCAAAGGGACTGACTTCTACGTAAGACTTTCACATCCCAATCTAGAATCTGCACTGGTTCCTCCTCCATGGTCAAATCCGGATTCACCTCGATCTCTTCCACTGCTACAACATGCGATGGATCTGAACGATAACGCCTAAGCATGGAGACATGAAATACGTCGTGAATCTGACTTAGCTCTGCTGGCAACTCAAGCTGATAAGCTACTGGTCCCACTCGTCTCAGTACCTTATACGGCCCAAAACCTTGGACTTAACTTGCCTTTCCTTCCGAACCTCAACACTTTCTTCCACGGCGAGACCTTTAGAAAGACCTTATCATCCACAGCAAACTCTATATCCCTACGCTTGAGATCGGCATAAGACTTCTGCCTGTCGAAGCCTCTTTCAATCGAGCCTGAATCAACTTAACCTTGTTTTCAGTCTCTGCAACCAACTCTGGTCCCAACATCTGACGTTCACCCAGTTAAGTCCAACAAGTAGGTGAGCGACACTTCCTACCATACAACGCCTCATATGGTGCCATCTTGATGCTTGCTTGGTAACTATTGTTGTAGGCGAACTCAGCTAATGGCAGAAACTCTTCCCAGCTACCTCTGAAGTCCAGAACACAACCTCTCAGCATGTCCTCTAAAATCTGTATAACCCTTTCGACTGCCCGTCAGACTGTGGATGGAATGCAGTACTGAAATCCAAACGCGTACCCAAAGCCTGATGCAGTGTTTCCAAAACCTTGACGTAAATCTGGGATCCCTATCCGAGATGATCGATACTGGCACACCATGCAACCTCACTATCTCTGACACATACAGCTTCGCCAACCTCTGAAGTGAGTAATCAACCTTACCGTATGAAGTGAGCTGATTTAGTCAGACGATCCACAATCACCCAAACTGAGTCCTTCTTGCTAGGCGTAAGAGGTAATCCACTGACAAATCCATGTGATCCTTTCCCACTTCCACTGTGGAATCTTCACTGGCTGAAGCAACCCTGACGGCAACTGATGTTCAGCCTTGATCTGCTGACATGTCAGACACTTACCTACAAACTCCGTCACTTCCCGCTTTAGTCCTGGCCACCAAAACTGCTCCCTTAGATCCCGATACATCTTGCTACCTCCAGGATGCATAGCGTATGGGCTGCTATGTGCATCCTGAAGAATCATCTGCCTTAGCTCGATATCCTTCGGCATACACGCTTCCCTTGAAAACACAGCACTCCATCACTAGACAAACTGTAACCCTCCAAACCACTATTCTGCACTTGCAACTTCTGCGCATTCAGAACCTCATCCTCTAACTGTTTCTCCCTGATCTGCTCAACCCAAGTCTTAACCTGCAATTCTGCAGAATACTTCCGTCGTCGA